>JZKD02S2204158.1:40592-57332 GCA_000966675.3 Picea glauca | reverse complement strand
ATAACTAGACTGGCCAAGAACTATGGCAAACTCATAAATATGAATATGTGATGTAAATGGACCTTGAGGAAAAGGTCAATGAATGTGAATAACATTTTGAATTTATTGCAGGACTACTGAGAGGGGATGTGCAGGAAAAGAGACCACGATGGCGGTGGAAGACACCTGGAAAGGTGGCGTTAACTTCCACCGAGAATTAACACCATATTTGGACTCCACTGGCCCGGGGAACCAAAAGCGGCTCGCTGGCCCCGAATTTAATGTCTTGCAGGCTGGTAGGCGGATGGCTTAATGAGGGATGGGATGGTGAACTGCCCATCCATAGAGACGTCGGGCCTGATCAGTGCGAGGGGAATCGCGCCACAGGCAACCTCGCAAGAGTATAAGGCGTGGGGTAGAAGCGATTGGAGGGATACACAAGGGGAACTCTGGCATTACGCAGAGTGGGTGATAGTAGAGAGGAAGGATTGCAACCTTCGCTCCTGGTCACTGGCAGACAGAGAGACGCAGTCTCAGAGCATCGTTCTCTCAGCTCGGGGGTGGCTAGTGGTAAATCCATTGGGAGTCGCTACGCCTACGGTTGGGTGGAAATGAGCACCCCTCTTAGCAGTTGCACATACTTCTGGTGTTATTTCTCATAAGTGTTTTACATATTGCGTCTTGAAATTCATATACTGATATATATGCTCATAGAAATTTCAAATTATCAACGATTACAGTATAAGAATGTCTGTGCAGTGTTTTGATAAGAAATAATAGATATATGCTTATAATAGAAAGACCCCGCGTGGCTTATGTTGATAAATGAATTTAGTTATGAATGAGTTGAACCAAGTCATACTTCCAGTCCATCCTCGAGAGTTTGTTTCCCTTTGTCTGTTTCCAGGAAGGCCCCGGAATAGGACTCTTCACAGAGATTCCCTTCTTGGCAAGGTTTTCCAAGAACTTGGAAAAAGGACTTGAATGGGCAAGTCTTAATAACCCTGTACGAGGAGGAATGACCCTCTTAAGGTTCTGAGGTAGCATCATAGGGATAAGTAACAAATCGACAAATGAGATCTTTTCGGATGACCCATAGCCATTCATGGCCGTTAGATTGACGAAAGTAACAAGGGCGTTACATACCTTGCCCCTTTTTCCCTCTATCTTCGTGAACAGTGATGAAATCGAGATTGTAGATCCCAAGGCCCAGGAGAACATTTGGACCGTTGATCTTTCCACATCCACGAAGTAGTGGAAGAGTGCACAAGGTGGGACAATATGAGCTATTGGATCTCATTCATAAATCATGTCAGTCGTTGGATCAGGTTAATATGCTCGGAGTTTAGTCTCTGGAGTGTGCGCAAGAAGAATGGATCTAGATCGTTAGATCTTGGTCCATTTACCCGTCATCTGTCAGATCTGACAGGAGGTGCACGGGGTTTAACCCTTCTCACGCCAAGCAGAAGTCCCGACTGTCATCGGGATATCGGCGTTCATGAAATCGGGAGTCACGAGAACAGAAGATTGGGAATTTTCATGGTAAAAGTCCCGGGAAAGATCTAGGTCGTCCATCTGATAGAGGACGCATGTCACGCGATTGTCCATTCTGGAGATCTGGGCTCTAGACATTGGGATAGCGGCACTCGGGAAATCGAAGTTCTCGAGGCCGTGAAAGTCATGACATTTTAAGTCTCGAAATCCCGAGAGTCAATCAAGACCGTCCACCAGAGGAGGACGCGTGGAAGTAATCGGAGCCATCGGGGAAAGTCCCGACAGGAAGTCGTCTATCAGATTTTTATTCATTGGGATATCGGGAATCCTGATAGCAAGAGGTTTAGGTATTTCGGAATTGTGAAGTCCGGAACCCCGACAAGGAGAAAAGTGCCATTGCAGGCCAGCTGTCAGCATAGCGGAGAATCGGGATTCGAGGGATCGGTAGTCCCGTGGGAAAATGTTTTTCGACATTTGAAACCCCTAACCCCAAGGGAGATCAGGGACCATTGATCCAGTAGACGACCATGACCATTGATTAGGCTATAGGCAGACAGTAGTTGCTAGCTATCAGCATAGCGGGGAGTCGGGATTCGAGGGATCGTGAATCCTGAGGACGATTGCATCTTGACATTGAATACCCTGAAGCCCTGATAGGTGAGATGACTGTGGTCATAGGGATAGTGTTCATATGGGCCAGGAGCCTAGCCAGGGGAGCTAGTGCGTAAAGAGCGTGTTGGGATTCGGGGAATCACAGATCCTGGGGACAAGTGCATTTTGGCACTTGAAAGTCTGAAACCCCGATAGGAGGATATACAAGGCTGCTGCGGTATTATGAGAGCGGTCATATGGACCAGAAGGCATATCCAGGAGGGGCTAAGGCTGGAAGGGAGCTCATCGAAGATTCGGGAGCTCCGTGATCGAGAGTCCAGATTCTTCGTGACGATAAACCCCGATGAATGGAAGAGATTCTTTCGAAGGATCTCAAGGTCTGTAATGACCGTTAGATGTGGAAACAAGACGTTAACTTAAGCCAGGATGTGGTTATGCTTTAGGATAAGTGGCGAGTAGATATTGATGGTCAGAGTCCACCCGTCCAGATCTACGGCTGAGGCTCCATTATGTAGCCCCCTTACTGTTCTGCCTTTAGCGGTAGGGGGAGCGGGGGGGTCTGGAATTGGACGCACAACTCTCAAACGGTCGAGATTAACTCATCGTGATCAACGGTGCTCAAGTGGATTCCGGACCCCCCTTGCCATTCTGCCTTTAATGGGGGGGGTGTCTGAAATAGTGTGTCGTGTGAAGTGGGACCCCTCCTGTCATGTCGACTATCATGTCGAGTTCCCTTTTCTACCACCTGTATTCCACCTAACCGCGCGAAGGGACCCGTTCCCATTGGCTGCTCTTTACCCTCATTGAGGTTTGTTTCTATTGGCCATTCACTGACCCCGTAGGGATTCGTCCCCATCGGTCGCTCGCTAGCCTGTCGGGGTTCGACGGTTGCAAAGTCGAACGTTTAGACATTACTGTAGCGCCGAAGCGTGAAATAAAAAATACGCTGCATTCAAATTGAACCATGAACATGACCCATGATCACATGGGAATGGAGATGGAGAGAGAAAGATCCAGCTTACGCTGGGCCTCCATGGTTATTTAGGGGTTCGAGTCCGACAAAAGACCGAAAAAATTCGATTTAGGTAGCGGGTATGTGACACATACCTGAGAGTGTTGAGATGTTGATGTCTTCTTCTCCTTGAAGTTTTTACTTCTAGGAATTGAGTTTTCTTGATCCATCAATCTTGTTTTCCATCATTATTCATTTTATCATAATTTTTTATTCCTCACAAACCCTTGTCAACTAGGCTAGAAAACCTAACGGCTAGGCTAGTCTAGAAGTTTTAGGTTTTGTTGGACTTATGAATGCCAACAATAAGCCTCTTAAAGATATGATAACACTAGTAATATGAAGAGATTCTTAAAGGAGTTGCAGAAACCCTAATTCTGAATTTTCTGTAGAAATTAGTGAATCCCTAGAAACCCTAGGGCCAAAAAGTCAAAATGCTCGGAAATGCAATCTGAAGCTTATTGGAGGTGCGCTGAAGGAGGTCATACACTCCTATCCTCTTTTTGTCCCCAACATCCAAGTGCCAAGTGTTGAAACCTCTCATAAAGGTAGGTCGTACGGAATTTCTGGAAACCCTAGGGGGTCGTACGGTTTTGCAGGAGAGAGAAGATGGCTAAAAATTTCTCATGCAATGAATTATTCAATACCTATTCTCTGAAACCATGTTTATTTTTCAATAATATAGGCTTAATAATGAATTTCATTCCAATTTTAGCATTTTTACTTAAACCATAGACAATTTGTTGCAGCAACCAAGATCAAAAGAAGAAACGCCATGCACAAGTACACAAGAAGTATCTTGGGAAACCCTTCTCAACAAGGGAAGAAAACCCAGTCAATACTTAGTTATATTCTTCAAGAGAAATATCTCCAGCACCATGAAAGACTAGCACACAAAATGGTGCTCACAATCCCTAGAAGACTAGCGCCCAAGAGAGGTGCGCACTTTTCCCAAGAAGGAAGTACTTGTTGAAATTTCCAAACTCACACTTGTGTTATTATTCCTCAATGGGGAATTTACCTTTAATTATATTAGACTGAACCTGTCAACAATAGTGTTTATTTCCACAACAGGGCCAACCTCAATAACTTATAATACAATTAATAATTACCATATTAATTATCTTTTACATTCAGATGGGGCCGACCTCTACCCTTTACATTACAAACAGGGTTATAGGTAATTCTGGCTCTTGAACAATACAGAAAGGGATCACATACACCCACTAGTTCTCAACCACTTGGGGTACATCCATATGCACTCAACCACAGGGATGTCCATATCTCTATCTCACTGCATCTCACAAGAGAACCACACTCACTAGTGCTCAACCAATAGGATCATGTTCACCTGTGCTCATCCACAGGCACATCCAACTCAATAGATATTCTTTCTCACTACATTACACAGGAGATTCATCTGGATTTCATCATCTCAAATCTCTATTCGAAGGAGGCTATTACATCATTTCATTTCTATCTCAAAACAATGCACCCAGCTCATGGGTTTTCACACATTCACCTGTGCTCAACCACGGGCACGTCCAACTCAACAGCTTCTTTCTCATTGTGTTACACATGCGAATCATCTAGAGTATCATCTCAACTCTTTGTAATTAGGAGGCCAACACAACATTCCAGTTTTGTCTCAGATAGGAATCACACACCCAACGCAGGGGCTCTATCTCAGGTATGTGTCCTGGAGGATGTCTCACACAGCTATAATCATCAAGATCAAGTACCTAAGCATGTGCTTTGTTGTGATCCAATGCACATGCCTTGGCCCTACCATGAACTGAATCAAGTTTTTCATAGAAACACAAATATCTGGCCTGGTGTTAACCAAATACATCAAGGACCCTACCAGTTGTAAGTATATCCTTTGATCCACCAACTCTGAATCTGAAGTGTCAATCATCTTCAGATAGGTAATCATAGGTGTAGCCATCAGTTTACAGTCCTCCATCCTAAATATCCTCAAAATCTCTACTTCATACTTCCCTTATCCAAGGAATATCTCTCTTGATGCCTACCATACCTCTAACCCCAAGAAATAATGCATCAAGCCAATGTCCTTCATCTCGAACTCACTAGACAAATGTATTTTTCACCCTGCAATAAGCTCCTCTAAACCTGTGAGAAATAAATCATCAACATACATAACCAAGATGATAATATCCTCTCCAAAAAGTATGAAGTACAAGTTAGGATCTTTCTCACTTTTGGTAAAGCCCATACTCTGCAAGTATCCATCGATCTTGGAATACTACACCTTGGGTGTTTGTTTGAGTCCATACAAGGATTTCTTAAGCCTACACAGATGAGACTCCCTCCCATGTACCTCAAAGACCTGAGTTTTCTCTATGTATACTTCCTCCTCAATGATCTCATTAAGGAACGTTGTTTTCACATCCATTTGATGTATCCGCCACTTCATAACTGAAGCAATTGAAATAACATCTCGAATAGAAGCATACATGGCGACTAGAGAAAATGTCTCCCCGTAGTCCACTTCCTCTTTCTAGGAGAACCCTCTTTCCACAAACCTCACCTTGAACTTATTTATGCTACCATATGTATCGTGCTTGATCTTGTAGAGACACCTATACCTCACAACTAACTTCCCCTCTAGTCTCAGCACTATGTACCAAACATCATTCCTCATAATAGAGGTGTACTCCTCTACCATGGAATCCCACCATACATGTTGATATGTTGCTTCCTAAAAAATGGAAGGCTCGGCATCAATGATGCTACTCATAAGCACCATATAGTTCAGAAACTTCTTCATAGGTCTGTGCTCTCTTACCACACTCCTAAGAGCCTCACCAGCATCCCTCATTGTCTGTAATAGCCACTTGGGTCTCCTAACAGGGATAGAAGAGGATAACTCCTCCTCTCCACCCAAAGTCTGAACTGTTGATTGTTTCTCATCCTTCAGAGTTTGTTGTTCCTTGTCCTCTGTCACTGTTGATGACTCCTGAGTACTCCTAGATGCTAATTTCTCCTTGAACTTCACATCTCTGCCCACAATTGTCTTCCTCTGCCCTGGAATGAAGATCCTATAATCCTTTGAGATCTCGTTGTACCCCAAAAATATACCCTTCTTATTCGATATGGAATGTAATTGTTCCCTCTCCCTTTATTGCACACTTGGAATCATCACCAAGCTCCACATGAACCTTTGAGTCCCTCTCAGTCATATTGCTTAATAGATCTTGTGCTTTTGTCATATGAAAATATGCACCACTATCGAAGAACCAAGCACTCCTCTCTGTTGTGCTAGTAGAAAGGCAAGAAACCATTGAGTAATCTTTCTCAAATTTCATTTCAAACTCATCGATTTGTGTCTCTATTAATGTTGTTTTCTTTGTCTTTCCATTACCTTTCTTCTTCTTCTCCAAACACTGAGATGCATAATGTCCATTCTTATGACATGAGAATCACTTGATTTTACTCAAGTTCTTCTTATTCCCGGGTTGTGATGATCCTTCATCATTGTTACCCTTCTTGATATAACCCTTTCATTTTCCCTTCCTTATCTTACTGACAAGAGCTTAGTTCTCTTCACTACCTCCATGCTTGCTACTCTTCGAATCCTCCCGAGTCTCTTCTTGGATGCAATCATCCCAAAGTATCTACCAATCTGGGATATTTTCCTAAGCAAAAACTCCTTTGACAAATGGTTCCCATGACTTGGGAAGACCATTCAGTGCCACATTCACAAGCTCTGCGTCCTCTATTTTCTCCCTTGTGGATGCAATTTGTTCACATACATGTTTGATCCTCATGATATAGTTGGTAACATTATTTTATCTAGACATCTGAACTAATCTAAGTTTATTCCTTAAGACCATCTTCCTATTCATGTTCTTGCTCTGGAATAAACTTACCAAGACATCAAACATCTCTTTGGTCGTCTTCTTCTCGTTTAAGTGAGGGATTAGATGATCCTTCAATGAATCTAGGAGCACCCTTTTTACTTTGATATCCTTCTTGTTGTGAGCATCTAAATCTATTGGATATGTCGGTGGAGTAACCTCTTTATCCACTAACTCCCAAAGGTCATAGTCCTTCAATGCCAAAGTCACTCTTTCTTTCCAAGATAGGAAGTTGGTTGCTCCATTCAATCTGTCTTCAACTCTCAACGGTGTTGCTACCATCCCTAAGACATAATAAAATTCCCTGGAAATAACCTGCTATTGGAAAACTTCCCCTGTACTGACCTGTACGACTTATACGTGACTTTCAACACTGCAAAGCACATATATATGTGATTCAACACACTACAAATCGTGTATGTACGTGATTCAACCCATTGAAAATCGCATATGTATGCGACTCGATCCACTGCAAACTGTGTATGTACGTGACTCAATCCACTGAAAATCATGTATGTATGCAACTATGTCTTCTATGAATCTTGTAAGCCTACGTACACCTGCAAAAACCTAGCTTTGCCTCAGTACGACCGTTTCCTTGAAAATTTGTCCTTTGATTTCCTTTTGTTGGTTATGAATCTGCTATGGATCTGAGATTTGGCTTCCCTTGAGAGAACCTTCTCTAATACCATGTTGATTTTCTTTCAACCCTAGGTATGCTCGGATACCATATGTTGAAATTTCTCATAATCAACACCCAACAATTAGCTCAAAACAAAAGCACTTTATCTATTAAAAGCATAGTTGAGTAATCAACTAAACATGCAACAAAAGCATAAATAAGGAAAGCAAATCAAATACATAAGAACACCAAATTTTTCGAGTATAAACCCCTGGAAAAACCCCTGAGGTAAACCCAGTGTTGAGAATGATTTTAATATGCTAAAATAAGGGCTCCCATAGCAGGGATAATGGCCCACTGAGAGAAATACAACTACAGACTAACCTACCAAGGTCTAAACTGTGTATCCATACAGAAATTTATGTACGTTCCAACACATTCATGTGGATTCCTTAGACTGGAACCCATCTACGTAATCCTTTGTTCTCTCTTCTCCTTGACCTGATCTCTAGATGGAATTCCTTCTCCTTCCCTATCCAACATCTCCTTGAATCTTTCAAGAGTGTGTCAAGTGTAATCTTTGGCCCTCTTGAATCACCTTCCTTTATGATCCAAGCACTCGAGTAGAGGTCCTTCTCTACTCTTGAGTGTGACCTTGGAGACTCCACACTAGCAAAGGTCCTCCTTTTCTATCTGTGTGAAGATGTGTCTTCTCCTTCATCGTAGCCTTTCTTTTATAATCATGAATTGCAATCTATTTCTAATCTCCAAAGTGATCTATGGTTGATATTACTTCTCACATTCACTTGAGATTTAGATTACATGTTGCATGCTAAGTACTTTTAGCATGTTTCTTAAATAACTCAATTAACTAATTACATAATTAATTAACAAAAGAAATTTACATTAATAATTCATTTAATTAAAGTAAATTCAAGAGTGGAAGGTTTTGGACGATTTCCACACGTCTAGACACATAGACCTATGTGGAAATACCTGTCTGATGCTACCACTAACATCAATAAGCTCTCAATGTGTAAATAGTGTTGAGAGGTTGAGAATTGTGTTCACAAAGTTTTGACCGAAAAAATGGTCGTTTAAGGCCTCAAACAAGCTTTGAAAGGGTTTGGACCCTAAATCATCAAAGCATGACCTACCCTTAAAATGGACCCTACAAGCAATAGCTCCAATTTTTCCACCCACAGATTACCAAAATAGATGAATAAATATATAATGATCCATTTTAGATCATATTTATTTTGTTTTCTCTCTTCCACTCAAATTGTTGAGGACACAATGGTGAAAATTTATTATTTTTCACCAAATTCCAAGTTCTATGTCCAAAACCCATGTGATTCAATTTGTGTTTGTGCCCTTTTATATAATTGTTTAGATATGAATTTAAATATGATTGAATGTATCAATTCATTAAATGCTTTCGTCATTATTATTTAAGGCCATTTAATCAATTTCACTAAATCAAACTATTAAGTGTCTTGTTTAATAAATTTATTAAAGACAACACTTACCAACAATTTTAATCACTCATTGACTTTATATCAAATGTATTTAATTTACTCCCGAAGGCATAACTAATTTTTCTAAGACAGAGTCAATTTTGGTCACTTAAGACATATCACGTGGAAATATTGCATGTATTCTTTCCTTTGAACCAACAAAGTTGGTTCTTTTTCCAAACCATCCATACAATGATAATTGTCTTGGCTTTTTAAATATGTTTCAAAGCACACCTCCCCATTTTGGAGGCTTTTGGGTTCCAAAAAGGCTCAATTGTGAAGGTGGAAGATGTTGGCTTCTACCCTTTCCTCTAAGTCCTCTTCTGCATCTTATTTGAAGGCACTCTTTTTCCTAGTTGTTGTCAATTAGTTTTTTTCCCTAGCTTATGTGATCATTTCCCTTGTGTGCCTTGATGAGGTACGTCCCACCACCTTTGACCATGAGATATTTGTTTTCTCCTCTATAAAAGAGTGCATCCATATCCCATAGGTAAGGGGATTCCAATCATCACACAACATACATCAAGTGGTCCTACATTAGATTCCACCTGATCGACACAATCAACGTTAATGGTAAACTTAAATTTACAACACCTCGTAATTTTCATGGTCTAGTATGTTCCCAGACCAAGTTCATCAACTAACACTGTGGAAGTCACGTTGCATTGAGAAACAATATTGAAGGGAGCATTTACCACCATATTTCCCCCCCAAACATTGACTTGGAAGAGTGCATTCCTTTCTTCATTTGTGTTTAGCTCTTGCAGTGTAACTTAAAGAAGGTTCGTGTCCACATCATAGTTGTTTTCTATCTCTTGACCTTCCATCTTGGTCATTATCGTTGCGTCTTTCTTGGAGTTGTACCATCATGGAAGCAATTTCCAATGAAGCATTCAACACGTTTTCATCTATGTCCATTTACATCACAATGTTTGCAAATCTCCTTGGAATATTTTTCCTTCTAGACCATGCCTGCAACTTCCTTGCCTTTGTTTTAGATGCTTCTTATTGATTCTTTTGTTGCCTCCTTTTCATGCCAATGCAATATAAATATATGTTGGGTGTGTTTAATCTATACATATTGGAAATTAGAGATCACAATTTTCTTCAAATATGACCATATAGACCTCCAAGGTACTTCATGTGTAATACCTAACATGATGACTTGCTTCCATAACTTGGACATATAACCCTAAACACTATGTTCTTTCTCTTTCCAATAGCAACGTTATCTCAAGCATTGATCATCTGCAAGCCCTAGGGGATAGAATTGTAATTTAATGAAATTCCTTGAAGTGTTCCCATTTAGATACCTCTCTCACCAAATCAAATATTGTCCAAAGATCGTCATACATGGAATGAGATATGTCGTTACTTTCTTATTCTATAGACACTGAAATATACCTTTCACTACATTAGCCAACTATTAAGTTTGTCAAAATCTATTTTTTCATCATGTGAGGGTATTTGAGTTTTGATTTCAACATGAATGGAGTATTAAAAAATGAAATGAAAGAAATGTTATCGCCAAAGATTACAAGGTTTTTACCTTCAATTTTATCATGGATAACATCTTCCTCCCCACACTTGAATTATATTTTGCATTCTTATTCCTTCTTATACTTCATTTCTATAAGATGCAACACCATCTCAATTAGTGTTGCTATATTCTCCACCAACCATATCACTATGGCCTCCAAGTATTCTGATTTTTTTCTTCATGTGATACCCCACTATCTTTAGTTGGTTACTCCTCTCTAATCTCGATAACAATGACTCAAAACTCTCCTTGTATTCTCTATGATTCTTAACAATGCATGGTCAACAAACCACTAACTCTAATGTCAATATGATGTGTACAATGTGAAAAGTATGCATCTATACAATTCATCAAAACAAATCTTAATAGAAAATAGATTATAATACTTTCATTAATAGTTTTAGTCCTCAAATCATTGCCCATTCACTCCCTTAGTTATTGAACATTAGGTGTGAAAAATTATTTAACTTTGCAAACAAATAACATCCTTGATTTAACTTGGAGTAAATCTCAATTAAAAAAAAGCTCCAACAAAAATGCTTTGTTTTATTACTATTGGCATAAGAAAGTTATAAACCCTTTGTTTTATTACTATTGGCATAAGAAAGTTATAAACCCTTTGTTTTATTACTATTGGCATAAGAAAGTTATAAACCCTTGAAAACATGAGTCAAATGCTTACATTAGAATAGTTTCCTTCACTACCTTTGAAGATCAATGTCCAAATACTCTATTCTATTTTGGCTAAAAACAATGAAATATGATCAAAAGTATAAACTCATTAAATGCTTGGCCATTATTATTTAAGGATCATTTAATCATATTTAACTAATTACTAATTGTTTTATTTTTTTTAATAAAATTATTAATTATATTAATAAACTAAAAAAAATTGTAATTTTAGATTGAAAAAATTATTGTTTTGAATATAAAATGGATTCAACTCCTTTTAATGTTTCTATGACAATCTAACTGTGTAATGTTAACATTTGATATCTACAATTCCATTAATCTAAAATGACTTCTACTTATTTTCTAGTTAAAAAGCCCAAATAACATGAAATCTTGGTTTTCAAGTTAATGACTTTAATTCATATTCCTTTTACAGCCCATTCACACTTAATAAACTTAATATTTTCATCTTTCCATTTAGCTTTTTACTATATTTCAAATCATAATCAATCAATTTCTATTTCAATGTCAATTTCAATTCATTCCATTTCAAAAATTTTACATATTGTCATAATTAGATATAATAAATAATTTCGGTTTGTGTTGCTGAAGAACTCTTTGGCTAATCTTGTTAATGTGTATTTGTACCTCCATTCCAAGAAAATAAAAATTGTTTATAAATTTGCAATTACAAGGAAAACAAAATAAAAATTATTTATAAATTTACATTTGCAATGAAAACACTCATCTCATCTATTTGTACCTCCATTACAACAAAATGCAAGTTGTTTATAAATTTATATTTGCTGGGAAAACACCCTTCCCATATGTTTGTGCATCCATTACAACAAAGTGAAAATTGTTTATAAACCTGTGTTTGCAAGGAAAACACTCTTCCCAATCATTAAAAATATAGTATATACACAAAAATAACACCAATTGTGAATTATCCTAAAAATACCTTCTAAACCCCTCACTACATAAATTTGATAACAACAATATAATTAAATTGTTATGAGAAAAAAAGAAGTCAATTAGACCACTGATATCCCCACTGTATGCCTAAAAGGTGTGATGATATCCCCACTGTATGCCTAAAATAATTAGCAATGTTATATTATAGGTGTGTTGTCTTAATTAATTGTGTATATGTATATGGTAAGTAGTCAATGATATTAATAGTTGGAAAAAATGATATTAATAGTTGAAAAAAAATTGCTATTAATAGTTGGAAAAAATTGACTAATCAAATTTAACTTAAACTTGTTAAAAAAATAAAATTCACAATTGTTTATGTCACATATTCAAAGAATATAAAAAAAAAACCCTAATAGTTTCGGGTTTACAACCTGTATTTGACAAACCAAATCCCCAATCAAAATATATTTAAAAATTCAACTATATGTAATCTCAACCAATAATTTAAAATTTGACAAACCAAATCCCCAATCAAAATATATTTAAAAACTTCAACAATATGTAATCTCAACCAATCAATTTTAACCTGCGGTAGATTTTAATGAAAAATATTTTTAAAAAATTAAAAAAATTGATTATGAAAAAATTCAAAAGATGCAAAATAAAGAAATGAAATTTGACACAATCATGCGAAGTCAAAAAAATCAAATTTGAAACGGCAATGGAAAGCATTTTTAAAATTCCAATAAAAAATCAAATTGGACATGGTAATGCAAAATTGATTTTTTTTTAAATTGGACATGTCAATGCAAAATTAAAATTTTTAAAAATCAAATTTAACATAACAAGTCAAAATCAAAATTTTCGACACAACAATGTAAGATGAGAATTTTTATGATTTCAATAAATAATGAACAATATCAAAAAACAAAAATTACACTGTTTGAAATTGGGTTAGATGAAGGGTTGGTGTAGCTCATGCCATGTGCGATCTAGCAATACTAAGAGTTGGTGTGGTCTAGGTAAGGCATGATCTCCAGGTGATTTTGATAGTTTAGATCTCGAGGTGATTTTGAGAGCTTAGAGACCCATGAATCACGGTTTTTTAGACCACAAGCTAGTACCACAAGACATAGACAATCTAGCAAACAAAACAAAAAAATTCTAGAATTTCAATAAAAAAAATGACACAAAGAAAGTTTATGATTTCAATAAAAATATCAAATTTGACAAGGTAATGCAAAATTTAAAATTTTCAAATTTCAATTAAAAAATCAAACTATGGTCCTGGTGTAAGACCTAAAACTAAATATGATTGGCTAAGAGCTGGTCTTACTCACACCTAAGGGAATGGGTTAAGGGCCCAAACCCAACATCTGGCAAGAGTGGAAGTCGTTATTTCAAGTGGCATGGTTTTCCTTGAATAAGGATGATGAGTTAGTAGGCATTCATGGATAGCACCCAATAATACTTGTCATCACTATTGTTTGACCACTAAGTTATGATGGGTTTTGCCACCTTTCAAAAAAAAAGTGGACAAACTCAATTTTTTTATGTGAACACATTTTTTCTTAGCAAGACAAAGTTTTACATTGATGTAATTATTTTTTTAAGTTTAGATTATTTGGTTCTTTTTTAAAATCAAATTTGGAAATTTCTTAGATTTCAATAAAAAGGAAATCAAATATAACATGGCAATACAAAATTGAAAATTTTCAATAAAAAAATCAATTTTTACACAATAATGCAAAATCAAAATTTTTAAGATTTCAATTAAAAAAATGACAAAAATAAGAAAACCCTTGTAAAAGAATGGAGTGAAGTGAGTTAATAAGTGAATAGATTCTAGACGTTTTAGGTAAGTTCATCTTTTTTTTTAGCAATACAAAGTTCCACCTTGATACACTTATTTTTTTTAAATCTATAAGATTTGGATTTTTTTGTTAAAAAGACAAAATCCTTAAAAAAACAGTTGTAAAGGAATGGAGTGAATTAATAAGTGGACGGCCTCAATCTTTTAGGTATGTCCACTTTTTTTATGCAACTCAAAATTCCCACCTTGATGCACTTATTTTTTTGAAATTTAAAAGATTTGAATTTTTTTGTAAAAAAGTAAAATCCTGAAACAAAATTCCATGATTTAAATTCTCATTAATCAAAACCAATTATAACTTCTTACAAAATTCTGATCAAATTTGAGTAACATTTAATTAAAAAATGTTGAGTTTCTCTACTTAATTTACTTTTTAAAATAATACCCAAAAAAATTAATATAATTAACTATTTATTCTATTTCAACCGAAACAAATTTAAAAAATTTAAAATAATTATTTCAACCAAACAAATTTAAAAATAATACAAATTTAAAATTTAACACATTTTAATGAAAAAAACTAAAAAATATATATATAATCGGGTATTTTACTATTTAACCTACTTCTACTTTTATGTGTAATAATATATAATTTCAATTAATTTATTTTTTTTAAATCAAATATTTAACTATTTACCTTATTGAAATATATATGTTTTTAAATGAAATATTTAATTATTTATCCTATTGAAATAATTGGATATTTATCCTACTTTTATGTATGTAACTATTTTGTGTATAATTATATAATATTTTAATAAAAAAATCGTATATTTAACTATTTATCATATTGAAATAATTGGATATTTATCCTACTTTTATGTGTATAACAATTTTGTGTATAATTATATAATATTTTAATTAAAATATCGAATAAAAAAATCAAATATTTAACTATTTATCTTTCTATAATATGTATAATAATAATAAAAAATACAAATTATTATTCAAATTTAATATATCCTGAAATTAATAGTGTAATACTTTGATATATATAAAAATGAAAAAAACAAAAAAAACAGATAAATTAATATTTGTTGAAAAAATTGACAATTGAATTTAATTCAAAAGTCAACTTATATCATAATTTAAATCCAAATATCATATAAGTTATTATTGTTATTATTCAAAAAGTAACATTGAAGTATCATGTAAGTCACTGTTATTATTCAAAAACGTGACATACGGATAATATGATGAAAATTTAAAAAATATCCAACATATGGATAATATGATGAAATTTTAAAAAATATGGATATGGATATGATATGGATAATATGATGAAAATTTAAAAAATATTAATACTTTTAGAAGAATTATATACATTTTAATCTAAATCTATTAATATTTTTAGAAGAATTGATACACATTTTAGAAAATTTGATATTTGGAGTTAATTCAAAACTTATATCAGTGTAAATCCAAGCCTGACAATGAAAATCCAAGTCTCATATAAGTTTTTGTTATTATTCAAAGATTAATTATTTTAGGGGACTCCAGAATAATTATTGAGTGGTTGAGCAACAAGGGCGGCCTACAAGCTATCTCTCTCTTAGCTTGGAAGGAAGAATTAGACTACTTCAGCTTTCTTTTAAAAATCTTAGCTACAAACACATCTATAGTGAGCATAACAAATCCGCAGATTAGTTATCAAAGGCAGCTCTACAAAAAAAGGTGGGCATCATAACATACAGTCTATGGATAGATGGACATGAGGGGCCCCCTCTCTTTCTTACTCTCTTCTAAGAACAGCTTCTCTCACCTTCAGCTGACTTTTATGTTTTTGAAAGTTGAAGTTTACTTCAGAACTTAGATTTTAGTTTATTAAATTATACTTGTATGCAAGTTCTTCTAGTCTCCTAGCAGTTTTTACTTGTGTCTCGACTTTTCTATTTTAAGAATTTTCCCCCTTTGCTAGTAGAGAGACCGCTATAGGTGAGAGTTCTTTATCTTAGGCAAAAGTTCTCTCTCTTACATCCGCTGCCTCTTCAGCTACGTTTGTAATCATTCTGATTTGAGAACATATTATATATCAATATAATAGAGAAATTTTCCAGTTGGAAAAAAAAAGAATACAGAACGTAAATCCAAGTCTCATATAAGCCAAGTTGTTAAAGGATGCCATCATGTAAATCCAGCGGTCATATAAGTCAATCCTATTCAAAGATGCATCAGCTCTGTACGTAATCCAAGTCTCATATAAGCCAAATTGTTAGAGGCGATATCATAATGTAAGCACAAATGTCATAAGTTAATGTTATTTAATTCAGTGGGTTAGTTTGAGTACTCGAGTATTGTGAATTACAAATAAAAAGTTTTCACGTCAAGTCTCAAGGTTGACTACTTTGTAGGAAGTTTCAAGGTCAAGTTTCAAGGTTGACTACTGTGTAGATGTTTTTTTTTTTTTTTTCAGAAAACAAGAAAGCTTGTTTTGAGCGACACCTCAAGCCATATTTACAAAATTCCAGAGGCTGGAAGAGGGTCTCGAGGGGACCCAAAGAGATTGATTTCGCTGTCGTGAACAAGGGAGAAGATTACAGTAACAGTGCAGTGGATGGGCTAGTCATTGTCTGAACTCGCCTGGGCCTTTGAGGTGTTGGGCCAGCGTTGGAGAGCTCCT
>JZKD02S2204158.1:13492-40582 GCA_000966675.3 Picea glauca | reverse complement strand
CCAAAATTACACCCAAGACTAACACCTGAGATAAGGAATCTTAATTGTAAGGATCTTGAGTTGTAGGGTACCAAAATTACACCTAACACTAACACCAAAGCCATTTTGATCAGTGACTACTACTGTTCAGAGAGATGCCTAACACCAAAGCCATTCTGATTAGTGACTATTATTATTCAGAAATGCATCAGGTCTTTTAAGGAATCTAAATTGTAAGGAACTTGGAATCTGAATTGTAAGGAACTTGAGTTTCAGGTCATTTAAGGAATCTGAATTGTAAGGAACTTGAGTAACAGAGAGTACCAAAATTACGGCCAAGACTAACACCAGAGATAAGGAATCTTAATTGTAAGGATCTTGAGTTGTAGAGTACCAAAATTACACCCAACACTAACCAAAGCCATTTCGATCAGTGACTGCTACTGTTCAGGTCATTTAAGGAATCTAAATGGTAAGGAACTTGAGTAATAGAGTACCAAAATTACACCCAAGACTAACACCAGAGATAAGGAATCTTAATTGTAAGAATCTTGAGTTGTAGGGTACCAAATTTACACCTAACACTAACACCAAAGCCATTTTGATCAGTGACTGCTACAGTTCAGAGATGCCTAAGCTCTTTAAAGAATCTGAATTGTAAGGAACTTGAGTAATAGAGTACCAAAATTACACCCAAGCCTAGACCAGAGATAAGGAATCTTAATTGTAAGGATCTTGAGTTGTAGGGGACCAAAATTACACCTAACACTCTCACCAAAGCCATTTTTTCGGTGACTGGTACTGTTCACAGATGCGTAAGCTCTTTTAGGAATCTGAATTGTAAGGAACTAAACTTGTAGGGACCAAATTACACCCTAACCAACACCAAGTCAGGAAGTGACACAACCCAAGTTATAGAGGGATCACGATTACACCTGGTTCTAAAGTTAGAAAGGGTCTGTGTAGACAAATATAGAATTAATGCACATGCACTCACAGTGCACAGACTTGGATTTTACGTCAGCAACAATGTCAAATCACTATAAAATTCCGAGCTCGAGATCGCTATCACTGAGTATGACAAAACCCAAACTGCAGAGGGACCGACACAAGCTGCAGAGGGACCGACCCAACCAACCCAAGCTGTAGAGGGACCAACCCAGGCTACAGAGGGTCCCCAATTACACCTGCTTCTAAAGTTAGAAAATGCCTGTGTCAACAAATATAGATTGAATGAACGTGCACTCACAGGGCACAGACTTGGATTTTACGTAAGGAACAATGTCAAATCACTATAAATTTCCAAATGCCACATCGCCATCACTAACAATTTCAGGCGACTCTCATGAATTCTTCGGGACCATCATCCCCAACAACCAGAAACGTACAGCATAAATAAAAAGACATCCAACTTGCCCAGTGTCCATTAAACCACAGAACTAGATCAGTACAAGAAAAAAATCACTCTGATCCAGCATCGGAATCGAAGGTTTTACAAATATTCGTTTCAATTTCATACACCAAAAACCCAATTTGTTGTTAGTTTGAATTCATCCAGCCACCACAAATCCAATGCAATTAGCATAGTTTCGGCCAAGGGCAAGAAAAAAACATCAGCCAATTGCCATAGATTACATTACAGACTGCAATTTAAAAAATAAATCAGAAATTGCTCTGCAAGTAGAGCTCCTGCTGAGGAGAAGCCGGGCCGATCTCCGGTTTCTTTTCGTTCTCCGGTTTCCTATCCTCTAGGCAACGCGGGCACGTGTGTTCGTTCTTATTATCTTCGGACACCGATGACTTTCTCCTCTGAGAAGAAGCAACGCTGGGAAATGTGATCCACGAAGGCGCACGGAGCTCCAATTCGTGTGATCCCGAAGATCTTCTATGCATTCGGCTGCTGCCCAGAATGACTTCGGTGGGGAGAATCGGCTGGTCGTCGCACGGTGTTCCCATGAGCAACGCCAGTGCCCGTTCGAGCTCCGTCGTTACTTTGTCCATCGACGGGCGCTCCTTGCCCCGCATTCTGACACACCGGCAGGCCACGCGGGCAATTTTGTACAGCGCCTCGTAGTTCAGTGGTGGTTCCAATGTCGGATCCAGGATGGCCGAGATGTCGTTTGCTTTGATAAGCGGAACCGCCCATTCTACTACGTTGCCCTCCTCGTACTGCATATCAATGGCCTTCCGCCCGCTCAGGATCTCCAAGAGCAGAACGCCGAAGCTGTAGACATCGCTTTTCGTGGTCAAATAATGGAGGCGATAATATTCGGGATCCAGATAGCCCAGCGTGCCCGCCGGGAGCTCCGACAATGGCGAATCGCTGTCTGCAGGGCCGAGCAACGACAGCCCGAAATCCGCCACCCGGGCATTCCGCTCTTGGTCGATGAGAATGTTAGACGACTTTATGTCACGGTGAATAACTGGCGGGCAAGCGTAGCCGTGCAGGTATTCGAGGCCCCGGGCAGCTTGAACAGCGATCGTTACTCGCCTAACCCAATCCAATTTCTTCTTCGATTTCCCATGCAAGTGCTCGTGCAGAGTGCCATCGGCCATGAACTCGTAGACGAGAAGCCGCTCGTCATTTTCTTCGCAGTAGCCCAGGAGATTCAGCAGGTGTGCGTGGTTCAGACGGGATAGCAGGTCGACTTCACGGTGGAATTCCTTGGAGTCCTTTTGCACATCCGTAGCTACGATAGCCCGCTTCACAGCAACGACACGGCCGTCCGAGAGAACGCCTTTGAAAACACAAGAGTAGCTCCCTCGGCCAACCTCGGTGTCTTTCTGGAACCCGCCCGTGGCTTTCTCGAGCTCCTCGTAGCTGAAAACTTGCGCACGGCGAATCTTGAGCTCGCTGGCGGTCCTATGATACTTCGTTTCCGTTGCCACGGATGAAGCCTTGTTCTTGCAGGGCTCTGTCATTGCTTCCGACGGCTCGGCCTTGAGCTTGAATCGGACCCAGATCACAGTAACGCATACAAGAATGCTCACAACGATGACTCCCATGGCCATCTCTGCTATGATTATCGGAGTCCGAATCGAGGAACGCTTCTTCGCCGGGACCGCCGCCTTGCAAGCCTCGGCGCACGGCCCGGGTCCGACGCAGGCCGAGCAATTGTAGCTGCATTGCCGATCACCCGCGGGGCTACAAGCCATAGACTGATACATCCCAGCCGGGCACTCATGGCTACACGGCACACAGACCTTTAAAGATCTCTGGCAAAGGCTCTTGTAGGCCGGAGACGATGACGAATATTCGTAAGTCCCGTCCTCGCAGGGTCTAGTCTTACAAATCCCGGGCGCTACAGCAAGCGGCAAATTTGTAGGGTAATTCGATCCCCAACAAACCGTCTGCAGAGCACGAGACGAGACACCGCAAGTGAAATAATCGCCGGCTGCCAAAGCAAAGAACTCGAAATTCTTCGGCGCCGGCTTAAAGCCAGGAAGCTCAAGACCCCAACACCAGACCCGTCGGTTGCTCACAGCGATCCCACAAGTATGAAACTTGCCGCCCACCAGAGATCCCAATGCCACGGGCGGCGCACGTGTAGATTTATCGACTCCCCAACAAACCGTCCGACCCGGCTCCTCTGCATCAATACCACAAACATGATACCCTCCGGCTTCGACGACCCGAAACCGGACACCTCTCGGAACACCGCTGATAACTCCGCTACCTGTCTCGTCGCCCCAGCAAACCGCGGTCTGATTTTCCGCAAACAAGCCACAGTTAAAAAGCGCGCCCGCCGTGATAGACTCAAGCCGGGTACCCTGCAAATACGATCCCGTCATGTTATATCCCCAGCAATCTACACCCCGCCTCTTCTTCCTCAGCGCACACAGATGATTATCCCCCGCAGAAATTTCAACGTAGCTCCTATTCGAAGACGCCATCGCCTGCGGGACGCCCATCTGCACGTAGATATTGTTACCCCAACAGTAGGGTTGCCCGGACGAGATCTGCAGGCCACAGACGAACCCGTCTCCGGCCGTTAAGCCTCGGAAGGGTATACGCAACGGAGCTCCATAAACACTGGCCGCATCGTTGCCAAAGCAGGTCACGAGTTCGGATCCGTCGGCATTGAGCCCGCAGAGGGCCGGTCCGTTTTCTCCATATGAAGCAGCCAAGGACGACATAGACCCCATTGCTACCACCACCTCCATCTGAAACCCTAAGACCATAACAAAAACCATAACCATATTCTGCAAGCCATTCTCACTGTTCTTGTTCCTCGCCATTACCCAAAAAAAAACGCAGATCTCCACGCTGCCCAAAACCTCTAGCTCTCTGTCGACGCCATTAAAACCCTAGATTGCCATCGGCATTATGATCTTTACAGCGATCAAGAAAGTACCCCATGCCTTACCCTGACCTGACCTGCTTGGCACCACCGCTAGTGCAACGGACATAAACAGAAACCATAACCATACATGAAGCTGAAGGTGGTGCTCAATTAATGAGCTCCTGCAGTGCATTCAATGCTCGCATTAATGTCGGCCCGTTTTCCTCTCAACTGATATGGAATTCCAATGTGGTGAGTAGGTGAAAAGCCAGAAGGGAATTAGGTGGAAATTGAATGCAGAATGGATCTAGAACCACCAGACCTCCTCGATAATCGCATTGAAATCAATGGACCGAAGCCCTCATTCGCGTACCTAGACTCTGTCTCAGAACTCTTGAATGAACGGGCAAAAATCCGAAAAGGATTTGTGTTTTCGAATTTGAAATCACGGTTTGGTTTTATATAATAATTCTTCTCGGATTGCACCTCAAAACAAGGAATTCCTTCCGTGTAAGCGAGAATCTAACTCTAGAAGGCGGCTTCAAGTTCGCAGCGTAAGTCAAAGTTTCAAAGTATCTAGTCGGTTACATCGAGCACCTAAAAGGTGCCCCTTATATAACAAACTTATTATTAAATTTGTAACCATTCATATTTTCATAGCTTTTCCCCTACCCTACCCTCCTCATTATGTAGGTAGGGTAGGGGTGGAAGGTGAAGTTCGTGCAACTTGGTTTCTTATCTTTCATGAATATAAGTGGAGGATGAAGTTTGTATCATTAAGGTTTTCATTGTTTTCTTATGGAGTAAGCTTTATACAAAATGGAGTTTGATGGGACATTTCCGACATCGGGACGTTCACCTGCAGTGTGTTGTAGCAACGGGAATGGGAAGGGCTTGAGGAAGACGGGAGAATGGAGGGCGTTGAAGGGGAAGGCGTTGGGCTTGAGGAGGACGGGAGAACGGAGGGCGTTGAATGGGAAGGCATTGGACGGGACCGATCGACATTCTACAGGATGGGAGCCCAGTGTCGAAGATGTCTCATCGAGCTCCATTTCGTAGAAGAGTTAGCTTACTCCTTTTCTTATTATAAAGATGAGTGAGGGATGAAGTTTGTACAATTAAGTTTTTTATTGTAAAGATTTAGTTGCAATGGTAGAGGCGGGCAAGCACACTCATTTTAAGGTAATTGAAGTTGAGTTTGCATCATCAAATTTAATGTCACAATCTTAATCACCTTGGGACCAGTGCAAATTCATCTGGTAAAAAGGCGTTGTCTAAACATTCTAAGTTTTGGTATTTTTCACAAGAATTTGGCCATATAAATATGGATGAAATCTAAAATTCTTATTCTTTAAATTGCATTTTTGAATGCATAAATGGATTCAGCATCGTGAAAAAACTCTGGGGCACTCAGATTATACAAGCTAAACCACTCAAATCTGCAATTCCAACAATTTATGGTTGTATTTTGGGCAAAATTGATCGAAAAATATGCCTGAAATAGAGCCAAAACTTAGAAAGTTTAGACTACGACCATGGTAAATAGTCCTTACCATAAAGGTGGAGAGTGAAGTTTACACTATAGAGAAATGAATGATTTATCAAACAAATAATTTTATAGATATAAATACATAAAGCTTTAGCTTAAGATAGACACACTAACAACCTCTTGAGAGAATGTCTCAGACCAAAATAGGAGCCAATTATTTGGAGAGAATCTCTCATATCCAATTACATCTAACAACTTCCTAAAACTTAAAAGATCTAACAACTTCCTAAAACTTAAAAAGATATAACAAGTTCCTAAAACTTAGAAGTAAATTATTCATGTAGAGAGAAACCCTACCTCACAATGAACAATACAACAACAAACCATAATCTTCTTGTATGGTCAAGTATCACACATAAGGAGTTACTCATTTCAACACTCTCCCTTAATGACTACTTGTCTCGAGGTGTCATTGGCATTTTTCACCAACTTTTATGACTACACAATTCACTCTCCTACCCCAATCTTAGATTTACATAGGCTTAACAATGTGAAGTTTGCATAGTCATAGCACCTCTTGTGAGAGAGTTGAGGTTGTACCAACTCGGATACCATGTAGAGAAATGGGAGAGTAGACATGGTTTCCACAAATAAAAAATTGTATTGAGTGATCTATTCAACAGATAATTGTATAGATATAAATACATAAACCTTTGGCTTAAGATAGACACACTATCTTAGCACACTATCAACTCATTGAGAGAATATCTCTCCGCACACCAAAATAGGATTCAACTAGTTGGAGAGAATCTATCATATCCAAGTAGATTTAACAACCTCATAAAACTTACAAGCAAATTATTCGAATAGAGACAAAATCTACCTCACAATAACCATTACAATAACAAACCATTATCTTCTTATATGATTAAGTATCACACATAAGACAAATAAGAGTTATTCATTCCAACATACACAACTTTTCTTTCACTTTTATTGTTATAAAAGTGAAAATGGAAAATGAAGTTGTACAAAATATTGGTACAATCCAAATACAACAAACTTCTTAAATTTGTGACATACACCTCTTAAGATCTTGGTCATCTTTGTGACCTTGCTCTAGCTTCATTCTCTATCAACCTCTTAAATTAGTGACATCCATATTAACATTACTTTGCCCCTCACCCCCATTGTTATAATGGTGAGGGGTGAAGTTTGCACTAATAGGCTTCTCACCGTCTTTATTAAATTCTCATTGTTATGAAGGTGGGGGTAGAAGGTGAAGTTTGTACAATTTAATATTTCTCATTTCCTATTTTAAAAGTGAAGTATAAGTGAAGAGTGAAATTTGCACAAAATTGCCTTCCACTTTCATCATTATGAAAGTCAGAGTGGAGGGTGAAGTTATGCAAAGTATTTGTACCATCCAAATACAACAAACTTCTTAGATTTATGACTCTCACCTTTTAGGAACAAACTTCTTAGATTTATGACTCCCACCTTTTAAGATCTTGACACTTTATGTTAAGATCATGTGCCTAAATAGTTTTCATGAATTAGAACCTATGTGGAAATGGATCTTATCGTTGATTTCCTAAAGTCAATCAGGTTGGTTGTAAATAGATGATTGGATCCATGTGTCGACATTGAATTTTAAGATGGAAAAATAATTTCAAGGCTCTACAATTGGAGGAAGAAGAATCTCACATCTAATTTTCATACATATTAAAGGTTCATGAAGAAAAAGAGCAAAGCAAGGCTTCGATATGGAAAGGGGCACTTTAACAAAATGTAGAAGCCAACACAAATAATTGGACTACATTGTATGGAGACATTATAAGGGAAGCCCATGTGATAGAATCTCTTGTTTGTCGACGAAGGTAAAAATGAATTACAAGCATAGTCCTATAGAAATAACGAAGCCAAGGATTCACAATCAACGTTGGACAAAATAATTGTGACAAAGTATGCAGTATTTGTGATCAAAAAATATCTCATGGTGGAGACAACCATGAACGATCTTGTCTCTTTTGTTATCTTAGTGCCTCTCACTAGAGGAAGAAAGTCCAAAAAGGATCTCAGAGAGAAAAAGCATAAATAAATAATGCTTTGGGGTATTAGAACACTCTCTCCTCAATCGTGAAGGATGGCTTTATCTCTATGAAGTTGCCCCATAGTTTGAATGTTCGGGTTTTTGTATTGTGTTATATAATCAATGTGTAATCATGTGATGTATTGTGTTATATAATCAATGTGTAATCATGTGCCTATATCAAAGTAAAGACATGTACAATTCAAGTTCCCATCCATATTATTATGGCTTTTTTTTTTTTTAATAGTGTAAGGATGAAAATCTTATTAAAACTCATGCTTTGGTTGTCTGAGTATATTGATGCCTTTATTAATCTGAACCTTGTTTTTATTTTTAAAACATGAATAAAATGTGCAGAGAGTAAATTAAAACTTAAAGATGTTTGTATTACTGTGTAAACATTTTAAGCAATGATATGTGATCGACAATGAAAGTAAGAAAAGAGAAGTGATTATTCAATAATTATATGCGATCGATAGTTAAAACGAGAAAAGAGAAGTAATTATTTGTTTCTTCATGCCCTATCATGCATAGCATACATACGAGTACATTTTTGTTACAAGATCAAGGTTCAATTTTTTAAGGCGATTCAGTTCATAATTGTCAATAGCATGATTATTTGTCTTCTTGAGTGTAGGCACACATGTAGAGCCATAGTGTGCATGTGCATGCATTGAAATGTGTGTGTAGGTTTTTGACGTGTACTTGCACAAAAAATTGAAAAGTGGGTGTGTGCATGGGGTTGTAGAACTTGGTGTACATAACTTTATCTTTGATACCACAAGGGCTCTTTTATAACTCTGCAAAGAGAATTAGGGACTAAGGTTGACCTAGTTAAAAGAAACCAACTTTTTTCCACAAAAAAATTAACATTATATTTATATTGAAAATATAATATGTTCTCTTAACGGTCATTACATCAAAAGATCTTTTTTGTTTTCATGGGCTATTCCAACAAAAATTACACAGATTTTTTTTCAAAATCGATTACAATACTTTTGTCTTCTCCTAAAAGTCCAAAACAGACATTTGTCAAGAAGATAAGAGCCTATTGAACATAGACATAGGTTGGACATAAGGAGAGACCCAAATATAACAAAAAACAAACTATGTGAACTCCCACTATAGACAACTAAAACAACTTTAAAAATAGAGTAGGGCCCTCATGGATGCCTTCCCAAAGATTGTAAGCTATGCTCCCTGGATGTTTTTGGAAAGTCTATTTTGATAATCTATCAACCTCTTTGTTCTCTTCTCTATAAATATGAGCAAAGGATATAGTCCTGAAGCACTTGAGGAGCTCATAAATCCTATCCTTCCAACGGTCTAAAGTAACAACCTATAAAGCACCTTTCATGTTTAGCCAATCAATGACTATTTATGAGTCTCCTAGAACAAGAAAATATGTAATTGAAAGCCGAGATACTAGGGTTAGAGAGGCCCAAACCCCCAAAAGTTCAGCCCTGGTATTAGTTCCATGACCACAATTTAAAGTCCATTTATAAGCTAAGTGTTCAGTGATCTTTATCACCCCACCTGCACCACTTTGATCTCCATTTTGTTGGGCTGCCCCATCAAACCACCCGATGATTTTATCTTCAGGAATTGCAAATGCTGAAAATATGGGAAGATGAACTTTTTCCTTATTCCTGGGTCTTCCCACCACTCCTAAAGATTGGTAAACTATCTTTTGTATAGAGGGAGTCCCTGACTTGAAGATGGTCTTGTTTCATTCTAGCCATAAAAACCAACAAATATAGGCTGGCAAAGTTGGATATGTAAAATTTTGAACATTCCAATTTTCAAAGAACGCGCTCACCGATGATCCATTCCAGCCTAAAGAAAGATTTAGAGCAAGTTTAATTCTTTCCCAAATTGAAATAGTGAAAGGACAATTTACAAAAAGATGTTTTACAGTTTCCCTCTTGCGTTTGCAAAGATGGCAGATACCTGGCCCTACCCAACCTCTTTTTTGTAGATTTTTCCAAGTGAGAATTTTATTTTCTACAGCAAGCCAGACAAAAAGTTTGATTTTTTGTGGACAGTCCCAAAACCGCAGTTTTTTCCTCCAGCCACCAATTGTATTTTTCCATAGTTTTGAAGCTAGGGCGTTATATACATTTTTTACTGTGAGTTTCCCTGAATTATCACCACCCGTCCACTTTAATTCATCTGGCCTATCAAGAAGCTATACCCCTGAACCAATCAGATTTCTTCTGAACTTCTCCCATTCTGTAGCTAGATCGCCTTCCAGCCCCAAATCTACACTGTCTAACCAAATTGAGCATATCGTGCCCTGGCGAAGATCTCGTCTCACTTGATATAGAAAATAAACATTTCTGTGATTGAGTAAAAGAACCAGATCTTTAGACAAAATGGAATCCTTTCACATGCCCAAAATCACATCCTTCCCAAGTATTATGGAGTGTCCTGAACCCGGGCTCCAGGCTAACCAATGTAAGACAAGAGGTAAAGAAATAAGAAGATTTTTCCAAGTCTGCGATCCTTGAGTCGTAACAGAAGAAGCCAATCTCAACCATGTCATCACAGTTCCATGGGGAAGGTACTTATCCTTTATAACCCAGTGCCAAATCTCGTTCTTCAACAAGACTCTCCAAAGTGTATTTGTCGCCAAGGCCATGTTGAAACAGAAGATATTTCTCAAACCCCAACCTCCATATTTTTTTGGCCTCGTTATTGTCTCCCATCTACATAAATGATAACTATCTTCTGCTTGCTACCTTACCATAAGAAGGAGAAAACCAGTCGGCGAATTCGATTTAGAACTGTAGTCACGATATGAGCCATAGCCATCCAATAGACTGGTTGACTTTCTAAAACTACTTTTATCAGCATGTATCGACCACCCAAGGATAACCATTAATCGCACTAGTGGCTTATCCGCTTCTCAAATTTTGAAATGAGCCATTGCCAATCCTCAACCTTGTAGCTGTCAGGTTTTAAGAAGAAACCCAAATATCTGAAACCTTCTGATAGATCAATAAAGTTGTAATGAAATAAAGCTTTTAAGTATTCTAGAGTGCCATGATGAACTCCGAAGTGGAGGAAAGTGGATTTTTGAACATTTATCATCAGACCCGTCACGCTACAAAAAACATCAAGAATTTTATTAATTTCCTCCCACTCTGTGACCGAAGCTTTTTTCATTATGAGAACATCATCCACGAAAAGAAGATGCATGATCTTAATTATTCTGGAAACCTCTATCCTAAACAACTTTCCTTATGCTTGTTCTTTTTTTAGAGAAAGGCTAATTCCTTCCATCACAAGAATGAACAAAAGTGACAACAGTGGACAAGTCTGTCTTAGACCTCTACCACTCTGGAAGAACTTTGTCGACTCTCCATTGATCAAAATGGCATAAGCTGCGGAGGTTACACAACCCATGATCCAGTTTGTAGTGGGAAGACCGAAACCACATTGAAGAAATGTTAATCGCAGAAAATCCCAGTTTGTGCAATCATGGGCCTTTTTTTAATCTAGCTTCAAAATGATTGCTTGAATTTTTTTAACCTTTATACTGTGCAGACACTCCTGTGTAGTGCCAATAACATCTAATATTTGCCTTCCCTTTAGAAAGCCCAATTGTTCCTTAGATAAGGTGCGGGATATGATAGGCATGATCCTTCTTGCTATAATTTTTGCAATGATCTTATAACATAAATTGCACAGATCAATTGGAAGGAAATCACTAAAAGAGTTGGGATTGTTGACTTTTGGAATCAACACTATAAAAGTCGAATTAATCGGTCTGATTACCTCACCTCTAAGCCTTGTTTTCTTAATTACATCAAGCAAGTCCTTCCCAACCAACTTGTAAAAGTGTAAAAATAATTCAACAGTCCACCCGTCTGGCCCTGGACTTTTGTCCTTGGAAAAACCTTTTAGAACCTCAAGAATTTCCTCATTGGAGCAGGGATTTTCAAGAATAACGACTTCTTCCTCCATAACTAATCTTGGAAACAATCTTACTGTAGCTATATGTTCCTCAATATAATTATGTCATGTATCCTGAAAGAAAGAGTTGAAGAATCTAGGCGCTTCTTCCTTTAAGGCCTCCTGGTCTGTATGAACCAGACCAACTTCATCCTTTATCTCCTATATATACTTTTTGTAGCTTGCAAAACAATGGAAGAATTTCATATTCTTATCCCCACTTTTGATCCAAATAGCCCTTCTCTTTTGATGCCATCGCTCTTCCTCATCTAGAAGAATTTTTTTATGCTCAGCCTCTAGAAACATCAAACGATGTTCAGTAACTGAGCTATACAATCCCTGAGTCTTTTTGTTTGTAGTGAAATGCTAGTTCTTCTTCAAGCTTGTCCAGAGCTAACTATTCACGTAAACATTTTTCTTTTGACCATGACTTAACCCGATTCTTGAGTTGTTTAAGATTCCCTACTAATATCCTTTGTGCTCCCACTTCCTGTTGTAACTGGTAATCATTCCACACTTCTTGAACCAAAGTAGCAAAATAAGCTTCGCACAACTAGGTTGGATTTAGTTTGAAAGGGTGTGAAATCGTCGACATACTATTACCCAATTGAAGTAGGACTGGAGCATGATCATATATATAAGGGTATTCCACCCATGACCTATATCTCGTCGAAGACGAGATAAGATCCTCCGATACATAAAAAATTTCTAGCCTTTTTGTGATTTCTTCAACTCCAGTTCTGCCATTACGCCACGTAGGTACCACCTCAGCTGGGGAGATATCGACACGCTGATTTAAAAAATATATATATTTAAAAAAGACTGCCATTAGGTCTACCAAGGCTATGGCACCCCAAACCTCCTCTGAATTGATCGTAAAATTCATATCTGCAACAACTATCATATCACCATGAGCTAACAGGCCCCTACCATCCACTTTTTCCTAGAATTGCTTACGATATGTACATGGGCCGTAAACATTTAAGAAATAGATCCTCCTTTTATTGGGTAAACTGGAACCTGACAAAAAAATACCACCACAACTTAGGAATGGCACTAAGTCATAAATTTTAGGATCTCAAGACACTAGAAGTCCGTCTGACTTCCCCACAGAAATAACATCACAAATCATCCACTCAGGTCAAATATTGAACATGAATTGTCTGGCCTTCTCCTCGACCACTAGAGTCTCTTGTAGAAAAATAATATCCGGTAAAGTTTTTGAAAGAAGTCTACGCGGGGAGGCCACTTTTAGGGGTCCTCCTACCCCTCTGATATTAAGAGAGAGGAGGATCATGACTTAGCCCTTGCAAGGGATTTCATGCCTCTAAGCACCCCTTGTTCAATGTTTGATGTAAGATGATGAGAAAAAAAGGAAATGTTAGTCCCCGCCTTCTTGCGGGCACTCCTAGTTTTGATAGGAGAGAACTCGTACCCCAATCTCCGCGAGCATTCAAGGTCTTTCCCTGAATCCTCCCCATCACAGTTGGGTGCCCCAAGAGCTCCACTAGGATTTGCTCTATTCAAAACTATCTTCCCTAAGTAGATTGGGATAGGAATGGGACTAGTAGCCTCCCTAAAGGTAGGGACCAGAGCCGAAATCATCCTATCCAATGAGTGGTCACTAGAAATAGGTTCTCTGTAACCTGGGGCAATGTTTGTATCTTCCACAGACATAAAGGCGGGTTGTTCACTAGTACCCATCTCTTGGGTAGTAACAGTGACAGGTGTAGGCTCAATCCTAAATTCAACAGAGTCTGAAACCTCTGGAATAGTCTCATAAGCGTACCCTTATCGACCACAGGCGAGGGAATCAAATCCGGAAGAAAAGTACTATCTAAATGGTCTTTTTCCCAAGCATATAAGGAAAAATAAAGAGAAGGGCAGTAGAGTTTTAACTTACCAACAAAGGTGGGGTTTAGAGGTGTTATCGGGTAAATCGGTGAATGCGGACATAGACTAATCCCCCTAGATTCACCTAGATCTAGAACAAAACACGATAGGACATGGTGCTTTCCCTAGGTTCTAATCATCAACTTTACTACCGAACAAAAGATGATAGACATACCTTTAAATGTCGTTTCCTTATGTCTTTGTTGTTCCTGTTTCACTCCGGTGCTCTTGTGATACTGATCCTGCAGTGAGACACAAACCAACCAAAGTGAAAGCAGAGAGAGTATATTCAATGACAACCTATGCATATGATCAAGGAATTATGCAATAAAATAAAGCTAATTCTATGGGAAAGAAGCATGCCACTGTATTCTATTAAATAATAGGAAGAGAGATTACAACCGGATGCCTTGATGTCGTAAGGTTCCTTCCGATAGTTCCTTGCTTCCCACACACTTCTTGCTCCAAGGATTATGAGACCATGGATCTGATAGCTACTCACAATCTATCTTGACAAAGCAAAGCTCAAATCCACTCTAACCAAGCTAACAATCCCAAGCCAAAAACAACTAAATCCAAGCTAACTTTCTCCACGAGAGATCCTCTCTTTTTATAAGTTGAAGAGGATAAGGTGAGGAGGTTGGGATGATCCCATTAAATCATGAAAGCAAGTAAGATCCAAACCATTTGGAGGCCACCTCACCATAGAAGCTTCTCCTTCTCAAAGCATCAAGAAAATGCTCATTTTTCCCACGTATGAAGGCTGCCGCAACCTAGCTATAGTGCATCCTGCGGAAACTCCGCGCCCTAGCTATAGTGTCGCCTGTGGAAATAAGGACTTTCCGCACCCTAGCTATGGTGCATCCCACAAAAATCCTCCAAAATAGGGTTTTGACAGAGGAAAACACAACTTCTTCTCTCAAGGAAAGTTCTTCTCCCTTCTTTCTTCAAGAATTCAGGCCACTGACCCTTCTGAAGGCAACAGATAGGTTTACATCATTAACGATCACGGGGATGACGAAAATAATGTGTAACAGAGAGCCCCCCAAAGTATGAAGGTAGAACAGAGTGATAGCTGAAATACTTTGTCGAGTGTGTGTAGGGAACAAGGAACACGTCGGTCGGAAACCTGCCAACAAACAAGGAAATATAGTACAATAATATATCATCATTGAGGTAGGCATTCCCATACTCAGAATACTAATGACTCAAAGTATGAATGTCGACATGCAAAGATCCATGTCAAGTAAGGCAGGTCATGGCCACCAAACATACACTGTGGATCCATGCCATTATGAATCAAATATGAACATAGCCACCAAAAATACATTGTGGATCTATGTGTTAAAGACTCAAATTTGAACATAGCCACGAGACATGTAATGTGGATCTATGCAACAGTACAAACTGAATATACTCCAACGCAACCTAAATCTGTGAGAAAACATTTAGGGTCTTCATCTCCACCACTCCATAGTACGAATATAACCATGTGAATACATGTGCTGAAGTCGAACATGGTAGAAACCACTTGATTATCGATCATTAGTGTATACCGTTAACAAGTGCGAGGGAAATCACCATTAATGTCAATGAATCCCAAGGTACACTAGTACAATCCAATGAATGTGAATCAATGAGTTGAGGTCGAACACTCGGTGGAATCTCCTGATTAGGAGTCAATAATGAAAACCCACTGTCGAAAGCAAAGAACCTGCCATTGAGGCATGCAATTTCCAAGGTACCAATTGGTTTCTAAGTCTAATTCCTAGATAATGAGTTGAAGTCGATAGGAAAAGACTCGTCACAGGAAGGCCTTAATGTATCCCACATCAATGAAACGAAACGAGTAATAAGATTTGAAGTAGATCAGAGTAACAAGTGATTTAGGACTGACTCAGGGATGGCCGACGCAATAGAAGGATTGAGGACTGCAGAAGTGGTTGACGCAATAGAAGGCTTTCTGGGTTGAACATCTCTTTGAACATATTGACGACACGACAACTGTCTTGGAAAAAAATGATTCAACAACAGGGACCATAGACCAATTTGTAATCTTAGAAAGGGGTATGATCAAGAGACAAGCGGATTTTCCAACCTAGATACAAAGCGAGTGAAAGGGTGTCATGTTCAAAAGAGACTCTTCGATGGAATACAGGTTTAGACACATTTCTTTCCCAATTTTTCCCCCACCATTTCTGGGGAGTACCTCTTTATTTTTACGCAAGCTTGAGGAGGATAACATATGCTTGTAATGTAAGCTCATCCTTCGGATGAGTCCGTCGGAGTATTTTTAACGAACCCTAGGAAGGAGTGGTTCGGCCCCATATGGGCCTTTCAATGTTTGTTTAACGAGTCCAAAGAAAGAAAACTTAAGGGTTTTTCATGTTTTGAGAGTTTGAAAACACTTAAAGAGAACTCTCCCAATTCCTTTTTTGGAAGTTAGTTTGATGAGACCGAAAAAGTGATAACCTACTGCCCATCAAACATTTTCTTCAAATGCTTTTACGAGCGTGAAAAGAACAAGATCGCTCGGTAATCTTTTTATGTTTAGAGAGTCTGAAAAGAGCTTAAAGGGAACTCCAGGGGGTTCCTTTTTCGTATAACCTTTATGAGTCCGAAAAAGTGATAAAAGTTTACTCAGTTACATTTTCATTGATTTACGAGCATGAGAAAGAACAAAGACTAAGCTCGGGATTGTTTTCATTTTTACGCAAGCTTTAAAAAAAAAAAACTATGCTTGGGATAGATTTTATTTTTTCACAAGCTTAAAACTAAAGAAAACTATGCTTGGACCTGGTTTCATTTTTACAAAAGCTTGAACCAGAGGAAACTATGCTTGAGGGAGGTGGTTTCATTTTTACACAAGCTTGAACCATAGAAAACTATGCTTGGACTTCCCAATGCATAACACAAGGATGGTTGGTACTTAGCCCCTAGCTTAAGAAACTAGTGACTCTACTTCAGCATGAAGTCCAGAGGCTGAAAGTATTTCCCCCCAAGCTTCGTTTCGTCCAATTGCAAAGGTGGATGAAAGGAAGCTTCAAATACTAGATGAAGGACTTGACTCAAATAGAGAGGGGGAAATTGTTTCATGTTTTAACGAGCTTGACACAGGAGAAGAACTATGCTTGAGACTCTAGGTGTAATCCCCCGACTGCTATTTCATTTTTTAACTAGCTTGACACATAAACAAGAACTATGCTCATAACCTCAGTTTCATTTTTTAACGAGGTTTCCATAGAGAAGAAAAACTATCCTCGTAACTGGTTTCATTTTTTAATGAGCTTGAAATCAGAAAATCATGCTCAAAGATGGTTTCATTTTTTAATGAGCTTGAAATCAAAAAACCATGCTCACAACTGGTGTCATTTTTTAACGAGATTGAAATCAGAGAACCATGTTCAAAGCTGGTTTCATTTTTTAACGAGCTTGAAATAAGAGAACCATGCTCAACTCTCTTCTTGATCACGGCTTCCAAGAGGACAGTGCTCTAGAAGGACACCATGTCAAGGGACAAAACTCAGTAATGGCCTCCAAGAGATCTTCACTTGACGGAAGAAACACACTCTGGAAGGAACACATGTCGAGGGTTGCGATAGGGGTAAGGAGGTCAGGCTCCAATATCCCTACCGAAGAGATCACCATGTCAACTACCGGATCCATGTCATTGTCATCGTCAACGGAAGGCATGGGAGACAATGCCACATAATTGACATGTGGTAGGGGTAACATCGTCTGCATATAAGAACCATTTAGGGAGGTCATCCAGTTAAGACCAATGAATGAAAGTTGATCAATAGCCACAATTCTTCCATCGTGAGGGAAATATATCACACGAAAAAGAGTGGACACAATAGCTTTCATGGCATAGACATAATCCTTGCCAAGGAGTAAAGCGAAATCCAAGGGGTCTTGGACTACCATGACGTCAATAAAGACAGTTTTCCCTCCCAAAGTTACAGGAAACTGAGGAAGGGTCCCTAAAGGTTGACTGGTTCTTCTGTTAAAAGATAACAGATTCTACGTGATTGGGGCAAGCTAAGGACAACCCAAAGATTGCCAAGCAAACGAGGACAAAATACTAACAGATGCACCTTCATCTATCGACGTCTGAGGAACGTCCCGATCACAAAATTGCACTCTAATCTGGAAAGGAATGTGAGAGGGAAGACGAGGTCCAATTAGCACACCCCAATCAAAATGGATGGCCTCATTAATTGGAGGGAGTTCCATGGGAGAAGCAGGAATACCCCCCGGCACGGTAGATTCTGTATCAACAAGAAAAAAATGGGTAGTATCAAGTTTACTCTCGAGCGGGAGAGTAGGATCGACCGATGGTGAGATCGGATCGACCACTTGGGTTTCACTCTAACGGGAGAGTGGGATTGACCGAAGATGGGATTGAATCAACCACTTGGGTTTCACTCTCTAACAGGAGAGTGGGATCGACCGAGGATGGGATTGGATCGACCACTTTGTCAACTGGTCCAACTAAGGACGTGACCAGATTGACTACATGATCTACCGGATTGATCGACGAAGGGATCGGATTGATCATTCCATCAACTATAGGTGGTTCGAGAGTAAGCTTGTGATAAGCAACTGGAAGTTGAGGTTGTGAAACTATCATGTCTTCTAGGAATTTCGAGGCTTTGTCCATACGGGGGAAAAGGTGAGTTAGATGACTCCCTTTGCATAACATGCACGGGAACTTGGCTCTACTTTTCTTCTTCCCAACTATATCGTGACTAGTTGACGGGAGGTCATCAACATGTTGTTCAAAGGCTAACGACATGTGTTGGCGAGGGTGTGTAGACCATGCTTCTATAACCTTGGATAGACCAGGGCAATCCTTAAGAAGATGGCTACCCTTACAAAGCCTTCAAGGGTACTTGGGCTTACGGGTTGTTTGGGTGTTCTGGGCATCATCAACACTCCCAGCACAATCAATAGTAACTGGTTTCTTTCCAACACGTCTGGCAGTGGTTGGGAGTGTGGATCCTTGCTTATTTTTCTTCTTATTATTCACCGAGTTATTAGCTTTGGAGCTTTCACTCGACGAAGAAGATGAAATGGAAGAAGACCTTGCAAGTGAAGAAGGTGAAGAAGATCTTACTGGTGAAGAATGTGAAGGATCAACATGAGTTTGATGTTCTCGGGGGGAAGTGCTTACAAATGAAACACTAACTGCATTCGAGACTACTTAAGTGGAAAACAACCATACCGGTAATCCAATTGTGAGACCTGGAAGGCTCAAAGTAGCGATGTGAGGAGGAACAATGTTTTCGTAAGAAGGAAAAACAAAAGGTTCCTTTGGAGCAGAGGTTCCTTCATTGGTCATTTAGGGAACTGACGCCATTAAAACAAAAATCCAATCTAGAGTCTGCCAGGGAAAACAAACAGCACACGTTAAAAATCTAGTAATCAAGCAAGCAAACAAAACCTTCTTACAATGAACGCACTAGTTGGTGATGAAATCCAACGTCACATGAACAAAGTAAGAATGGGTTGAGATAGAGCGAGTGGAAAAGTTACGTTGACGACCTGCTTAATAGACTTACGCCTTGGTGCAAGCTTCCATGCAGTAATTGTGTATTCACCCTCCAAGGAGCCTGAGTGAGTTTGGCCAACATCAATTCCAGGTACTGTGAAGACTTGCCCCTCCACAGTCACCTTGTGTAAAGACCCTAAAGAGATAGGCCACTAAGGTTACCAATCACTACAGTGATGCCTGGGGAAACAGTCGACAGTCCGATCCACGTGCAAGGGCAAGGTATCTAGCTTGAAATCAACTTGAAAGGATTCCACTCATCATTGTGGGTATACCTCTCAAGTGACCCCCATAATACGCACAACCTCTACACCAAGACTAACAAAGCAGGGTGAGTTACTCTGCCAGTCTCAATGCGACCTCGTGATTGACCCTTGTGTTAGAAGGGCTTCCTAGGAAAAAATGTAATAAGTGGATTTAACCGCTCCCTAATTCAAGATTCTATGTTTGTTTGCAACTTTGGAAAGTTATCTTTCACACCTATTCCAAAGCCCTACAACTAATCTAATGTAGGTTTGCTACCAGAAAGTATAAAAAATGTCTAATCAATTTTTTAATAAGCGCTTTATTTTATGGCTATTGTTACTCAAGAGGAAAATGGCGTGAACAATATGGTGTTTTGACTGACTCGAAAGTTATGCAAAGAGATGAAGATGCAATCTTTTCATTTCGATGAAAGCTATGCTATGAGAAGGAGAAAACATTTATCATTCCTAGAGGCACAATGTCCCAAAATTTACTAAACTCACCAATATCAAGATTTTCAAGGAATGAGACAAATAGACTGTACACCAATACACGATTCACGCCTCCCCCCGGCCATGAGGGGGAAATTTTTTAAGAATTTAAGACCAAAAATCATGTAATTTCACTACTTCAAATGCAAATATGCCCCTAATCTGATGCAAAGAAAGAAATAAGGATTTTGTTTCAAAGATAGCTAAAAGCAATAGCAAATCACTTCAAAACAAAAAACAACCCAAACAAAGTTTCTCTTTTACCGCGAGTTATTCAGAAAAGAGAAGTGTTCTTTTCACTAAACAACTCTAAAGAAAAACAAGGCTTTGTAACTGAAAGACACTCAAAGGAAGAGATCAAATCTTTCAAAAGAAAACAAAGCAAAGATGGCTAAAAGTAGCTCAAAAACTATCAAGTAGACTGTAAACAAATCATAATACAACCCAAAAATTCACCCCAAAACCAAATCCAAGGTCTGGGTAAGGAAAACCATCAAAAATCAAGAATTTCACAATTTCCGCAGGTTGGAAGACTAGCACAGTGTGAAAATCACTGATTTCCGGGGGCCAGATATGGGTAGGGTGCGACGTTTCCGCACTAGTCAAAATAGGTAGGGCACGGAAATCCTAAGTCGCCGCACTGTCCCTCAAAGCAGGGTGCGGAAATCAAACAAAAATGGAAAAAATTAAAAATTGAGAAGGTTTTCCAGTGAAGTTTAACAGTCAGAGAATCCAGCTGGACCTTCCAGTGACTCATAAAACAGAAACCAAGCAATCAAAGCAAGAAAACAAGGAAAACTAGGAAAACATTTGTTTCCCCGGTGGAGTTGCCAATTTTGCTATCGGGTAAATCAGTGAATGCGGACATAGACTAATCCCCCTAGATCCACCTAGATCTAGAACAAAACATGTCAGGACATGGCGCTTTCCCTAGGCTCTAATCATCAAATTTACTACTGAACAAAAGACGATAGACATGCCTTTAAATGTTGTTTCCTTGTGTCTTTGTTGTTCCTGTTTCGCTCCGGTGCTCTTGTGATACTGATCTTGCAATGATACACAAACCAACCAAAGTGAAAGCAGAGAGAGTATATTCAATGACAACCTATGCATATGATCAAGGAATTATGCAATAAAATAAAGATAATTCTATGGGAAAGAAGCATGCCATTGTATTATATTAAATAGTAGGAAGAGAGATTACATCCAGATGCCTTGATGTTGTAAGGTTCCTTCCAACAGTTCCTTGCTTCCCACACACTTCTTGCTTTAAGGATTATGAGACCATGGATCTGATAACTACTCACAATCTATCTTGACAAAGCAAAGCTCAAATCCACTCTAACCAAGCTAACAATCCCAAGCCAAAAACAACTAAATCCAAGCTAACTTTCTCCATGAGAGCTCCTCTCTTTTTATAAGCTGAAGAGGATAAGGTGAGGAGGTTAGGATGATCCCACTAAATAATGAAAGCGAGTAAGATCCAAACCATTCGGAGGCCACCTCACCATAGAAGCTTCTCCTTCTAGAAGCATCGAGAAAATGCCCATTTTTCCCACGTACGAAGGCCGCCGCGACCTAGCTATAGTGCAGCCCGCGGAAACTCCACACCCTAGCTATAGTGCCGCCTACGGAAATCATGCATTTCCACACCCAGGCTATGGTACAACTTGCAAAAATCCTCCAAAATAAGGTTTTTACAGAGGAAAACACAACTTCTTCTCTCAAGGAAAGTTCTTCTCCCTTCTTTCTTCAAGAATTCAAGCCATTGACCCTTCTGAAGGCAACAGATAGGTTTACATCATTAACGATCATGGGGATGACGAAAATAATGTGTAACAAAAGGTTCTAGACTTTCCTCTGCCCTCGCAATAGAAAAATCCCACGTCTCCTGTGAGTCCACCCCAGTAGTGTAATAGTCATTTGGAAAGTCCTCCACATCTAAATCCCCAAAGGCTTGTTGACATTCCTTTCGCAGGTGTCATGTTCGCCTACAAAGCGTACAACGAAAAGGAATTCCCAAGTAGTCCAATCTCTGTACGAGAATGTGTCCCCGCCACTCTATTTTGAGTGACTCCAATAGACCTGCATGGATGTCCACCTCCACCAAAACCTTTGCCATCCTCTTATCCTGCGACTGTAGTGCAAGTTCATCGACCTTGATGAAATGACCTAATTCATTACCAATCGCCTCCAATGCTTTGACATTCCACAACTGGAGAGGTAGATCCGGGAGAGGGACCCAAAGGTGGCGGAAACTGAAATATTCCGTAGTCGGGTCGAATTGAACACACCACCTCTTCAACGTCAAAGTCCCACCCTCAAAATCCCACAACCTATCTAAGATACGCCCTATGTCTTCTAGGCTCTTAAAAACAAAGTCGAACCACCCTCTCGGCAGGGTTAGTATCTCAGGAGAATATCCCAATAGTGGTTCCCAAGTGCATAGCATCCACTCCGAAATAGGCATTTTACACTGCGACCGATAGGCAAATCTCCCCACCATAGCACAAAGAGCAAGGTTGCATGACTCTTCGAGTCCCACATCCATTCCCAAAACTATCCTGTGTTTTGTCTTCTTTGGCTTCCACACCCGAGCATGACGTTTTGGAAATCCCCGCTTACACTTTGAGCGACCCCCCTGAAACTCCATTGCTTGTGAGCCAGAAGGAGTAGTTAACATCTCAACCTTGTTCTGGTCTACCTGACGACCCTTCACCTGGTCACAACACTCAAAGGATAAACTGATGGGAACCTCACCAGGCAGCCATGTAGAATCTCGACCCTTTGAAGGTTTTGTAGCTCGACTATGCTGGTGGTAATGCTTCAAATCGAAGATGAGTGATTTAGGGAACTCCACCGAGTTTGCTAGTGGAGTATTAAAACTCTCATTTAGTTGGCACCTACTACCTTTACTCCTACAGAGCTCATCCACCAAGGAGAACAATCCCACCCTCTCCCAAAGCTCCTGGTCAGCCGCACCCATGAGTGCGCTAACCTCACTATACATTTAGAAGTTTCCACAAACCTTTAGACGCCTGCCACCTTAGAGGGTAAGTCAAATCAAGTCAGGATATCAGTCTCACCAATTAATGTATGTGATAAAGAACTGCTAGTTATTAAAGGAAGAAGTAAAGAATCGCCAGCCACTTCAGGGCCTTCCTACAAGAAAAACTGTGCGATGTAAACACTGAGATGCCCGGGGTTCCAAGGGAGGTTTTAGCAAGAGAGAAACATCTATCCTGACCCACTAAACATACAAAGAAGTTAGTTAATGAGAGCTAAGTACTAAAGTCCACTGTCCTATGACGCTGAGAACCATCCTCCATTAAAGCGCAGAGACTCAAAAGCAAGGGAATAAAAATAAACACATTCAGCTTAAGGTGATCCATCTAATCCTCCAAAACTAACCCTTAGCCACCCTCAGTCTCTAAAAATCCTATAAAGATGCATAGAAAACCTCCATTAAACCTACAACTCTTGGTTCAGATCTTGTCTTTTTTTCTTTCTCTAATCTGACGCTGAATCTTCAATAATCATATAAGTAGTTGTGCCGAAAGTATTAACACTATATGAGATAACTTGACATGTAGTACCTTATTAAATCAACATTTGCTTTACAGTATCAAATGGTGTAACACTCTGTAAACCTCCAATAAATTAAGATTTTAACACTTTTTCAACTCTTTAATAAATTAATATCTTTTTTTATATATATGTAAAGTTTTAAAATTTTATGATGAAACATAACGACCATAAATCAATATTAACGTTAACTTTATTAAACAAGAAAGACAAAAAAAATTCAAATATAAAATTTTTAACATTTAAAAATTCAAAATTAAAATACATCTATATTAATTAATTATTTTTATATAAATTTGTATCTGTCAAAAGTTCTATACACGGTGTACCTCTCTTCACGTCTATTTTATAAAGTACATCTTACTACTTTCGATATAATTACTCAATATTGAATTAATATAAGAATTGACATTATCAATGAAGCTAATGGTCCCTTCCACTCGATTTCATTTTTCAATTGAAAGCAACAAATATATACTTTTAACAACTTTTTTAACTCCGAGTCAACTTCAACTCTCTTTTTTTTTTAACTAAAATCAGTTTTTTACAACTTCGATGAACCATTGCCACCTTGGCATTCTATTTAAAAATAGAAATGTAAGAAGGTTCTATCGTGGTTTTAGTTGAAAGTCTTTGGGTTGAAATAAAATAATGACGTGTCACATCCAAAGTCACCTAAATGTGACTAGCTTTGCCTCAAGCTCTATCATTTCTTTAAATATTTTTCCACTCTCTTAACGTTCATGGTCTTGGAATATATATATATATATATATATATATATATATATATATATATATATATATATTTTATTTATATAATATTTTGTTTTTCAATGGTATAAGTGATATCTTAAATTTATTATGAAATTCAAAAGTGGTTTTTTTCCCATTCTCTTAACGTTCATGGTCTTGGAATATATATATACATATAAAATAGATTATTTATATAATATTTTGTTTTTCAATGATATATGTGATATCTTAAATTTATTATGAAATTCAAAAGTGTGGTTTTTTTAATTATATAGTTTATTCACTTTTAATGATATTGTTACATATTTTATATTTAATTTTATTGAAATTTTGTATATAATCCTTCAAGTTAAATATTCCTTTTCTTATATATATTTATATTTATATTTATTTGTCCAAGAAAATTTAAAAACCTTGATCTAAAACCAATAAATGTTTCTTTGCATTCATGGATGACATTCATAGAATACATGGATTAGTGTGCATTATCTAAGGAGATTTGAACTAAGCATTGACTAGTGTGTCTCATCTAAGGGGATTTGAACTAAGCATTAGGGGATTTGAACTAAGCATTTGCTGGCACATGACTAGCCAAATACCAAACAACATTGACATTGTTTAAGCTAACTTCTTGGATTGTACTTTCTTGGATTTTATTATATGTCCTCTTACTGCAATTCAATTAATCAATTTAAACCAGCGTAGATCCATGTCCGAATATATTATCAAGTAGAAGATGGATCCAATTTCTTGAAGTGTAATTTATTATTATTATTTTATTTCATTTATTTATTTATTTTTAGCTAAGCCAACTTTATTTAGTACTTTTTTTAATGTTGTTTTTTATTAAGTCAACTTTATTTTTATTAATTAAGCAGACATTATTTTTTTTTATTAATTAAATGGATCATCTAACCCCTCATCACACTTTAAGCCTCAACATCTCTCCCCCATATTGGGCCATCACACTTTAAGCCTCAACATCTCCCCCATATTGGGCTATAGAGCACCTCTTTACTCTGTGTGCAATTAATTATAAACATAAATATTAATTTACTTATCTTTTTAGGTATCACTTTAAAAAACCATTTTCTTATATTATATATCTTCTTACTTCAATACAATAGAGTAAGCTAATCTTGTAGCAAAAGTGCCTCTTTCCGCCCACAAATATGATAAGAATATGGCAAGATTTTAAGCATGATCAGAGGTCCATGCATGGTGAATGATATCCATGGGATTTTTTTCTCAATTATGAATCAACCCAAATCCTCAAAAATAGATCAAAGTTCCATATCAATCAGAACTCTAACTTCCCATATTGTCAAATTCTAACAACTAGAGGGAAGTTTGCTACATGAATAGATGGTTCTTAATCCAATTAATCAATTTTTATTATTTGTAAACATTAGTATTAATTTAATTATTATGTCTAGAGAAACAAGGTGCATTTTACAACCTAGTATGGATGAGATGTGTAACACCTGTATGTTAGAAAAAGAGGATTGCAGAGCAATAATGTAAAATAGATGCGGAAATAAAACACAAAAGATACACAATACAATAGAGACACATATATACGCAGTTCACCCAATATGGGTTGCGTCCACCAGAGAAATCGTCAGGTCCTTCTTATATTATTATCCAACAAATGAAGAGATAGAACCTACAATACACCCGTTGTAACTTCCTCTTATTTCTCTCACATTCTCCTCTCTCATAACACAATATTCACACTCATACACTTAGCCTCAATACAATTCCCTCATACATAAAAGAGGGTTGCCTTCTAGGGGAAAAAACCCTAACATAATTTCTACCATCGGATCTGCAACCTTATAATTTCCAGATTTACTATGAAATTACAATATTTTACAAGGCAGTTTTCCCCAAAATGCCCCCCCTGGACCCCCCTAACGACAAATGTGGGGGGGGGGGCAAGCCCCCCCACACCCTCCCGCCAGGAAATATGATACAAACAAGGCTGAAACAAGACCTCTGAATAAGAAAGATAATCAGGCTCCACAACCAACAATCTCCCACTTTGAAACTGATCGCAACAACTCCACTGTTGTTGTACATATTGGACTATGATCCACCTTGGACCTGGAAAATTTCTCATCTTCACTTTCATGCTTGAAGGCCAACTGAAACTGAGAAAGAACTCAGTTTCTCCCTGGTTACTACCTTTGTTAACATGTCTGCATGATTTTGGCTAGTATGTATCTTTTCCAACTTCAATTGTCCATCTTCCAAAACAGATCATGTGAAATGGTACCCGAGCTCTATATGTTTAGTCTTAGAATGAAAGGTTGATTTCTTTGCAAGATGAATGACACTCTGGATGTCATAGTACAACCTGTTATTCTCCTGTTGCTTTCTCAATTCCTCCATAAACCTCTGTAACCAAATCATCTCTTTACTAGCCTTTGTAGCAACAACATACTTTGTTTTCGTTGTTGAAAGTGCAACAACTTTTTGTAGTTTCGAAATCCAACTTACTGTTGTTCCACCTATAGTAAAAACATACCCTATGGTGCTCCTCCTGCTATCTTTATCACCTGCCCTATTTGAATCAACATATCCCTGTAGAACCGTGTTTGAACCTCCAAACCATAATGCATGAGTAATAATACCTCTCAAATACTTGAGAATCCACTTTACTGCCTCCCAATGTTCTTTACCTAGATTTTTCATATACAAGCTCACAACTCCCACTACATGTGCAATATCTGGTCTTGTGCACACCATCACATACATCAAGTTGT
>JZKD02S2204147.1:17268-29629 GCA_000966675.3 Picea glauca | reverse complement strand
TCTCCCTAGCACCACCCTACCACCCTTATTTGCAAAAATAAATATTGCTCAAATCAACTTGTTCATTCTGATATAGCTTGCTTACCCTTTCTGCTGATCTACTCTGCATTCTTCATTGTCTCTGATCTGCTACTCTGCTTCACAGTCCTCTGCAGCCCATTCTCAACTTCTTCTCCTGTCACACAGATTCTCCTCTCCCTTTTCTCACCTGCAGAGCTCTCTCTACTTCTCCCTTCAACAACTAATTCATCTATGTTCCAGCGCATTATATAGATTCACCACATGCAGAGGTTTTCCTTGCGTTTCTCAACTCCAACTGCAGTTTCCCTTTCTTTCTTTCTTTCTTCTACTTTTCGCATGCCAGCATTCTCCCTGATTTTCTAAACTGGCTCTTTTCATGCCTCCTCTACGCATGCCACATCATGCAACGCTGTGCTCTTCCTGTCTTAACTGCCAGTCTATTTTTAGACTAAAAGTCCTTCCTCTTTTCTCAACTCCAACTGCAGTTTCCCTTTCTTTCATTCTTTCTTCTGCTTTTCGCATGCCAACATTCTCCCTTATTTTCTGAACTGGCTCTTTCCATGCCTCCTCTATGCATGCCACATCATTCGTGCTGTTTCTTAAAGAAAACTATTGGTAACTTTTGCTACTTAGTCATGACCGTGGCTAAGGCGTGCGTTCTTATCAACAAAGATCCAGCGCTGTTTCAGCATAGTTTCCGGCACTGTGTTTCAGCCCAGCGCTGTGTTTCAGCATCTGTAACATTACTGTGTTTCAGCTGTTACAACACTGTGTTTCAGCATAAGTTCCAGCTCTATTTCAGCATTGTGTTTCTGCATCTGTGTTTCATCATCTACGTTCCTGCATCTGTGTTCCAGCATCTGTGATTTAACTTCTGTGTTCCAGCTCTGTTTCAACACTGTGTTTCATCCCAACGCTGTGTTTCAGCATCTGTAACACTACTGTGTTTCAGCTGTTACAGCACTGTGTTTCAGCATAAGTTCCAGCTCTGTTTCAACATTGTTTTTCTGCATCTGTGTTTCATCATCTACGTTCCAACATCTATTGTGCGTGCTCCATAAGCAACCGATTGCCATCAATGACAACCTTGACCATCTGTGTCATCTCTGCTATAGCCATATTTCCAACAAAGAATACACAATGGATATATGAGATGACATGACATAGCCATGACCAATACAAAGTGGATCTATGTGACAGTATATGTGTCATTGTTCAAGAGAAACTTCGTCACAACTCGGGCAAAGTACATATTAGAGTGATCACTCAACCCAGGGTCTTCTTACCGATCCCGATGTAGTATGAATCAACCATGTGAATAGATGTCCTGATGTCGAACATGGCAGAAACCACTTGATTATCGGTCAATGATGTAAACCGTTACCAAGCACGAGGGAGATCACCATTGATGTAAATGATTCCCAAGGTACTTCTAGTACATTCCAACAAATGTGAATGGATGAGATGAAGTTGAACATCCGTGGAATCATTTGATCATAGGTCAATGATGTAAACCCATTGTCGAACGTGAGGAGGCCTACCATTGAGGAACACATGTACCAAAGTACTAACTAGTTTCTAAGTCTAGTTTTTGGATAATGTGTTAAATTCGACATGAATAGACTCGTCGAAGGAGGGCCTTGATGTATCCCCCATCAACGACACGAAACAGACACATAGATGTAATTGGTAGATCAAATGAACATGGATTGACATGGGTATTGAAACAAGATATTTGTGATAGTTGACTCTTGAGGCAGATACTTCCCTTGAACACTGAGGCACGACAATAGAAACATGACATGGACCAAAACACGATGATGCAGTGGATACTGTGACTTTCGTCGGGTGTCCCAAAGGAGTAAGAAAAAACTCAGAGGATTGGTTTAGTGTAGAGGTTTAGTGGATTAATATGTGTGCAAAGACAAAGTGTTGTGCTCAAGGGAGACTCTAAGAGTTACTTGGTAATGTTCTCAAAAACTTCTTGGCTTGCTTCTTTCAATTTTTTTCCCCATCCAGATAGACAAGTACCTCTTTTTAATTTAACGAGCTCGAGGAGGGTAACACATGCTCAATATAACTTACCTTCGGTAAGTTACTCTTCCTTTGTTTAACAAACTAGAAGAAGTAAGGGTTTGATCCCATATGGTCCTGTTGATGTTTGTTTTAACGAGTCCAAAGATAGAAAACTCGAAGGTTTTTCATGATTATAGAGTCTGGAAAAACACTTAAAAGAGAACTCTCTCAGCTCCTTTTTCGTAAAGTAGTTTGATGAGACCGAAAAAGAGATAAACTATCACTCAACAAACGTTTTCCTCAAATGCTTTAATGAGCATGAAGAGAACAAGGTCGCTCGGAAATCTTTTCATATTTAGAGAGTTTGAAAAGAACTTAAAGATGACTCCAATGTTGTCCTTTTTCGTAATGTTAGTTTCATGAGGCCGAAAAAGAGATAAATTATCACTCGAAAGATTCCATTTTAAACCTTTTAATGAGTGGGAAAGGAAGCAAGATCACTCGACAATCTTTTCATGTTTAGAGAGTTTGAAAAGAGCTTAAAGGAGACTCCAGGAGGTTCCTTTTTCGTGTATCCATACATGTCCGAAAAAGAGATAAAAGTTTACCTGGATGCATTCTCATGTATTTATGAGCACGAGAAAGAACAAAGACTAAGCTCGGTATGCCCCCAGCTTGAAATCTAGTGGCTTAACTCCAGAATGATGATCAAAGGCTGGAGACATGCCCCCTAAGCTTCAATTCATTCACCAACTTTGAGGTTGTCACCAATTTCTCTATTAGATGAGAAAAAGGAGAAGGATGGATGAAAAGAAGGTTCAAGAGAGGTGACTGTTTCATTTTTTAACGAGCTTGACATAGGAAAAGAACTATGCTCATGGCCTTTGTTTCATTTTTTAACGAGCTTGCTACAAAGAAGAGAAACTATGCTCGTGGCCTCTGCTTGATCATGGCTTCCAAGAGAAAATCACTTTGGAAGGATACCATGTCAAGGGACAAAAATCGATCATGGCTTCCAGGAGATCTTCGCTGGATGGAAGATAATAACTCAGGAAGGAACACATATCAAGGGTCGCGATAGGGGTAAGGATATCAGGCTCCAATAACCCTACTGAAGAAATCACCATGTCCACTACCAGATCCAAATCATCGAAAGTTGAAATCATGGGAGACGATAGAAAATCGACATCAGGAGGGGAGATAGACTGTATATATGTCCAAATTTCTTCATGAGGGGGAAGAAAAGAGGATCGGTGATGGTTATTAGCCTGAGGTAACTTGTCAATGCGAAACATTTCCGGAATAGATTCATCAAAAGGAAAAATTGGAGAAATGCAGTCGATTGTAGATGACAACGAACTCAATCGTGATTGCATCGAGGAACGGTCGAGTGCCAATAGATGTTGGTCATCTGACGAGGGAGAAGAGGATTGGATAGAAACAAATGATGGTTCGGCTGGACTAAGTGGCATGGTGTCACCTAGTGCATCGATTTCCAACGGAAAATATACAATCCAAGGGTCAGATGATTCCAAAGATTGATAAGCCGTGGTCAAAATCATATCGATGGTGGAAATATGATGTGTAGTCGGTGGAAGTGGTGTAGGGAAGGTACCCATGAGGAAAAAATATTTTAGTAAGCCAACACCAACGCTTTCATACATGATCTTGTGGTCTCCCAAGAAAGGAATATTGTTGGTAGCGGGAGTGCGAGCATCGGTCGTGCAAAAATCTAACTGATCAACAGTGACAATTTTGCCCTGATGAGGAAATTGGACACACCGAAAAAATGATGAGGCAACGACAGTCATAGCATAAAACCAACTTCTTCCAAGTAACAAGTTGTAATTGAGGGGAGTATCGACCACCTCGACATCAACAACAATAGTTTTGCCACCCAATTGGATGGGCATGGATTGTAAAATCCCATGGGGATGAAAAACTCACCCATCGAAGGCACGTAACATCATTGGGGATTTTTAAGTGCAAGTGATTTAAAACCTTTCCAACATGCTAAAGACACGACACAAGTTGAAGTTCCCTCATCCAGAATAGTTTGGTGGATTTGTTGATTATGAACAACAACATCAACTTGAAAAGCAAGTTGGTGAGAGAGTCGAGACACATAATTGTCTAGGTTAAACATGATATGGTTGGACTACTCAGAATCAACAGTGCCAATAGCAGCCAAGAGCGTTCGACTTTGACTGGGGCAGTGCTATAGAACTTCTAACGTAGACATAGCACATGGTTCTTGAGCCAAATATTCAACAATGTTGTAGTTCTGGGTGGCACGTGAACTAGGATTAAAGGTATCTTTGTGGATAGTGCTCTTAGGAGGGTATAAGATAGAGTCGAACGTGGGTTTCTCAATCTGAAGTGGTCCAGATGGAGGATTAACCGATGGAAGAATAACGAAGGATGATGATGGATCCGGTAAATTACCGGTACCGTTAGTGTCTTTTCCTTTGTCAGGGTTACCTGGTGTGTCATATGTCTTAGAGACAGTGGTCAAATTGATCCCATTAAACATATAAATATGTGCACTCGACGAGGCCTCATCATGAAGATCGCTAGAACTGCCCCCAGGAGAGGGGGTTTGAGAAACCATGGATTGCTACTGTGGAAAAGGTTGAGTAAGCACAGTGGGTAGTGACTTTCCTTGGAAAATTTTGGCCACTTCATTGTGAAGTGGACAGTATCGAGTGTAGTGATCATCACCACAAATGATACATGGGAATTTCATTTTCTGTTGTGTTTTCTTTTCGGTAGCAGGTGTTTGAGTTTTTGGTTGTTCATTGTTATTTTTTGATTTATTCTTTGTCTTCTTCCTACCTCCGGATTGTTGTGAAGGGGAAGATTGAACTGCATTCACCTCAGAGATCTAAGTTTGGGGGGAGGTAGAGGAGAGTGTGGTCGATTGGGAAAAAGTTTGAGTTTTGACGGAACCGATAACACCATCCACATGAGATGAGGATGACGGATTAGATGGATCGGCATTAGCTCAAGCAACATTCAGAAGAAAATCATACAAAGTACCAGATTGGGAATAAACCAAATCTAAATACTGAGCCAGAGCGATGGCTTGTTCTTCTGTGACCATGCCACCCATAGAGACATTGTGAGCGATCAGGGGTAAAAGTGATTTAGTAAACCATTCCGCCAATAATATGTCAGGAATGATTTCCTTGATCATCCTTCATCGTCGCCTCCACTCATGAATATGGTCAGAGATATGCACAGAGTCAGTTTGATGAAGGGAGGTCAATAGTTCATTACCCGTCTCATAGTGAATAGGCAGTTGAAAGTGCGTGAGGAAAGACATGGCAAGGGAATTGAAATCATGAAAATAAGCACGTGGTAGTTCAATATACCACTTTGCTGCTGAGCCGGTAAGTGTTCGCTGGAAAAGACACAAATGTACATAATCATCCATGAGGGAGTTTGATGAAAACCACAAATGGAAAGTCATCACATGGTTGTTTGGATCTTCGCCAGATTTTCTGTCAAATTTTGGAATATCAGAAGGAAGTTTAGCTGGAATGACTGGCCAAACCGGTGAATGAAAAATAGGATCATTAGTTAACCGAGACAAGTCTGGGAGATCCAGAGTCGCAAGGAAAGGTAGCTGTCGGTTAATGTGCAGATGATACTAGTGTGACAGAGGAACACCAATAGGACCATAAATTGGGTTAGGGGGATAGTTGTAGCTAGTAGTTCCTACTACATACAATTTTTGCTGACCAGGATAAGAAGGATTCGATGATGGATGAGAAACATTTGCATAACCCGGTGGGTTCTGAGAATTATAGGCCGGGTGATTTGTTTTCCCATGAGGAGGATAAACATTTTACCCTTGAGAATGCTAATGGGTAGATCCTGGAGGCGGATATACATTAGACCCATGAGGAAGATAAGACTGTGGTCTTGAAGAACTTCAGGTGGTGTTTGGGATGCCGCCCGGATAAGGTTGTCCATAAGATGTTCCAGAAGGAACAAGATTTGATACCCCTCCTAGTGGATTATGAGATGAGTTCCCCCCAATGTGGGGTTGAATGAAAGTGCCTCCTAAAGATGCTCCCCATGATTGTGAAGGGTTTCCAGCAAACGAAGGTTTCCCCCCTACCAGCGGTGGATTTATGACCGGGGTATGACTGGAAAACAGAGGTTGCCCTCCAGGAGGAGAATGAAAAGGGGGTTGTCCCCCAGGAGGGGTAGGCCTACCATGGAAAGGTAGTGATCTAGGAGGGAAAGGTTCATTAGATGGTGGTTTCCCTCCAGCCGGTTGTGTTTGGCCACCAGGGGTCTGTATTCTCGGGTGAGAAGGTGTCCTAGCAGGAACGTGTGGAACATGTGGAGCGGTAGAGTAAAATATTGTAGAAACGGGGGTAGAGATTGAAGTGACTTGGAGATGAGTAAAGGTGATGAGTCTAGCGTTAGGATGGACTTGTGCTGGTGTAACAGTAGGGTTAATAACTTTATCGACTAGGTGATTCATGGTTTGACCAGATGGTCCTGTTTCACTAGGAGGGTCATGAGGATGAAAGGGTTGTCGAAAGGATTCAAAATTTTCATAGAGATCACGTCCCGATGAAGTCCTCCATACAGAATGAGCAGGTGTGGGATTGGTATCTACTGCGGTGCTAGGACAAATAGGAGTCCTATACTCATCACCAAAGATTGGTTCTGTGGATCCCATATATGTTTTGGTAAAAGTCCTCTCTGGTAATCGTGGGACCTCTTCATCTATGATGTTCCCAAGGGAGTCTAGATGAACCAAAAGTGGTTCGAGAGGGGTTACCGACACAGATGTAGTGGGATTTTCAACCGTAACCAAAGCTCCTTCTGAGTTATCTAATGGAGGAGCAATAACACTTCCAATGTCGGATTAATTTTCTACCTCTCTATGGTAGTTGTCTTCTGGAGGGTTAGGAGGTAAGGGTTGATAGCCTTCCGAAGGCAGCCCTTGCATCCTACGTGATTGGCGAATACATTTATCGTCTACAGGCTCAATTGTGGAGAATAACAGAACACACTGAAAATCTAGGGCCAACTAACAAAAATAAATAACATACTCTAATAAAATCTAGGAATCAACCAAGCAAAGAAAACTTCTCTCGATGATCGTACTAGTTGGTGATGAAATCCAACATCGTGTGATCAAGTCAAGAAGGGGACAGGATATAGTGGAACAATTACAATGTCGACCTTCTTAATGTACTTTCACCTTGGTGCAAGCTTCCACATAGTAATTGTGGATTTACCCTCCAAGGAGCCCGAGTGAGTTTGACCAATGTCTGTTCCAGGTACAGTGAGACTTCCCTTCACTGTCACCTTGTGTAAGTACCTAAATATTATGGAAACTAAAGACACCAATTCGTAGTGAGTCCCTGGGTGGGTACAGTCGACAGTCCGATTCGAAGCATATGGGCAGGATAACAAGTCCGAAATCAACCCGAGAGGCTCCCACACATAATCCTGGGTATACCTTCAAGTGACCCCCAATATATGATCCGACCACTACAAATAGTTGAACCACGAAGGGATAATCTCCATAATTCACCCGAATGTGACCTCATGCGTAACCCCTGTGTGAGAGGGGGATCCCAGAAAACCAATACGACAATTGGATTTGACTCTCCCTAGCTCAAGATGCTAATGTTTTTTTTGAAAAATTTGGAGAGTTGTACTCACAGCCTAATCCAAAGTGCTAACCCTAGTCTATTGTTGGTGGAAGATCCTAAAAACAAAAATGTTCTAGATAATTTTTAATTAGCGTTCATTTTACAGGTGTTCTTTACTCAAAGGGTGTATGMAAGTGAAACTAATGGAATGATGACTCAATTCCAAAAAAGATGCATAAAAKATGATAAKCAATYGTTTCTTTTCAAWKAAYGTCTATTTAAGGGAAAGAGAAAGAGTCATTTTCACTATCARACACTAATATGGAATGTCCTCAATCAATTTGTTCTCGATCAAATTTAATGTAATGCTAAAACATTTCAGAAATGCCTTCTAATATGTAAACCAATCACTAATATGTATCTTTGTCGTTTGCATGTGAATGATGATTAATTCAATGCAAAAAAATTCTCTTGCCAACTACCCTTTCAGATCAAGGAGATTCAGACAAGCATAAGCAGGTTTCACAAAAACAACACACCCTCTTGCTATGATTGAAACAAGAAGTAAAGAGAAAACAAAAGATAACAAATAAAATCAAACAATTCACACAAAAGAGAGATGTTTAAGAACAATGACCTCAAAAAAAAACAAATGAGACGATTCACAGATTTCTGATGCCCTTCACCAGAGTTCCCGCTCAGTCGGATAAGAGAGAAGAAAGCAGTGGATTGATTCCAAGTACTCAACAACAGAAAAACTCAAAATAAGGAAGAAGGTCACAAAATCTAAACAACAAGGTGTTTATTCCTCAAAAGGAAGGATGTCAAAGGTCAATAGGAAGAAGCATTGAATCACAAAGAAGCTCAGCAAGTGAAAAACAGAGATTGGATCTCAGAAAATGCAATTCTTGAAGAGGCTGGCGCTATGGTGTAAAGGGAACCAGAGCATTATAACGCTCTGTCTAAGACCTTCAGGGAGCGCTAGTGCCCTGATAATAAGGTAGGGGAGCACTGGTGTCCTAAAACCCAGAAAATTGTCCAAAAAACCCTAAAACTTAGTTGAACTTTGGCATTCAGAGTATGTGTGATGGAATAAGGATTCAATCAATATATGAAATCAAACATACGGGGTGAAAAAGGTCTAAAAGGAACAAAGGGTAAGATAAGGTCTATGAGGAAAACCAAAACTAAAAAATTTCGATTCATCCCCATTGGAGTCACCAATTTCTGTTGAAGGAAAATCTCCCTGCGGACAGGTAGATCTCCTCTTGAGAGATAGACTCTTAAATCTTAAGACAAAAGATGCTTATCATGGACACTAACTTCCTTTTAGATCTATATAAACTAATGTGTGAGGAGGAAGGAGAAAAGAAGTACCTTTTACCAGTGTTTGTCCTTGCACGGTCCGAGTTGAGCTCCAATCTTAAACTCCTTGATAAGCCCTGTAGACAAACAAAAGTACAAAAAAATTCCTCTGCTATTGAGATTAGTTCGAAATTGATCTATCTATTAGAGACAAATTCATGTGAGATAAAACATAGACTTGAAAGAAACATGCCAAGAATATTATATTAAAGAGAACAACAATGAAGAATGCTTACAACCATAGATGTGAGTGTAGCAGCTTTGTCAAGCCTTCCTTGTCCAAACCCTTGCTCAAACATTCCACACAACGAATGATGATGTTCTGAAATACACCTTCTTCATGAGATCATAGGTTAGATGCTTCACAATTCTTTTTTCCATCCCTTTCACCATGAGAAGGCCTGTTTAAATAGGCTTGGAGAGGCCCAACCACTTGAGGTATCTTTGGGGTAAGTTGAGGATTTTCCTCCTTTAGTTATGGATCTACCCTAATATCATGGCTTGAACAAGGATTCAAAACCAACTACCTTTAGATATTGAGGGGATCTTTCCCTCAATCTTCTCAACAAACAAAATTTTGCCCAGAATAGGTAGTGCTCCTCCAAAAAGTGCATCAGAGCGTTATAGTGCTCCCCAAGAGCAGGAAAGCAAGCGCTGGTGTTATAATGTTCCCCCAAAAGGGTGGACAGAGTGTTATAGCTCCCCCTGACAGTGTATAGGGGAGTGCTCCTCTTTGAAACTCAATTTTTAGTGGTTCTTCCAATAGCAAGAGACTTGTATTTCTAGTAGACTGATTCCTCCTCTTCACAACTAATCTTTGAGGTGTCCTAAGTGTCCCTGTCATGTTGTTGGAGGCATGACATAGGCAAGAAGGCAGTATGATGTCAGCAACACTTATACAATTGCAGTCAAGATGTGACACTTGTGACACTAATGATGACACTTGCGACACTTGTGAAGTGAGTAATTTTGAGGTGTAACACTATGTCCGTGGTACAGTTCAATTCAGGATACATTACAGTTCAGGGGGGACTCCTTTATTGGTTGGTTTCACTGATTCAGATTGGGCCGACGATGTTGATGATCGAAAGTCTACTACAGGTTATGTTTTCAGCCTTGGTTCAAGACTTGTCACTTGGGCCTGTAAGAAACAATAGGCTATTACACTTTCTTCAACAGAAGCAGAGTACCGAGCAGCGGTAAATGAAAGTCAGGAAGCCTTGTGGCTTTGAAAGATCCTTTTAGATTTTGGATTCCAGCAGCAACATCCGACCAACCTTTGGTGCATAAAACAGAGTGCCATTAAGCTCACCAAAGACCCAGTTCAACATCATCATAGAAAACACATCGAGCTACACATGCACTTCATCATAAATCTCATTCATGATCAAGTTATTGAAGTGCTCTTTTTCCCTACAGAATATCAAGTTGCAAACATTTTCACAAAGTCTCTTAAATAAGCGAAGTTTTCCAAACTTCTATCTATGTTAGGAGTTCATGAAGTTTTCATTGAGGGGGGATAGGCTCTAATGCCTCCTTCCTTCTCCTATTGTGTCACCATTGTAAATCCTTCAATCCTATCCCAAGTTGTTCTTAAGGGGGGATGTTAGGATATTTATACACTTAGGAGTTAGTTAAGATCTACTTGGTTTAATGTGTCATTAGGTAAAAGTGTGTTTCTTTCATATGCATTAGTATTAATTTGTAGTTAGGAAATCCGACGGTCACGATATGTTCCCGACATAGAGTGATCTGACGGTTCATGCTATCCTCGATCTTAACGATCATTGATCCATGGCTTAACACCTGATTGGTCCATGATCTCTATTTAAAGAGCATGGAGGGTCATTTGCTGATGATCGATTATGAGAAAATATCTTTTAAAATCTCTATGTAATATTTTTCTTTTGCATTAATAAACTGCTCCAAGTGGCCACGTTGGATGGGGCCGCAGATGTTTCCCTGTAGGGGTTTTACCACATGAAAACATCGATGTGTTGATCTTTGATCTGGTTATGTGAGTGGTTACTGAAGGTGTTCATCCTCTGTTGGAATACCTATGTTGTCGAACAAGAAGAATATGAAGAAGTTGAAGAAGAATATGAAGAAGTCGAAGAAGAAATTGAAGAGGCAGAAGTTGACTACCAAGAGGAAGTGTTGAGTGCTATAGAATATTTCAGAAGAGAAAAGAGGAAAAACAAGAAGCTATAAGAAAAAATAGAAAATAAAGAAGACACTCAGGAATTAGAACAAATGATCACATATTTCAAGGTTCAAATTGAAGAAGATAAAAGAATTGAAGAAGAACTCAAAGAACAACTAGAAGGAAGAGACAGGATCATTGAAAATTTGGAAGCAGAGTTTGTCACATTAAGAAAGGATCTTCAAAAGAAAAATATGCAGAACAACTCAAAGTTTTGAATGAAATTATCAACAGTCAAAGGCCTAATCATGACAAGTCCAGACTTGGATACAATTAGACAAAAAATGGATCAAGATCCAAAACAACAGAACAAGAAACATATCCAAAAATCTATGCAGAAACAATCAAAGGGGTTAGGAAGGTCTAAAGAGAAAATTACAGGGACACTCCTCCACCAAGAAGATTCAGATTTCATAATCAGTGACTAACAGAAACATATAGGTCTCAGGAAGAAGAAGGATTCATAAGAGCACCTCCTTTCAGAATATCTTCAACTCCCAGGTATCAAACTATATTTTTTGGTTTATGTTATGCATGTAATAATTTTTTACATAAAGCTATGAATCACAGAGCTAACAACATGAGCATAAACAACTTTGAAAGTTATACACAAAAGGGTTATCCAAGAAGGCCTAGTGAAACACAGAGAAGAAGTTACAACATGTTTGAATCATTAAGCACTGAAGTGGAATGCTACACATGTAACAACTTTGGACACATGGCCAAATATTGTAGAATGACAATCCATCCTAGAGAACCACAATAGAACAACAATGATCACATACATGAACCTCAGAAAAGGACATGGATAAGGAAGCAAAATTAGTACAAAAATGAAGAATGCACACTCACTCTACAAGATAAGTAGAAGAAACATGGTTGGTATGTTGATAGTGGTTGTTCAAAACACATGACATGTGATACATACATGTTTCTTACATTAAGAAATGAAAGAGTTGGATCAGTCTCCTTCGGAAATGATGATTCAACTAAAATCATTGGAAAAGGCACAATCATTATTTGGAACACGAATACAAAAGCATAAAATGTTCTACTAGTAGAAGATATGAAACATAATATTCTAAGTGTGATTCAAATGTGTGAACAAGGTCATAAAGTTACTTTTGATTCA
>JZKD02S2204136.1:27010-39802 GCA_000966675.3 Picea glauca | reverse complement strand
TCTACTGTTGGTTGGTTTTTCCCATAAGGATTTTCCTAATGTGATTTATGTGTATTGTTGCTATGATTTGAAATATTATTTTTCTCTAATATTTTTATTTCCTAACAAGAGTTCTATTATGGAATTCTCTTATAAAAATAGATATATTAGTTACAAAACAACTACTCCCTTCTCAATCTCTTCTTCCCTCTTAAACTTTACAATAATAATATATATATATATATATATATATATATATATATAAAATAAATTATTAACAACTAAAGAAACTACTTTTCAAACATCTTCCTTGCTCTTAGATCCCAATCGCTTATTCCATGCTAAAGGAATGATAGTAGAAGAAGGCATCGTCGCTAGAAGAAGCGGAGACAATGCTAGCTGTGAGAACAAATTCTTCATCACATAAATACATATAATCTGTACACTAGCACAGCCTATAACTCTTGGTTGGAGAACATCGAAAGGTATCGACTGGTAAAATTATCGGCCTAGTAAAAACCTTCAGCATAGTAAAATTCCTTGCCCAGTAAAAATCTCCAGTTTAATTATTAAAAAAACCTAATTGATATTCCTCGCCTAGTAAAAATCTCTAGTTTAATTATAAAAAGAACCTAATTGATACAGTAAAAACGCCAGACTCGCCAGCCTAGTAAAAATCTTAGCATAATTAAAAAAAACTTTAGATCATCTAGAGGCCCTATCCCCAGCTTAATTAAAAAAAACTTTAGATCATCTAGAGGCCCTATCCCCAGCTTAATTAAAAAAAACTTTAAATCATATAGAGGCCCTATCCCCAGCTTAATTAAAAAAAACTTTAGATCATCTAGAGGCCCTACTTGTAAAAAAAAATCTCTATGCTTTTCGGTGTAAATATAATTTTGTTTCAAACTGGGAATAATTAGAAAAGCACAAATCAATTTTTAAACTATGGATGGAATTGAAACTAGATAATTTTTTTGCAAAAGTGACTTAAGGTTTGTTACCTGAAAGTGTCGTAGTAACAGAGAAGTGGAAGATGAGGTTAAGTTAATGACTTACAACAAAAGGCTGAAGATTATTAAGTAAATTATGGACTGAAATAACCTAAAACATCAATACATGAATAGTTGTTTCGTGATAAAAAAAAACAAGAAAACATATACAAAGAAGAGATGATAAACAATATAGAAAAGAACATAAGTGATACACCCCAAGTGGATGGTACAGACTACTCATTTCTTAGTGGGATTTAAGTGTAACCCCCAAAATAGGGAAATATTGTATCATTAAAGAAAAGGAAGTGGAAGTACCTATATATTGATGCAGCGGATCCACCCACTGCTCTCATTTATATTGATGCAACAAATCCAACCACTGCTCTCCTATCCTCTGTGCTATTGATCTATTTGGCCCTTTCTTATTTAGCGTCAAAATTGATGAAACTTTTGTATAAAACTAACTATAAAAATTTACCATTAAAAAAATGAAGATAACAATTTATCCATCTCCTGCAAGATGAAACATTGAATATAACCCAAATGCTACCTACATATAGGCAGTTTTGAATCTGTTTTCAAGAATTATTCTAAACACATTTAGCGTACCCCAAATTCTAATTCAAATTCAGAGTAACAATCAATGGACGAATTAGGAAAATTGATTCAAACACTGGCATTAAAAAAATAAGAGAAATTATAAGGAACCGAAAGTAGTGGGGACCTGAATTTTGGATTCGGGCAATATTCTCCTCTGTCTCATACATTTGCAAGTAAGGATAAGAAACACACATACTGGGCTTAAGGTTTGTCTATAAATTCATACTTTCAAAAAAACAGAACCAACCACAAAACATTGACTAAAAAGGAGGTTATTAGGATTATCGTGACAAAGATTAGAACTGAGCAAAACATGAAGTGCCCCAAACACACTCATAAGACCACACCATACCACATGGTAGGTAGCGTCGATAAGACAATCACATGAGTGATGAAATATATTCAAACAATAAGAATCTAGAATAGTAAGAATCCTTACATCGAGTTAAACGAGAACAATAAGAACATGAATGATCGCAGAGATTCAAACAATAAGAATCCTTGCATTGAGTTAAACGAGAACAATGGAGATGTAATGGTAACTACCATATTCCATTTGGCCTACATGCATCCATATAAAATGAAATGCGCGGAAAGTGGATAGCCAAAAAATGAAACACGCGGATAGGTGAGGAAAGCCAGAAAATGAAAAGCGTGGGAAGCCAGAAAATGAAACGCTTGGACAGTTGACAAAATCCAAACGTGGTAATACCAAAGGTTAATCATTTAAACATGACAATCACATAGTGCTACAGTAATTTATTAATATGATTAGGTAAATGTAATTAAAAAGCAAACAGGTTAACAGATGCATTAAAAAATACAAGGAAGTTATGAAGAGTAAATCACATTCATTGATTTGGGAGGATGACTAAGAATATGCCAACATCTTCAATTGTTAGCCATCAGATTAGAATTTTAGATTAAAAGGTGATTAATTGTTCCCATTACCAATAGGTGTATGCCTTTTGATGTAATTAAATGGCAAGTGTTGCAGTCAATGCATATACATTTAAGTAATCAATTATTAGTTCCTGTCATAGGTATAGAGGGACTATAGCGATCGATAAATCGTTGACTTCATATTAGTCTATCTTTTGACCAGAAATATTTCCATATTATCTATTATTGGAACCAAGAACTGAAAACATCGATTTTTATATAAAAAAAGTACCATATTTGTCATGATCTGATTGAACAAGTGATTGGAGGTGTTATTGTTGGCTTTTCTATTCCCAATGTTATATATGTTGGCATATCCAAAGTATTTGATCGTATATGGTCTTTTTGAATCATATATTTTCTTATCCATTCCTCGAAGGTGAATTAATGCTAGCATTAATTCGAATGTTTGGTTTATCATTTTATGCTAGGTAAATTTATGGCAATGTTTGATATGGTGGCATATCCAACGTTTGGCTTTCCAATAAATTCTCTGGTGTTCGAACTATTGGCACAAAAAACAAAATTATTTTTTTAGGATATGTCAAAGACCTGCCGCTTTGAATTTTTTTCTTAAATGTTTACAGTGCATTTCTAACAGACATAAATGTTTACCTGACAGGCTTGGTAGTATTGAATGGTTACTTAACAGGCTTGTTAGAAGACATTTTCTTCTGTTTTTAAAATTTATATGCTCCAGCGGCATTGTTGGTTCACTGGTCCATGCTTGTTTTTTGCATGCCACTGATTTCTTATTTTCATGTTGTTGTTGTTGTTGCTTGCATGTTTGTGTTGTTCCAGTTTGTGCGTTTGGGTTTCTGCAATCGCGATTGGAACATCATCCTTCCTGGGGGAGTGGTTGTTGCTTGCTTCTTTCTTCGTTGTATGTTGTTTATTGTTGCTTGATTCGACTTTGCAGGGTTCTGGTCTTGCGCCTGCACTTGGGCCTTTTGGTTCTTCTTAGCTAGGTTCTTGTTTGGTGTTTGTTCTTGTTTTCCTAGGGTTTGCAATGTTGGTATGTTGCATCTGCGGTTGGATCTCTAGTTACATTTTTTTGCACAACAGTTTGCATAGAACACTATTAAGATAAAATAACAGGCTAAAGAATTGCAGGCGATGTAAATTGCATTTGTTACACGTTGAAGCGGAGTTTTTCAGCCTCAAAATATATTTCATAGCTGTCAATGCTTTTTCCATGGATTCTGTGTTACTATGGTTTCATAGCTATGAGAATGCCTTTTGTTGTGTGGGAGATATAATTGTTCTCTCCCTTTTACTTTCCTTTGTAAATTGTGTTTGACTCTAGTTTATTGCATTTCTGTGGTGATTCTAAGCGACCGTCGTTCGGTTGCATACTTAGCCAGTTTTATGGACGTGGCTTCATGAATAGGTTCTATTGAACTATGACAACTCATGTTCGGTGTATACATTAGCTTTCTCGAATTAGTTTTCTTTAAAAGAAGGCCTCTTGGACAGAAGAGAATGCAATTTATGAAATTATAGGTTTCCTGGACAACATAAGTATAATTGGGCTTATTAAGATAAAATAACAGACTAAAGAATTGCAGGCAATGCAAATTGCATCTGTTACGCATTGAAGTAGATTTTGTCGGCCTCAAAATATATTTCATAGCTGCGAATGCTTTTTCCATGGATTTTGTGCTACTATGGTTTCATAGTTATGAGATTGGATTTTTCCGTGTGGGAGATATACTTGTTCTCTCTCTTTTACTTTCATGTTATAAACTGTGTTTGACTCTAGTTTCTCGCGTTTCTGTGGTCATTCTGAGCAATGGTCATTCGGTTGCATACTTAGCCATTTTTATGGACGCGGCTTCACGAATAGTTTCTATTGAACTATGATAGGTCGTGTTCGGTGTATACATTAGCTTTCCCGAATTAGTTTTCTTTAAAAGAAGGCCTCCTGGACAAAAGATAATGCAATTTATGAAGTTATAGGTTTCCTGGATAACATAAGTCAAATTGGGCTTATTAAGATAAAATAACAGACTAAAGAATTGCAGGCGATGTAAATTACATCTGTTACGCGTTGAGACAGAGTTTGTTGGCCTCAAAATATATTTCATAGCTGCTGATGCTTTTTCCATGAATTATGTGTTACTATGTTTCATAGTTATGAGATTGTCTTTTGCTGTGTGGGAGATATAGTTGTTCTTTTCCTTTTACTTTCGTGTTGTAAACTGTGTTTGAGTCTAGTTTCTCATGTTTTTGTGGTCAGTCTGAGCGACCATCGTTTGATTGCATACTTAGCCAGTTTTATGGACGCGGCTTTGCAAATAGGTTCTATCGAACTATGAAAGGTCATGTTTGGTGTATACATTAGCTTTCCCAAAATAGTTTTCTTTAAAAGAAGGCCTCCTGGACAAAAGAGAATGCAATTTATGAAATTATAGGTTTCTTGGACAACATAAGTTAATGATCGCGGGTTCTCAGGGTGGAAGGATAAAAATGGGGCTTTTGTTGTTTTGTGCCCTACAAATAGCATGGAGAGTTCCACGATCATTCTAACCGACTTCAATTTGGTTCCATACATAGCTATTTTTATGGACGTGGCTTCGCAAATAAGGTCTATCAAACTATGGTCTATACATTAGCGATTCCGAATTAGTTTTCTTTAAAAGAAGGGCTCCTGGACAAAAGACATTGAAATTTATCAAATTATAGGTTTCCTGGACAACATAAATTAAACATAGGAAATACGTAATTTTATAAAGTAGATATATAAAGCATGCACAGAGCCCTCATCCCATACTTAGCCAGTTTTTGCATCATGGGTTCTCGGGGTAGGCGGCTGAAAATTGACAATCGGAGAGTTCCACGATATAGAAAATGACAATCAGACTTGCAGACTATTTGAATTTGAAGGGTGTCATGTCCAAAAAATTTAGCGTTATCGAAATAGTTTACTTTACGTACGTTCTACATACCCTGGTGGACAAAAAACACAAAAACAATAGTAAGCATTTTTTGGATCACGAGTTGTTGGGGTGGCGGGCTCTAAGTTCAATCTCTATTGTTCTGTGTCCTACAAATAGAATAGAGAGTTCCACAATATACAAATTGATAATCAGACTTGCAAACTATTTGAATTTCAAGGGATCGTGCAAAAAAACTACCATTCTCGAATTACTTTTCTTTACGTACGTTTTACATATGCTCATTGACAAAAACAGAAAAATAGTATTAACGTCTATTACATAGGGCTCCATCCCCTCTACTGTCAGCGCTTCCTAATACACATTAAATATGCTTTCAAAAGTCAGAACCGACCAGACAGGTTCGAAAAGATGGGCTTTAATAACTGGAAAGATCGAGGACATCTCCCATTAAAATGTATAGACAGGTGAATATTATGGGATCCATTAATTTATTTTTGCCTTCGTTTTGAATTTGAATTGGGCATATTAAGATAAAATAATAGACTAAAGAATTGCAGGCGATGTAAATTTCATCTATTATGCATTGAAACAGAGTTTGTCGGCCTCAAAATATATTCCATATCTGTCGATGATTTTTCCATGGATTGTGTGTTACTATGTTTCATAGTTATGAGATTGTATTTTGCTGTGTGGGAGATATAGTTGTTCTCTGCCTTTTACTTGTGTGTTGTAAACTGCGTTTGAGTCTAGTTTTTCGCATTTTTGTGGTCATTCTGAGCGACCGTCGTTTGGTTTCATACTTAGCCAATTTAATGGACGCGGCTTCGCAAATAGGTTCTATCGAACTATGACAAGTCGTGTTCGGTGTATACATTAGCTTTCCTGAAATAGTTTTCTTTAAAAGAAGGCCTCCTGGACAGAAGAGAATGAAATTTATGAAATTATAAGTTTCCTACACAACATAAGTTAATGATCGCGGGTTCTCCGGGTGGCGGGCTGAAAATTGGGCTTCTGTTGTTCTATGCCCTGTAAATAGCACGGAGAGTTCCGCGATCATTCCGACCAACCGCAGTTAGGTTCCATACTTAACCAGTTTTATGGATGTGGCTTCGCAGATAGGTTGTATCGAACTATGGTCTATCCATTATCATTTTTGAATTAGTTTTCTTTAAAAGAAGGGCTCCTGGACAAAAGACATTGAAATTTATAAGATTATAGGTTTCCTGGAAAGAATAAATTAAACATAGGAAATATGTAATTTTATAAAGTAGAGATATAAAGCATGCACAGAGTCCTCATCCCATACTTAGCTAGTTTTTGCATCATGGGTTCTCGGGGTAGGCGGCTGAAAATTGACAATCAGACTTGCAGACTATTTGAATTTGAAGGGCGTCATGTCCAAAACATTTAGCATTATCGAAATAGTTTACTTTACATGCGTTCTACATACCCTGGTGGACAAAAAACACAAAAAAAATAGTAAGCATTTTTTGGATCGCGGATTCTCAGGGTGGCGGGCTCTATGTTTGGTCTCTGTTGTTTCGTATCCTACAAATAGCACAGAGAGTTCCGTGATATACAAATTGACAATCATACTTGCGGACTATTTGAATTTCAAGGGCTCGTGCAAAAAAACTAGCATTCTCGAACTAATTTTCTTTACGTACGTTTTACATACGCTTGTCGACAAAAATAGAAAAATAGTATTAACGTTTGTTACATAGGGCTCCATCCCTGCTACCGTCAGTGCTTCCCAATACACATTAAATATGCTTTCAAAAGTCAGAACCGACTAGATAGGTTCGAAAAKATGGRCTTTACTAAATGGAAAGCTCAAGGACATCTCCCATTAAAATGAATAGACAGGCGAATATTATGGGATCTGGTAATTTCTTTTTGCCTGCATTTTGAATTTGTGCAAATAATTTTTATTTTTATTTTTATTTTTTTGCTTCTGCAGTTTTAGTTTTCTTAAAATCTTCAGCATAGTTCACGAATGTGTCACCCACAGAGGCCTTGACGTCATGTCCCTCTTTAATATTGTGCATTTCGAAATGATGGGCTTTAATAAATGGAAAGATCGAGGATATCTCCCATTAAAATGAATAGACAGGCGGATATTATGGGATCTGGTAATTTCTTTTTGCTTGCATTTTGAATTTGCGAAATACTTTTTATTTAATTTTTTTGCTTGTGCAGTTTTAGTTTTCTTAAAATCTTCAGCATAGTTCACGAATGTGTCACCCATAGAGGCCTTGACGTCATGTCCCTATTTAATATTGTGCATTTCAAAATGATGGGCTTTAATAACTGGAAAGCTCGAGGACATCTCCCATTAAAATGAATAGACAAGTGAAGATTATGGGATCTGGTAATTTATTTTTGCCTGCATTTTGAATTTGTGAAATACTTTATATTTTATTTTTTTTCTTTTGTAGTTTTAGTTTTCTTAAAAGCTTTAGCATAGTTCACGAATGTGTTACCCACAGAGGCCTTGATGTCATGTCTTTCTTTAATATTATGCATATCTTAGATGTCAGATTTGAGAATCTACTCGGATATGGGAATTTTAATACATGTTGCTAGTCATTATTGAACGTACATATTCAAAGGGATTAGCATTAATAAGTGAAAATATCGAGAACATATTTCATTAAAATGAGTCAACACAAAATCTAGGGAAGACCATCTAGCATTGCTTTTAAATGCTTATTGCCATTTCTCTCTATCATCAAAGAGTTGCGCTTTAGGGTGCCTTCATTCTAATGTTCCTGGTCATGGCCATATAAGACAACTTAGAGATGCGATTGAGGGGCAGATGAAAGAAGAGAGATTGGTTTTATGTGACATGGCCTTTGAGTAAAAAACAAAATCTGTTATACAAGACAAACTTAGAGAGGACGAAAAAAAAAAGAACAAGTATGTCCTGGTTGGTGTTCTCCCTGTGTTCGATGCTTTGGTTGGTTGAAAAGGCTACCTAGAGATTTTTTGGTTCAACTTCTTTGTTTTCTTGCTAGAAATTGTAATGGATTTTGAGGTCATGTGAAAAATAGTTCTTCGTTTAAGTATATAGCTTCTTCCAACAACATAGATTTTGCAAGTGTATCGAATTGTAGAGATTGCACAAGTATTTATCTACCTCGGAGGTGGGTAACAGAAACTGTATGGGTGCATAAAATGACATATTATAACTACAAAAATTTATACTTCATAGCTTGATGACCTGCATGTGGGTCTGGTAGCCGACTTGACAGAAAGATATGTTCTTTGTCAATGTTTGTTCTATTTCCTTTGGATGAAGTTGCAGACTCCACATATTTGGCATCACCTCTGAAAATTCCAGACCTTTATGTGGGCTGGCATATCTCCACTGCTATGAGGAAATATATATTCTGATGCCATCTACAACATTTGATACACTTTCCAGACCTGTGTTGGTGCATTCTGCAGCATTTGATGCACTTGCCACACCTCTATTGCCCGAAGAAGTTATGTACCTCAACATAGTTTCATTTTTCATTTGGGTTGGACATTTCTTCCAATTTACTATAATAAAGAAAAGAATTTCCACATACAAATCCTCAGGCAGGCTTCTCAACCAACTAGACGATCGAATACAGGGAGAATACCAGTCACTACCTACTTGAATTTGACTCCCTACCTTAGTTGTTGTGACATAAAATGACTCTGTCCACTTCAAAATCGGCCTAAATCTCATTTCTAAGTTGTCTCGGATGTTGAAGGTCAGGAACATTGCAGGGATATCACCTTAAACCCCAACTTTTCGACGATAGAGGGAAATTAATAATTGACAAAGAATGGAATGTTGAATAAGAAACCATTGCAATCAGGCCATATATAGACGAGAGAAGGTATTCAAAAAACTGGGATAGATGTACTTGGCAGCACTGATTAAGTAGAAAACCCAAAATTGATATTCATCTCGTTTTTTACAAATAAAGAGCTTGAATGTCAAGAAAATTGTGAAGAAGCTTCATCAATGTACATGTTTTTTATTGGTTGGCGGTAGGAGAAATCACAATCATTGTCGCAAATAGCCTCAGCTGTATTTTATAGCCCATCTTATTTGAATATAAAATAATTTCAGTTTATTTTTTAATAGTATTTTCCAATTTCTGGTATTTGTTTTAATTGTATTTTGTACCTTCTTCCCCTATGTCGTTAAACATGAAGGACAAGTTTTTTTTTTTTTTCTTCTGCTCACTACTTCAATCTAAATAAAACATGGTATGTTCTTTGTTTACATTTTACATTTAAGAATAATTTTTCACAGGCCATACTTATGTGGTGGTGGCCCTGTATTTAAAGAAAGAAATTGGAGGACCTGTCCTGCTCCCATTCTTCGAGTTCCATAAATAGAATCAATTAATGAGTTACAACGAGGTGGCTGAACTATTGATGCAATGTTCTTGTGAAGTATGTTGGATATATTGCATCTTCTTCTATTTGATAATATCTGTGCATATATACTAATATCAGTACAATTGGAATAAATACAAAAAAAATCCTCTTTGGCAAAGCTTAGGAAATTATTTTGGGTTTGCGGTATCAAACAACTATGTCCATTGTTTCGTCATATACATCGTCCAGCCTAAGAACTTCCATAGTCTACAATTTATGCTTTAATTACTTGAAGTCACACCAAATTTTGATTACATTTAATTTAATTTAGATATTGATGTTTATGGAGAGACGATGTTTGTTTATGTCATTGTAATGAATACAATATGAATAGATGATAAGGAGTTTATATCGCTAAGACCATAATGCAAATTCATGTTTCTTTTTGTGCCATTTACATCTTGCAGTCAAAATTTTCGTGGTTTCAATGAAATTTGCGAACCAAAGAGCACCTTGCAAATTGGGAGATCATTTTTATTTGAAACAGAACCAATCCATTGATATATATTAGTATGAATACTATTCAGATAAATATGAAAAATTTCTCCATTAATAGATACTAGTTTGAAAAATATTGAAATAGATATCAAAAATTTGTCTTGGCCAATACTGAGCCAGTTATCTGGGCACCAGGACCCGATTTCACAGTACCCAACACCTATGTCCCCTCTTTTGTCATATACATGGTGCATCCAAAGAAATTCAGTGATCTTCACTTAATTCTTTTACTAGTGATAACCCAAGAAAGATTCGAAAACATTGCCATTAATAAACGGAAAAAAAAAAAGGTTTTTTCGACTCTCAGATACTTATCTCTTTTCCCTTTTGCTTTTCCTGTCCATTATGGATTTCTGGGTTTATACTTAGTCGTCTTTCTATAATGGGCGGTTGCAGGGTTGGTGGGATGATATATCTTCATCTCCATCTGTATCTTCACATGACGAATTCGATCGATCGTTGTACCTTTCCATACCTAGGCAATTTTATGGCCGCGGTTGCCGGATTGGCGCATACGAACTGGCCTTTTTCTTTTCCTGTCCATTATGGCTTTCTGGTTTTATACTTAGTCATATTTCTATAATGGGCAGTTGCAGGCTTCGTGGGATGACATATCTTCATCTCCATCTATATCTTCACATGATGAATCTGACCGACCGTTGTTCCTTTTCACACTAAGACAATCTTATGCCCGCCACTGCGGGGCCGGTGCTTGCGAACCCAACTTCTTATCATTATGCTATATACATATTGCACTCAAAATATCCGTGATCTACAATTCCATGGCGGTTTCCTCCTATACGTTAACTTCGTTCAAAGTATCTATTGCTACTTTCCATCCCTAACAACTTTGCGTTCTTCCTGATATACATCAACAATGCTCTTACTAGTGACAAGTGGACATAGTGGTACGAAAGATACTTCTGTGATCGCAATTCATGCTTTAACATCTCCATATATATCCTCACACGATGGATCCAACCGACCGTTGTTCCTTTCCATACTTAGCCGATTGTATGCCCATTGTTGCAGGGCCGGTGCTTATGAGCCCAGTTGCTTATTGTTACTCTATATGCATCTTGCACTCAAAACATCCGTGATCTACAATTCCACCGCGGGTTCCTCATCTACATTAAGTTCGTTAAAAGTATTTGTTGTTGCTTTCCATTCCCAGCAACTTCACATGCTTCCTGATATACATCAACAATGCTCTTAGTAGTGACAAGTGGACACAGTGGTACGAAAGATACTTCTGTGATCTACAATTTATGCCTTACCTGGTCAGAACTCAGTAGGGTTTCATAAGCATTTGCATTAATAATCAAACACTAGATGTTCTTCTGTGAGATACTTAGTTCTTTTTCCCTTCTCTTCTTCCCATGTATTATCTACAATTCCATTGCGAACACCTTCGTCCTTTTTCCCTTATTTTCTTCCTATGTATTATGGGACAATAAAATATGGACACGATATTTTATAGAGCATGTACAAATTCTGCATTCCATACCTAGCGACATTTTGGATTGCGGGTTCTCGAGCGGGCGAGTTCAAAATTGGGCCTCCATTGTTCCGTGGCCTACAAATATCACCCAAATTTTTGCGATATACAAATTGAAAAGTGAACCAGCAGACTGGCTAACTGAAGATTGCACTTCTATTGTTTTGTGTCCTCCAAACAACGCTCCTAGTTCCACGATATAGAAATTGACACATGAAATGCAGAACTGGTGGGGTGGAGATTACCATTATTTACGGATTCTAATCCCTATGAAGTATCTAAAAAAATATTTTGAATACTAAATTAGCTCTTAGTAGTGACAACTGGACACAGAGGTATGAAACAGTTGGGATTGCACTCTTCGCAATATACAAATTGACTATCGGGCATCGTCCTCTCTTCTGTGTTACATTTTATGCATTCAAATGTTCAGAGCGATACGATTAGAAGGTTTGGGCCTTGCCTCCTCTGCAGACACCTTCTCAGTCTGTTTTGGATCCTCCTGTTGCCAGGTTCACGAAATATGAAACTCCAGCGTTGGCGGGTTGACATATCTTTATCTCCATCTATATAATAAGACGATGAATCTGACTAACCGTTGTTTCTTTCGATACTTGGCCAATTTTATGTCCACGCTTGTTGGGTTGGGACCAATTTCATCTCCATTTATATCCTCACATGGCTAATTGGACCGCCAACTGTTCCTTTTCATACTTAGTGAATTTTATGCTCGCGGTTGTCAAGTTGGCGCATGTTGGGGCAATTCAATTGCTTAAATTGCTTTCATTTAATTATCAACCAGGGATGCTCATAAGCTTGTGATGATGCCAGAAAAATATATGTAGGAATAGGCATCTAACTCTAATCTAAGAAAATTCAATCAAATCCTAACTCTTTCATTCCACTTAATAAGACTTAGTTTTTGTAGGAAAGAAAACACTAGCTCCCTTTCAGGAGG
>JZKD02S2204125.1:0-11475 GCA_000966675.3 Picea glauca | reverse complement strand
CGCCAGGGCAGTGACCTTTGGTTGCATGACCAAGGGAAAGGGGGTCTCATCACGAGCCAGCCTTATCATCTCTGCGAAGATACCAGTGGGTAACACTGTCAGCTCTGGTCACCAAACCGACTATAGTCCATGAATCCCAAACTAATCTTCGAGGGGATCCATCATGCTAACATTGCACCCTTCTGATCATGATCGTCTGATCACCATGCTTAGACTGCGCTCTACTCTCCTGGACCCCTAAGTTGAATTCACTATCTTGGATCATGTCTCACCAAAGCATCTCAGTGAAGTCAAAGTCTTCCAACCCATGGATAGACTCGATCCTGGGTATCGTGAGGGAAAATCTACCTTACCCTATAGGACAAATCTCAACAACTCCTCTCCCAATATCCTCACAAAGATGTAGCCCAATCACTGACACAACCCTGTCAATCATCCTCATCATCTGAAGCAATCTATCACTCCGATGAATGCCAGGATCCCACCACCAAATTGGAAGTCCACCACTCCCAATGCCTGTTGCAATCTCTGTGAACCACTCCAACAGAATTTGGATCTCCTCTTGCGCACTCTCCACACTGATCATATGGTCCAAATGAAAGACCCCTGTCATGGCCGCAATGCCACCTGTCTCATCCAACTAACTAAGGTGAACCTCCCATGTCATGTTGTATACAATGAGGGCATCAAATAATAGCAATAGATGCCTCTCCCATTGCCTGCAAGACTGGAGAGTGATTAGTGCGTTGGTCAACCCCAAGGGCATGACGAAGAAATCATAATGAAATATGGAAGCAAACCTGCGACTATCCTGCTCCCTGACCCTCATCTGATGATATCCTAGATGTAGATTGATCATCAAGGGATATGTTGCTCCCTGAGGCTCACCCATCCACTCACCGATCCTGGGTAACCTCAACTTAATGGTATGCTCGAGGAATCTGTCAGGAGGTTTCCCTGGAGGAAACACCCGACAACTCCACTGCACACTATCGAGTGCCAATGAGTGCCCCTATATACTGTTGGCTATCACTAGATCGTCCTGTACCATTCTATATTCTGTGGGCACTGTTGTATCCACCACTCTACTGAGGTTGCATGAACCTGTATCCCATAGTGTGCCTATGTCTGTCATATATCTATCCACTCAATCTATCAATGCAAATACTTCCTTATGGGTTGGTCCACAAGGAATGTGCTCAACTCTCTCCTCTGTGGCTAAGTCTTGAGCCTTTAGTGGGCCCTCCAAAAGAAACGGCTCATGATCCCCATAATGCAAAACAAGGGCATACTCAAAGCCCATTGCATCATACCTCTCCTCAAGCACCCGCAACTCTGAATGCTCCTCGTGTGGGATCGTCTCAAAAGGCTCCTCCCTCAAATCATGAGTGTCACTCGCATCCTCATGTGTCACAACTACCAAAGATAATGGAGTCTATGTTGATGAAGAGTGTGCCAGACTCAACTGGTAACAAAGCTCCTCAACCTCCCTTTCCTTGTCCTCCGCGAACCTGAGAGCAAGGTCCCTATCCATGAACAGCTGCAAGTAATCCAATTTCATCTGCTCTAGTGCTTCTTTGATGATGTGCAACTGAGTACTAGTGACTACAACTCCTCTGTGTCCCTCCTCCATCTGAGTTTTCCACATAAGATCCTTAATGAATCTATGCGTACCATCTGCCCTTGTTAATACTCGTGCAATCTGCTCCTCTGTGACCAATAATTGGTCCTTCAAGTCCTATGTTGCTGAAGGCCTTTCTTCATATTCATCATAGTGGCATGGGTTGTCCCACCATTGATTTTATGTTTTGTTGTCCACTGTAAGAACACTACCCTCATCATCAACAGCATACACAGGGAAAGATGTTGGGTCCTCGACATCAACTAATTGGGACATTTCTTCATCTTTTGTTGATTTGAAAACTTCATCATAGGTATATCCGTACAACACATTAGTGTCGTTGGCCTCATTGGTTAGCTCGAATGGTGTATCATAGGCTGCTATTTGGCCTTCCTCTATGCACACATCTTCGACATAGTTAGACGCATGCTCCTCCACCTATCCTTCATGCTCATCTCTCTTCAATTTATGCGCTATTCCTTTAAAGCAATCCTCGTTCAAATTCTTGGGCCAGCTTCTATACCAGAGGGTGTCATAGCTTTTAAAGGGTAAAGTTGCACATTCTACTCACCGAATGCTAGATACTCCTAGTAGTAGTAAGGTATGTTTTTAATTCCTGCTAGCCTCCTCAAAATTTCATCCATAAGCTCCAGATCTTTCTCCATCTCGCTTAACCACATGAGTGCAAACCTTGCTACCAAGTTACCACTGTTGAAATGAAAAATATAAGTGTTGGTCACTTATCTGAAATATCCCTTCTTACACCTCTATGTACACAATCTGATTTCCTTCCCACTATTTTCCCTTAGGCTAGCAAGATCTACAACTCTGATACCACTATAATATCCCCAATAGAGATAAGCTAGGATATTGTGTTTGTTGTCCAAATGTATTGTTTATGGTTATGTGCTATTGCCCAGTGTTGCCAGAAGCGGGAGCATTTTAGGAAGCGGGAGCGTCGGAAGTGTCATTTTCCAAAAATCCTCGGAAGCGAAGCGTCTGTTTTATATATATATATATATATAATTTTTTATATATATTGCATTTATATTCAAAAAAATATGTAGAAAGACAAATTAGTTGCAGAATATATGTAAACATGCACATTTGTACATCAATATAGATAGAAATGTCATCCATACTACATAGTTCATCAATGATTAATCATTCGAGCATCAACCATCTAGATTCTAGAGTCCTCCATGTCATAATCATCAAGATTGGCATCACTACCACTGCTTTCTCCTCCATCCTCCTCCTCCTCTTCCTCCCCTGTATCCAATGCAATCAGTGCATTTGTTGATGTGGAGGATGACCCCTCAAGAGAATCACCATCATCAAAAGTGACTGACTCTAGCACTAGTTCATTAAGATCCAAGTTGGCTAATGCTAACTCAACACTGTTGTTCAAACCCATATCATCAAGAAACACATCCCACATATTTTTCTTTCCCTTCAACCACTCTTCTCTCGGCCTGTATATAAGACAGAGGTTGGTGTGCACATACACCACTAAGTCACATGACACAACGACAAAGAGAAGAGTTCAACAAAAGAGTTTATACTTGAGTGAAGGGTACATTTTTACTGGGGTCGTGACAAAACAGTTCAACAATCAATGCCACCAACATCGAGGTACATAAAGGGCTTGGTTCTCTTGAGTCTTGATTAAATGCCAGTTCCATACCCTCATACATGATTGAATCCAGTGGAAACATTGCAATCTTGCCATTCTTGAAATCCTGAAAACTGTTAAGTCTGCTTAATTTTGAATGGGACCTAAAATTCTACTTTCTCCATATGAAGTCCAATGAAGTTGGAACCACTCTCAAACAACTTGAAACAATTAATGGTAATGTTAAAAATTTAAGTATCCTTTTACTTTAAGAATTTAAAGTTACCATTAATTATTAGGGTGGGTGAAATGGAGGGGGTGGGGACCTCTTTAAATAGCACTAGTAATGAAAAATAACCCTCAGTTGCACACCAAAACACTTCATTCCCCCTTGGAAGCGTGCGGGCCTTCCTCGGAAGCGCCCTCTGAAGCACGCTTCGGAGGGGGACGCTTCGAAAATGGCAGGAAGTGTGCTCAAGAGCCCCGAAGCATGCTTCAGCCCGAGCTTCCTGGACACACCCGCCCAAATCGAGCTTTGGGGCTTCGAAGCGGGGGGGGGGAAGCTTCCGATAACACTGCTCTTGCCAAATACTTTGCATTACCTTTGTTTTATGGTATAAACTCATTGACAACTTTTGACAAACACTTTGCATGTATTTCGCTTATAGACATTTCGTCAAACATATGGCATGAAAATTAAGAACACCAAAAATGGAAGAGACAATATGTGGTATTTTTATTATGAATGGAGATTGGAATACAACAAAGCAAGTCTCTAATGGTTGCTATGGCAGTTGTAACGTATCAATGAAAACACCCACGCAATATTCAAACCCAAACCTGAAGTGATACCACGGTCTCCTCTAATGGATGGTGCGTCCCTCCCCAACTACAGGAAGGTTGTTTCCAAACCTCATAAGATGGTGTCGACCTGTTCTAAGGAATGTCCAAGCCACCCAAGACCCTCTCCCAGCAAAGCAGTCCTCCAATCCTCACGGATCCCTCCAAAACCACTCAGCCCTACATAAAATCCTCTCGGCCAACTCCAGAAATCCCACGGCCCTACAAGGAATGGATTGACACTTATAAGGGAACCCCAACGACCTCCTAAGATGCCACGATCCCTCACAAATCCACACGGCCTACTTAATAAACCTGCATGTCCTTCTTAAGATGATTTGTTGCCTCTTCAAAGCCCTACGCTTCAACAAATGGTGAGGTCATCCCTTTCTAGCAACCCCGCGAATCCCCCAATGTGCCAACGAACCTCCCAACACCCCACGACCTCCTCAAATGCCTAGGACCTGCAGAAAAGATAAATCAACCCTCCAAGAAATCCCACAAGCCTCCAAGCAAATCATTGCACCGAAGACTAAAGAAAAACCTCGATATGAAGCTCTAATGGAAACCCCGGATGGATTCCCCTCTTGTTTAGCTAGGCTGGATGTTGCACCACTGAAACCAAACCAATAGTGAAAGGGTTTTGTCAAAACCCCAACGAAAACCTTGGCTCTAAGAGCACTCCAAATAAGAGATCAAATCATAATCAGGAAGGTGAAGTGCTACCCTTCCTTTATACTTCTTTGAACCCCCTTCTAAATCTTTCTTCCTTTAACCAAATCCACATAACCCTTATTTCCCCTTTGTATAACTCTTTTTAATGTCGGAAAGTGATAAATTGGTTTTTTAATACGTTCCTAGATGCTCCCATTTTGTGGATAACTAAGGAGATTATGTCTCAAGGCCCTCAAGTTGTAGATATGGAATGTCAAGAGATTACATGACCAGCAATACCCTTTTGCACAGTTGGAGACCCTTCTCACCACCACAAAGGTTGCAGATTTCCAGATGGCATCCACCACATCAGCTGGCTTCCGGAAAGCAGTGGGCCTTGCTCCATGAGGTACAAGTTAGTATTATGGTGAGCATCATTTCAATATTTAAGGCATTTAAGTATGTTGTATCTTAGATTGCTCTAGATTTCATGATATATGCTTGGACATTATGCCTTTTGCCCTACTCCACCTTGGTCGTTGACATTGTTCCCTAGTAAGTGGTCTTCTTTGGGGATGTGTTTGCTACTAGGAACTCCCTTGAAGAGCCATCGTACCGTTCTCGACCATACTTACCACTTTCCATCACTGTTTCCCCCCATTTTCTTATCTCTTGGGATTTTAGGGTGTATTGACCCAAGAAGGGGTTGTTCCTCATTCTATGGGAAGAACGGGTTGAAGGCCCAGAGGGATTGATGTTGGGTAAAAGATAAAAGCCTATGTATGAACCTTCTAGATGCTTCGCCCAGGGATGACCCAAGAAAGCAATGAAACGCTTATCTTTGAGAAATAGGGGACCCACAAGAAATATAATTAAGAATGCTTAAAAGGTTAGTTGATGGATAAGAGGTCTCATCACGAGCCGGCCTATCATGACCATGAATATCTAGTGGTATGACATTACCATCATCTGGTCACCAAGCCAAGGTAATGGCTCTCAGTTGCATGGCTAAGAGAAAGGGGGTCCCATCACGAACCAGCATTCTCATTTCCACTAGGTGTTTGTGGGTGACATTGCCATTATCTGGACACCACGCCAGGGTAGTGGCCTTCAACCTTTCCTTAAAATTGCAAAAGAATGAAAGAATGGCAAAATAATGGACTTGGATAAAGTGCATTGAGGACGAAGGTACCACACACCCTCTACAAAGGCTTCCATGAATGAGACACTATGACCTCTTGTATGTCATGAGCCCTATGCCCATTGAGTCTTGACCCTAACCACTTCACCCACTTTACATGGATTAGAGAGGGATCTCTTTGAAACTCTCCTTGACCTAGGGCAAGATCTACCCAATAGGACACCTCGTCAACCCTCCCATATTCAAGCTTGACATGTCGGATAATGTCTTTGAGCACTTAATTGTTTGATATAGTGATCTTGGATGCACATGCTTAGGTGGCTCATTTATTGATTGGATTCACTTATCATGATGTTATGACTTGAGATCCTTGGAGGGCATGCTTATTTGTCTTTGCAGGACCTATTTGGTGGACAGTTTTGGAAGAACAAGCCTAGATTTGGCTTCCATGGGGCTTGAAGCCCACAGGTGGATGTCAAGGGCCTGCATGCCAAATGAGAAAGATCAAACTTGGAAGGCCTAGAAGATGACTTGGACGACATAACCTAGCCCCCACATGCCAAACGTTTTGCCTAGGAGAGGCAAAACGTCACTTCTAGAGGCATGATGTCACCTAGGGGGGTTAGGGCTTGGTGGTGAGGTGACATACATTGGCACAGGACGTTTTGAAGGGGTTTGAGCCTTGATCATGAAGGAAGTTGTTGGATGCTTGACACGTGGCTTTGGGAAGCCTCTCTACTCTCCTCCATCACCAACGACCTCCTCCTAGTACCAAAACATCCCCTAAAGGGGTGACGTCCATATCAACTAGGGTTTTTTTTTGTACAAAAGTGAAATTTCAATGAATTGTTTAATATTACTTTGTTAAGGGAGCAAGATTAGGGTTGTTGACCCCTAGTCTTGTGGTTTACCACTAAATATGTGGACAAATTATCTTAGTGGCATTTTGTATAAATAAGAGATCATAAGATCTCATTTTGACACAACTCTCCCTCTTGTGAAAGGCACTTGGACTGAAATTTTCGCTCTCTTTGGCTAGTTCTCTCTCTTGTGCTCTTGTTTATGGCTAGTTCTTGGATTATTGGTTGAAGGAAGTGATGCGCTAGCCTTGGAAGGTTTTTTCTATCTTTTATGGTGATTTGTCTTAGCTTTTTTCCTTGAATTGATAAAAGCCTTTTTGCATTATGCTATCATTGTTATTCAAGTCAAGGTTATTTTGCTAGAGATTGGTGAGAATTATAAGGGCATACACCCCCACCATAGTTTCCATCATTTTATGCTTACTTGTTATTAGTTTAAACAAGGGTTTGCTAAGAGAAGTATAAGGGCATACACCCTCTTGGCTTAAACCCTAGCTAGAGATACTTGCCTTGGGGAGTAAGAGGATTTACACCTCCAAGGAGGTAGTACCTCTAGCTCTTTCTTTGCTTGACTCCATTAACCCCTTTTTTAAAGGTACTAGTCATTTACTTGTTGCATTGGAGAAATAAATTGTTGCCTTTGGTAAACGTGATTTCTTCAAGTTTTAAATCTCTCTCTTTTGGATAATGATCTTGATGCTTTGGGGATTCTTCCTCCCTTACGGCGTCCTCTTTCTCCCACAAATTCTTATTGTTGTACTAACTTGTTTCCTACAGCCATTAGGCTGCAGAAAACTCTAACCTTAACCGTTAATATCTCACAAACTAACCCTAGACTAACCCTCTAACTTTGCTAGCTTAACCTACTAACCTAGGTGCATCATTGGGCTAGCTTTTGGCACCTTTTGATGGTCAGATTTGTTGTTGTACTTCATTGAAAGCTACAGCCATAAGGCTGATATATTGCTGCAGAAATTTACTTTTGTGACAGCCATCTTTATTCAGTCTTGAAGTGTTATTTTCGGTCCACATTGGTTACTAGTTTTATTGCTGACATTACTAACTAGTCTAGACCTTTTACTTGTTGATTTGGATATAATCTATTGCTGATATAACTGCTGCAAAATAGGTACAGCAAGATTAACTTGTTGATCCACTTGATATATTGCTTTGCATTTAGCTTTTTCTTGTGTCTCGGGCAGGTACAATCATTGGGCAAAGCAACACATCCTTTGGGGAAGCATTACTTGGTCAGCAAGGCATCTCCCTTTTCCTCTTTTCCACTTAGTGTACTGACTTCTAGGGGCCTCTCCATTACCTTTTCCTTTCTTCTTTCCTTTCCCCTAGGGTCTCCAGGATCGCCTCCCAAGAGTGACCTTAGTCACCCCCCAAGTGTCACACCTACATCGAGGTGACATTGGGTGTAGTGTCCCATAGTTATAGCACTTGCTTTTGTGGTTGGGTCAAGCTTTGCCAAACCTACAACTTGTGTGATAATAGATCCATTGAGGGGCTACATAGTCACGTGGAATAGAGAAGATAGGCCTTCGTCTCCTTACTCTCTTTGTGGGATCCAAGGGTAATACACCTAAGTTGTTGAACCAACTCCTTTGGGAGTAGCTTCAACCAAGTGGTCTATTATCTTTTCGACCCTAGTTGATTGGTTGGCTTGGAGACCATCCTTTAGAGGAGCTCGCCTAGCAAAATCCAAGGAGGAACCCATTTATTGATAAATTTCTAGCATTGGGGGCGATAGTGCTTCCACTCCAAACCCAATCGTCTAGAAATCTATCTAGCCAATCTTAAGCTCACAGGGTCATAATTGAACAAACTCATAGACATCTTAAGGTAATAAGTCAAAGTATATATATATATATATATATATATATATATATATATATTTCTTCAACAATTTTATGTAAATATTTTCAATCATCTTTTATTATAAAAATACAAAAAAAATCATACCCTAGCTTTGTTATTAATTTTTATCTCTTGCAAGTGTTATCCCCCACTTTTAGGGATAACTAGGAGATCATGTCTCGAGGCCCACAGGTCCTAGACATGGAGTACCGAGAGCAGGATTGACTTTAGCATGGCCCTGGAGGACCCACCTTTTCTTTCTTCCAGCATCTTTATCTTGTCAGCAATAGCAGCATCCATCACCATCGGCTTGGTCCTGTGTCAGAGGAGGTTCTTGCTCCATGAGATAATTTGTCCAGGTATCATGGTATGTGTCACTTTGATCATCAAAACCATTGAATGTATGCATTTGATTCCTTTTATTTCTAACAACTGCTTGGATCTTACACTTGCCCACTTGACCATGTTTGGGGGGATTGACAGGGCGTCGGGCGCCCTAGCAAGCCTGTGTCTGTAGGTTTTCTTTTGCCACTGAGGGGATTTCTGAAAATCCATCGTCTGCTCCCATCATAATGATAATGTTTAAGCCATTATTATAGTTCTTTGCATTTCAATAGATAACAATAGCATAATGCAAGATCACTAAGAAATACACAATCACAAGAGACACAGCATTTATCCTAGGAAACCCTCTAGGGGAAGAAAACCCAGCAAAACTTCCTTATTATAGATAGCCAATACAATTCCAAGAGATAACTTAAACTAATACAGAAGATCCTCTCCCAAAAGATGTGCCACTCTCTCTCCTTCTTCTTCAACTGCAATTTCGAAACTTGTCTCTCAATGAGCAAGTGAGGTGTGTGTCTAAGTGAGGCGCTAGCCTCCTTATTTATACAAATCTGGCACGTGTGAAGTGTCTCTTCATTGGCAGGGCCGACTTCTCAAACTGGGTGGTTACAACCACCTTTATTATATTTCGGGGCCTCTTGATATATTATGGGGCTGACTTCTTCTTTTGCCTTTTACAATTACAATATGACCAATCCACAAAAGGGGATTTGGTCCTTATACAATAGCCGACATGATCAATCCACAATGGGGATTGATCCAATGAATAATATATCAAATAATAATAATAATACACTTTGCATTATTTTAACACATAGCACCACTGTTTCATCTTGTTTCCCGCTCACTTATCCCATTCCACTTGTCCAGGCACTAGGTTGACCTATTTTCAGGACTGCACCTTATCTCGTGGGAAGGAGGGGCTAAAGGCCCAGAAGGTAAAAGCAAGTTGGTAAAAGATAAAAGCCTAAAAAATGGAACTTTGAGATGCTTCGCCCAGGGATCCCCGAGAAACCAATAAAAGGCTTCTCAGCAAGAAACAAGAGGGGCCCGGAAAAATAATAAAACAAGACCTAACCAGAAGATGGGGGGTCTCATCACGAGCCAGCCTATTAAGTCCATGGGTACCTAGCAGTATAACATTGCCACCAACTGGTTACCACGCCAGGGCAGTGACTCTTGGTTGCATGGCCAAGGGAAAGGAGATCTCATCACGAGCTAGCCTTCTCATTTATGTGAAAGTACTTGTGGGTAACGCTGTCACCACTGGTCACCACGCCAGGGCAGTGTCCCCTGATTAGCTCTTGAACAAAAAAAAGGAAAAGCAATAAAAGATAAAAGAATGAAAAGAATAAGAATAAAAGGCAAGAATCGGCTTGGAAAAAATGCATCCAGGATAGGTACAGCTTGCCTTCTAACAAAGGCACCCACAGGTAACATTTCTTGCATCCTTGGCCCTCATTGCACCCAGATGCTTGGACTTCCCCTGACCACATCACCCACTTACATGGCTTGGATGAGGTCTCTTCCGGGAACTTCCCTTTTCCAGTGGACACTAGCCCAATAGGACGCCTTGTCCTTTTCTCCAGACTTGTATTGTAGGCTTGTGTAACGTCTTTGAGCTGTTAACTAATGTATTAGGGATCTTATGCACATGTTTAATAATATTGATGATGAGATGTGATTGACATTGCTATAATCCCTGTGACTGATGAGCCCATGGAGGACGTAGCTTTTGATGTGCAGGACCATGCCCAACGGACAGGTACCATTTTGGACTGGTACACATGGGGAGATGATCAGTTCGGACCTCCATGGGGCTGAAGAGCCCATCAGGTGGATACTGAGACCCCATCAGGGGGCAGAGACAGGACAGAGATGGATCAGGGGCTTTGCACCAGAGAAGGAGAGGACGTTCCACCAGAGGCACTTTGGCAGAGCTTGACCTAGGGGGATTGACCCTCTTTTAGTGGAACGTTGGCCTTGGAAGGCCTGGGACTTCATCCAGCCTATTGGACATATTGGGAGGCAGACTGGGCAGTATTGGCACGTGTGGCATGATGGAGGAGCCCAAGGAGGGCTAACGTTTTGCTCCAGGATGCCCCATTTTCCCTAAAAGGGGCTAACGTCTCCTTTGGAGGGGCTTCATGTCTCTTTTCAGCTTGATTAGGGTTTTAAATTTGACATTTTAATGTAAAACGATATGATTTTAGTATTTTGGCCTTGTCGGCCTTTTTCATGACCTAAAATGTAAAATTAGGTCATGGTATGGTATAAATGAAGGATTTTCACCTTCATTTTGACATCACAACTTACTCACTCCATAAGGAGGTCTGAAATTTGTGCCCTCTCTTGGGTTATTGGCTGATTTAGTGATGCGCACTTGTTGAAGGAGGATCTTTTTGGCATAATTTGGCATTTCTCTTAATGGAAGGTGTTACAACTAGGGTTTGCAATGCTCTTTCTTGGTGATATGTAAGTATTTTTCTGCAAAACTTCTTGAATGAATGGTTGTAGTTTCATTTCTTGCATA
>JZKD02S2204092.1:21976-39806 GCA_000966675.3 Picea glauca | reverse complement strand
GTCTCTCTTACAACAATCTTCCTCGGTTGTTGTTCCTGCAACGAGTTGTCATTTTTGAGACGATTGTCCTAGGTTGTCTCTCTTGCGACGATTGTCCTAGGTCATCTCTCTTGTGACGAACTTCCTTCGTTGTTGTTCTTGAGACGAGTTTCCTAGGTTCTCTCTCTTCCAATGATTGTCCTGGGTCGTCTCTCTTGCGACGATCTTCCTCAGTTGTCATTCTTGTGACGATTTTCCTAAATCATCTCTCTTGTGACAAGTACGTAGGTCATCTCTCTTGTGAAGACGTTCGTAGGTCGTCTCTCTTGTGATGACCTTTATAGGTAATCTCTCTTGCGACGTTATTCCAGGTTTGTTGCACATTCGACGGGATATGATGCAACGTTTGAGGGGTTTAAGATTCATCGCACTCTCCACGACATAACGTCGCAAGAGCGTAGAAATGGTCGTCGCAAAGTGACCCAAATTTACTAGTGATGGGTTGGTTGATTACATTGACAGTGGTCGTGACACCACATTTCTCAGTACATTTGAGAAGGAGTTGGACAAATTAGCAGGAACATAGTTGAATCCTACTACCTTCTTTCCACCAAATGGTTGCCTACAAAACAAGGGATCAAAAACTTGGTTTATTTGGATTTTCTTCGTTATCAGTGTGGCATAGAGGGAGTCAATAGGTATTGGGGATGGTGGAATTATAACTTCGCTATGGGATACAGGAAGTCATATGATTTATAGATCGCCTCAAATTTTAATATTGGTTGGCAGAGTTGTGACAGTGATTGTTCTGTTTCATTTTTGGAATGTCATGAGAGGAGATGATGACACTTATTCTATAGGGCGGGTCAAAATTTCTTTTTCGATACCCAGAATCAAGTTCGACAGCAGATTTGTAGACTTTGACTTCACTTGGATGTCATCGCAGGATATGAATTGTGGTAGTGGATTTAGCCCTTACAAGTATTTCAGATTGGGGTTCCAGGAGGGGAGGATGCAGTTTGGGCACGATGGGAATACAGTTATGATCAGAGTGGCACAATGTCAACATGGTGGTTTCTTTCTGAGATTAGGTTAGGGCCCTGGGATTACATGGTTTGGCAGTTCAGTTATTGATAAAGAGGGGAGAGTCGGTTATTACTTTCAGGATTTTTCTCATATTTTGCTTTGGGTTGGTTCCTTAGAAGAACATTTCTTTGAAGGGTTGATTGAGTTTCTTATAGGGTATGATTTCTCTACCTATCAGTAGTATTCATGTGGCCTCTTGTGTTATTACCTTATAGGATTTCTTTGAGCAGAGGATGCTTCGTATATTCCAGGTTGGTTTGAGATCCGGGAATCATTGTCAGTTCAGTTTAATTCAGCTTATTGATCGTAGGGTTGTTATGGCATTGCTTGAGGATAAGCAATCTTTGGGAATGGAAGACTATAATGTCCCCATTTTTGGATCCTCTTGCTCTGCAGTTGGTGATGACCTTATGGGTTTATGTCAACCTGACCAGAGGGGTAATTTGAGGTTAACAGTGAGATCGGGTGGTTTGGAGGAGTTATATGATGCTTTCAGAGGTCTTCTTGTCATATTTTATCATCAGGACCATTCTCGCGCAATCAAATTTTGATTTCATTGCATTTTGATCGTTCTCGTAATTTGGGATTATTATTATTGAGCATAATTTAGTGGATTTCACTAAGGTTTTCATTTTAATAAATTATCTATGAGGGGTACCTTGGTGTAATAGCTCGTTGGAACTAGAATGAAGAGATTTAAATGTTCAAGAGGATGAAAAGTGACTTCCAGAGCCCAAAAATGCTTTAAAATCAAATAAATCACTTTTTGGTGTAAAAGGGTTAATAAATTAATAAAGTGATTTTGCTAAAGATAAATTAAAAATTCACTTGAGGGTAAAAAGGTAAAGGGGTCAGCAAAAAGGTAAAAGGGTCTACAAAAAGGTGAAAGGGGAGATAAACGAAAGATGAGAGCTCATTTTCTCATTATCTTGATGATTAATTGTGATATTTGGACAGCGCTTGGAGCCTTTGGGTGAAACCCTTGTTTGGATTGGTTTCGGTGGTGAGAGATTCCACCCTAGCTAATCAAGTTTCGGTGGTGAAAGATTTCAACCTTGCTATTAGGAGGGGAGATCATTCAAATCTTCCACTTCCTTTCATTGTTGAGGAGATTGATTCATATTTGACAGTCATCCAAGGTTTGTAGAGACCATAATTTTGTTGGAGGAAGATGAATTATATTTCTGGAGCTTACAATGCAATAGTAGCGGTCGTGTTCTTTCCTAGGAAGTTTGTATTCTTCCTGAGGGACCACCATTACCTTAGGGAGGCCAATTTTATGTTTAAGGAGGTTGTATTTCCTTGCCTGGGCCGAGTTCTTTGTTATCTATCTGAGTTACATTGTTTAGTGGTTGAATTCTTTGTTGTTGGTCGAGTTCTCTATATCTAGGTCGAGTTCCATTGATGTGGGGGGGGGTCTTATGAAGAGGGGGTTGTTTCCTTGCTGGTGAGTCGAATATTCATAAAGGAGGTCGTATCCTCCTCCATTGGGATCAAGTTTACTATTGTGGATGTGTAGGAGGGGGATGCATTCAATATTGACAACAAATTGTATGGTTTGGAGGTAGCTACAACAAGTTTTTAAGTCTCAATCTCTTGTTTTATAACCCAACCAATAATGCCATCAATGGCAAGTATATTCAATACCAAATTTGTGAGTAATTTGTTGTGTAAAGCTTCAGATTGGAATTAATAATAAGATGGGCAGTTCGGGTATATTATTTTTCTATTGTAATAGTTTCTTTGACACTAGTTAATTAATACTTTGGTTGTTATAGTTTGCATGTGTTATGCATATTTCCTTGGCAATAAATCCTCCTTTATACATTGCAAAACCACATAAAAATAAATTAGCAAATAGAGACATAAAGAGCAGCAGAAAAAGGGTCTTTTACCACGTCGGAAAAGTGTTTGACATAAGTCCATAACCATCAATACACTAGAAAACACAACAACAACAAAGAGGGGGTAATTACAAAGGCGTGAGGGTATGCTACCAAAGTGTTTGACAAAAACATTGAACCAGAAGTACACCTATAATACTATAGCAGCTAGCAAGAGGGGAATTTACAATGGGTATTGGGCATAAGGATGAATTGTTTGACATAATTCATGAACCAGAAGAGCACTAAGAAACACTACAGTTGCAATAAGAGTGATTTATATTGGTATTTGGGCTTGTTTTTCAAGTGTTTGACAAAATTACTGAGCCAAAAACCCACTGGGATATTGCAGTAGCAAGCATAGTGTAGTGTCCCCAAGGCCGAGCCCTGTTGTAAATCATGTTCTGAAAGGAATTGTAATTATGTTTTATAGGCTGGTGAGCCAAGTTTTTATAAACTGGTGCCTTATGTGTTTGTTAGGCCAGAGAGCCTAAGTGTTGAAGGCCAAGAGCCTACTGTTGTATATGTAATCATGCAGAACAATTAATAAAAATTTGTAAACACCGCCAGGTGCAAACCGACCATGATGAATGAGTGAAAGGGGTGCTACAATTTGACCTGAGTTCTACAGAGAACCTTTGTGCATCCCTGTGATCCGAAAATTCTGTGTCTGGCTCTGAGAAAACTCGTGTATACCTCCGTACTGAACCAGAAGCCTGTGATCGATTCTGAAAGAGTCGGTTTCACCTCTGTTTTGAACCGGAAAATCTCGTTTTGTGTCTGGAGAATCTGTGTGCATCCACTGCCCGAGATTGATCCTGTGCGTAAGATCCTTGTTCCGAAGCCATGACCGTGAGATCAATTTTCCATCGCTGAACTAGTTTGAGGAAGCCTATGTCTGTTTCCCGTGGGTTTTTGTGGCCACGCAGTGCTGGACTGCATATGGCTTGTGACCAGTTGTGAAACTCTCTCTCTCCAGGTGAGAGTGGTGTTGAGGTTGGATGAACAGGTGGTTTTGGCCTATGAGTGTCTCTCTCTAGAGGAGAGAGTGCGTAGAGGAAGGAGAGGACTCCTGGAAGGAACCTTGTAGCTGCCACAGAGCCCAGAGACTTCTGGTCCGGTCTGTTGCTGTAACACAAGGCAAGGGAGGTTAGCAGCCAAAGGACTGTCCAGGTGACAGAGAAGGTGTATACTCNTTATCAGTGTGGCATAGAGGGAGTCAATAGGTATTGGGGATGGTGGAATTATAACTTCGCTATGGGATACAGGAAGTCATATGATTTATAGATCGCCTCAAATTTTAATATTGGTTGGCAGAGTTGTGACAGTGATTGTTCTGTTTCATTTTTGGAATGTCATGAGAGGAGATGATGACACTTATTCTATAGGGCGGGTCAAAATTTCTTTTTCGATACCCAGAATCAAGTTCGACAGCAGATTTGTAGACTTTGACTTCACTTGGATGTCATCGCAGGATATGAATTGTGGTAGTGGATTTAGCCCTTACAAGTATTTCAGATTGGGGTTCCAGGAGGGGAGGATGCAGTTTGGGCACGATGGGAATACAGTTATGATCAGAGTGGCACAATGTCAACATGGTGGTTTCTTTCTGAGATTAGGTTAGGGCCCTGGGATTACATGGTTTGGCAGTTCAGTTATTGATAAAGAGGGGAGAGTCGGTTATTACTTTCAGGATTTTTCTCATATTTTGCTTTGGGTTGGTTCCTTAGAAGAACATTTCTTTGAAGGGTTGATTGAGTTTCTTATAGGGTATGATTTCTCTACCTATCAGTAGTATTCATGTGGCCTCTTGTGTTATTACCTTATAGGATTTCTTTGAGCAGAGGATGCTTCGTATATTCCAGGTTGGTTTGAGATCCGGGAATCATTGTCAGTTCAGTTTAATTCAGCTTATTGATCGTAGGGTTGTTATGGCATTGCTTGAGGATAAGCAATCTTTGGGAATGGAAGACTATAATGTCCCCATTTTTGGATCCTCTTGCTCTGCAGTTGGTGATGACCTTATGGGTTTATGTCAACCTGACCAGAGGGGTAATTTGAGGTTAACAGTGAGATCGGGTGGTTTGGAGGAGTTATATGATGCTTTCAGAGGTCTTCTTGTCATATTTTATCATCAGGACCATTCTCGCGCAATCAAATTTTGATTTCATTGCATTTTGATCGTTCTCGTAATTTGGGATTATTATTATTGAGCATAATTTAGTGGATTTCACTAAGGTTTTCATTTTAATAAATTATCTATGAGGGGTACCTTGGTGTAATAGCTCGTTGGAACTAGAATGAAGAGATTTAAATGTTCAAGAGGATGAAAAGTGACTTCCAGAGCCCAAAAATGCTTTAAAATCAAATAAATCACTTTTTGGTGTAAAAGGGTTAATAAATTAATAAAGTGATTTTGCTAAAGATAAATTAAAAATTCACTTGAGGGTAAAAAGGTAAAGGGGTCAGCAAAAAGGTAAAAGGGTCTACAAAAAGGTGAAAGGGGAGATAAACGAAAGATGAGAGCTCATTTTCTCATTATCTTGATGATTAATTGTGATATTTGGACAGCGCTTGGAGCCTTTGGGTGAAACCCTTGTTTGGATTGGTTTCGGTGGTGAGAGATTCCACCCTAGCTAATCAAGTTTCGGTGGTGAAAGATTTCAACCTTGCTATTAGGAGGGGAGATCATTCAAATCTTCCACTTCCTTTCATTGTTGAGGAGATTGATTCATATTTGACAGTCATCCAAGGTTTGTAGAGACCATAATTTTGTTGGAGGAAGATGAATTATATTTCTGGAGCTTACAATGCAATAGTAGCGGTCGTGTTCTTTCCTAGGAAGTTTGTATTCTTCCTGAGGGACCACCATTACCTTAGGGAGGCCAATTTTATGTTTAAGGAGGTTGTATTTCCTTGCCTGGGCCGAGTTCTTTGTTATCTATCTGAGTTACATTGTTTAGTGGTTGAATTCTTTGTTGTTGGTCGAGTTCTCTATATCTAGGTCGAGTTCCATTGATGTGGGGGGGGGTCTTATGAAGAGGGGGTTGTTTCCTTGCTGGTGAGTCGAATATTCATAAAGGAGGTCGTATCCTCCTCCATTGGGATCAAGTTTACTATTGTGGATGTGTAGGAGGGGGATGCATTCAATATTGACAACAAATTGTATGGTTTGGAGGTAGCTACAACAAGTTTTTAAGTCTCAATCTCTTGTTTTATAACCCAACCAATAATGCCATCAATGGCAAGTATATTCAATACCAAATTTGTGAGTAATTTGTTGTGTAAAGCTTCAGATTGGAATTAATAATAAGATGGGCAGTTCGGGTATATTATTTTTCTATTGTAATAGTTTCTTTGACACTAGTTAATTAATACTTTGGTTGTTATAGTTTGCATGTGTTATGCATATTTCCTTGGCAATAAATCCTCCTTTATACATTGCAAAACCACATAAAAATAAATTAGCAAATAGAGACATAAAGAGCAGCAGAAAAAGGGTCTTTTACCACGTCGGAAAAGTGTTTGACATAAGTCCATAACCATCAATACACTAGAAAACACAACAACAACAAAGAGGGGGTAATTACAAAGGCGTGAGGGTATGCTACCAAAGTGTTTGACAAAAACATTGAACCAGAAGTACACCTATAATACTATAGCAGCTAGCAAGAGGGGAATTTACAATGGGTATTGGGCATAAGGATGAATTGTTTGACATAATTCATGAACCAGAAGAGCACTAAGAAACACTACAGTTGCAATAAGAGTGATTTATATTGGTATTTGGGCTTGTTTTTCAAGTGTTTGACAAAATTACTGAGCCAAAAACCCACTGGGATATTGCAGTAGCAAGCATAGTGTAGTGTCCCCAAGGCCGAGCCATGTCGTAAATCATGTTCTGAAAGGAATTGTAATTATGTTTTATAGGCTGGTGAGCCAAGTTTTTATAAACTGGTGCCTTATGTGTTTGTTAGGCCAGGGAGCCTAAGTGTTGAAGGCCAGGAGCCTACTGTTGTATATGTAATCATGCAGAACAATTAATAAAAATTTGTAAACACCGCCAGGTGCAGACCGACCATGATGAATGAGTGAAAGGGGTGCTACAATTTGACCTGAGTTCTACAGAGAAACTTCGTGCATCCCTGTGATCCGAAAATTCTGTGTCTGGCTCTGAGAAAACTCGTGTATACCTTCGTACTGAACCAGAAGCCTGTGATCGATTCTGAAAGAGCCGGTTTCACCTCTGTTTTGAACCGAAAAAGCCCGTTTTGTGTCTGGAGAATCCGTGTGCATCCACTACCCGAGATTGAGCCTGTGTGTAAGATCCTTGTTCCGAAGCCATGACCGTGAGATCGATTTTCCATCGCTGAACTAGTTTGAGGAAGCCTATGTCTGTTTCCCGTGGATTGTTGTGGCCACGCAGTGCTGGACTGCATATGGCTTGTGACCAGTTGTGAAACTCTCTCTCTCCAAGTGAGAGTGGTGTTGAGGTTGGATGAACAGGTGGTTTTTTCCTATGAGTGTCTCTCTCTAGAGGAGAGAGTGCGTAGAGGAAGGAGAGGACTCCTGGAGAGACTTCTGGTCCGGTCTGTTGCTGTAACGCAAGGCAAGGGAGGTTAGCAACCGAAGGACTGTCCAGGTGACAGAGAAGGTGTATACTCATGGGGTGGAACAGGCATGTGGGGAATGAGGGTCTGTGGGCAGTGAGCATGAGAGGTTCCTGGGAGAGAATCTCATCCTTGTGGTTGTGTGTTGTTTTCCCTATAACCTCAGCCTAGCCTAGGATTTCTTGTCTTGAGGTGGAGCTTAGTCCCAGCTCAGGGGTGACCCACTGCTGAGTTGATGAGCAGTGCGGTCTAAGGCTGGGAGGTTCGTGGAAGGCCTGCACTTGGTTGGTGGAATCTACCACTATTAAAAGATAAGTATCTGATTATGCTTTAATCATGTTTTGCATGATTGTGCCGCTTATGTTATCATGAATTCCGTTGTGTGTATGAATTAATATTAAATGTTATTGATTGTTAATTATAGCAGTAAATAATAAGTTTACTCTGAGCTTAAATGTATTTCTTTGTTTTAAATGCATGTGATTAATTGTGAGTGCGAATGTTGTTATTCTGCGTAGTAACACCTACACAGTAGTGATTGAAAGGGGTGCTACAGTTTGGTATCAAAGCCAAGGTTTCGACACTGAGCCTAGATGGGCCAGTTGAGTGGTCTTTGGACCTAGGGTGAGAGGAGAAATTGTGTCTGGAGGACCAATTTTAGACCTTGGTATGGTCCGGAGTGTCAAGGAGTTACTTGACCCTGCCTATAAGCTTAGGAGGTATAGCGGTGTTGTGAAACCGCAACCGGTGTGGTCTATGGCCACAGGGAGAGAGGACTCCACACCAGCAGTGTTGGAGCCTTAGGATCGGTTTGGGAGGGAAGGTGACCCCTCGTGACCATCGGATCTAGAAAATGTGCACAGGGATTAAAATCCCTTTTGAATTGCACAGGAGTGTGGGAATCGTGATACGCGAACTCCCGAAAATCCGAAAACCCGAGAAGATATACGTTGTAGATCTGGGAGGACGGATCGACCGTTAGATCTGGCAGAGTCGCGCTCGATTTAGTCGCGAAAACTTTTCAGATTTCGCAAAGTCGCGAGAGGAAGTGAGGAAGGTGAACACCTCCGAAACTCGAAACGCCAAACGAAACTACACCATAGATCGTAGGAAGGTGGTTGACCGTCCGATTCAGTGGAGGAGTAAACCATAATTTCGAGATTTCAGCAGATGGAAGTTCAAGATGTGGGGTGCACGAACTCCCGATGCCCAAAACGCTGAAAGGATCTGCGTTGTAGATCTGAGAAAGATCTAACCGTTGGATTTCATTTGGAATGGACGTGGACACACAGGTGTGTACCACGTGCCAGTGAGTCAAGAATACAAGCGAGAGTGGTGGGACCTGAAGACATCACTGAAGGTGACGTGGACCCTCCTGAATGTACCATGTGCCACGGTGGTGAAGGGCGACAGCTGTGCTGTGGGCCCNACTGTCCAGGTGACAGAGAAGGTGTATACTCTTGGGGTGGAACAGGCATGTGGGGAATGAGGGTCTGTGGGCAGTGAGCATGAGAGGTTCCTGGGAGAGAATCCCATCCTTGTGGTTGTGTGTTTTTTTCCCTGTAACCCTCAGCCTAGCCTAGGATTTCTTGTCTTGAGGTGGAGCTTAGTCCCAGCTCGGGGGTGACCCACTGCTGAGTTGATGAGCAGTGCGGTCTAAGGCTAGGAGGTTCGTGGAAGGCCTGCACTTGGTTGGTGGAATCTACCACTATTAAAAGATAAGTATATGATTATGCTTTAATCATGTTTAGCATGATTGTGCCGCTTATGTTATCATGAATTCTGTTGTGTGTATGAATTAATATTAAATGCTATTGATTGTTAATTATAGCAGTAAATAATAAGTTTACTCTGAGCTTAAATGTATTTCTTTGTTTTAAATGCATGTGATTAATTGTGAGTGCAAATGTTGTTATTCTGCGTAGTAACACCTACACAGTAGTGAGTGAAAGGGGTGCTACAGTTTGGTATCAAAGCCAAGGTTTCGACACTGAGCCTAGATGGGCCAGTTGAGTGGTCTTTGGACCTAGGGTGAGAGGAGAAATTGTGTCTGGAAGACCAATTTTGGACCTTGGTATGGTCCGGAGTGTCAAGGAGTTACTTGACCCTGCCTATAAGCTTAGGAGGTATAGCGGTGTTGTGAAACCGCAACCGGTGTGGTCTATGGCCACAGGGAGAGAGGACTCCACACCAGCAGTGTTGGAGCCTTAGGATCGGTTTGGGAGGGAAGGTGACCCCTCGTGACCATCGGATCTAGAAAATGTGCACAGGGATTAAAATCCCTTTTGAATTGCACAGGAGTGTGGGAATCGTGATACGCGAACTCCCGAAAATCCGAAAACCCGAGAAGATATACGTTGTAGATCTGGGAGGACGGATCGACCGTTAGATCTGGCAGAGTCGCGCTCGATTTAGTCGCGAAAACTTTTCAGATTTCGCAAAGTCGCGAGAGGAAGTGAGGAAGGTGAACACCTCCGAAACTCGAAACGCCAAACGAAACTACACCATAGATCGTAGGAAGGTGGTTGACCGTCCGATTCAGTGGAGGAGTAAACCATAATTTCGAGATTTCAGCAGATGGAAGTTCAAGATGTGGGGTGCACGAACTCCCGATGCCCAAAACGCTGAAAGGATCTGCGTTGTAGATCTGAGAAAGATCTAACCGTTGGATTTCATTTGGAATGGACGTGGACACACAGGTGTGTACCACGTGCCAGTGAGTCAAGAATACAAGCGAGAGTGGTGGGACCTGAAGACATCACTGAAGGTGACGTGGACCCTCCTGAATGTACCATGTGCCACGGTGGTGAAGGGCGACAGCTGTGCTGTGGGCCCGGAGAATAAAGTAAATTCGCGATTTTGAAATTCGCAAAGGAGGACCACGAAGGCTCAACACTCCAACTCGCGAAGTCACGAGTTGGCGAAGAAGTGCTAGCACTTATCCCTAGCCTACAGTCATGTGTAGCATGCGCTAGCGAGGAGGGAGCCAACCTCGTGTCGCATCTTGGGTATAGGTGTTTGGAGGAAATGAGTCGAGGGTCTTCGACTCACGAACTCGCGAGATCGTGAGTTGCGAAAGGGTGACTTTGGTTACAAATATTTAACTATTGGATCTTCATGGACCGAGATTATGAAGTTCCGAAGTCCCAAAATTTGCAGAGCCGGACAGAGCTCAGAAAACTTGTGAAGTCAAAACGTTTTTCTTGTTCACGTTGGCTTATGAATGTTGTAAGTTTTCTTGAAGGGTTAAGGCCTGACAAACTTTGATTGGCTGCACATCGTGTGTGCAAAGCTCAACGAGTTTCAGGACAGCCGAAAACCGACGCCGAGTATGGAATTGAAAGAGGTACAGATTGCCTTCGAAACAGAGGACGAAAGGGTAGGAAGGAATGTCAACCTAGGAGTTGAAGGAACAAACTCTAATGGGCACGGAAAAAAGATGGATAAGGAAGAACATATGATGAAACTCATTGAAAGATTGCAGAAAGATGCCTAGGCTCACCTAGCTGATAGTCGAAAGCTCATGAAAATCAAGGATTGGCAGGGTGAATTCAACTTTAAAATGTTGAAGAGCCTGGAAAGAATAGAAAAGAAATTGGAAAAAGAGAGTGACACAAGCAGATCAAGAAGTGTCAGAACCCCTGAGAGGNGACCTTGGTATGGTCCGGAGTGTCAAGGAGTTACTTGACCCTGCCTATAAGCTTAGGAGGTATAGCGGTGTTGTGAAACCGCAACCGGTGTGGTCTATGGCCACAGGGAGAGAGGACTCCACACCAGCAGTGTTGGAGCCTTAGGATCGGTTTGGGAGGGAAGGTGACCCCTCGTGACCATCGGATCTAGAAAATGTGCACAGGGATTAAAATCCCTTTTGAATTGCACAGGAGTGTGGGAATCGTGATACGCGAACTCCCGAAAATCCGAAAACCCGAGAAGATATACGTTGTAGATCTGGGAGGACGGATCGACCGTTAGATCTGGCAGAGTCGCGCTCGATTTAGTCGCGAAAACTTTTCAGATTTCGCAAAGTCGCGAGAGGAAGTGAGGAAGGTGAACACCTCCGAAACTCGAAACGCCAAACGAAACTACACCATAGATCGTAGGAAGGTGGTTGACCGTCCGATTCAGTGGAGGAGTAAACCATAATTTCGAGATTTCAGCAGATGGAAGTTCAAGATGTGGGGTGCACGAACTCCCGATGCCCAAAACGCTGAAAGGATCTGCGTTGTAGATCTGAGAAAGATCTAACCGTTGGATTTCATTTGGAATGGACGTGGACACACAGGTGTGTACCACGTGCCAGTGAGTCAAGAATACAAGCGAGAGTGGTGGGACCTGAAGACATCACTGAAGGTGACGTGGACCCTCCTGAATGTACCATGTGCCACGGTGGTGAAGGGCGACAGCTGTGCTGTGGGCCCAGAGAATAAAGTAAATTCGCGATTTTGAAATTCGCAAAGGAGGAACACGAAGGCTCAACACTCCAACTCACGAAGTCACGAGTTGGCGAAGAAGTGATAGCACTTATCCCTAGCCTACAGTCATGTGTAGCAGGCGCTAGCGAGGAGGGAGCCAACCTCGTGTCGCATCTCAGGTATAGGTGTTTGGAGGAAATGAGTCGAGGGTCTTCGACTCACGAACTCACGAGATCATGAGTTGCAAAAGGGTGACTTTGGTTACGAATATTTAACTGTTGGATCTTCATGGACCGAGATTATGAAGTTCCGAAGTCCCAAAATTTGCAGAGTCGGACAGAGCTTAGAAAACTTGTGAAGTCAAAACGTTTTTCTTGTTCACGTTGGCTTATGAATGTTGTAAGTTTTCTTGAAGGGTTAAGGCCTGACAAACTTCGATTGGCTGCACGTCGTGTGTGCAGAGCTCAACGAGTTTCAGGACAGCCGAAAACTGACGCCGAGTATGGAATTGAAAGAGGTACAGATTGCCTTCGAAATAGAGGACGAAAGGGTAGGAAGGAATGTCAACCTGGGAGTCGAAGGAACAAACTCTAATGGGCACGGAAAAGAGATGGATAAGGAAGAACATATGATGAAACTCATTGAAAGATTGNTAAAAATGAACTAATTTAGCAACTTCATTTTAGGGAAAGTATTTAAACCTGAAGGGGAATCTAGGAACACCTAGGAGTAATTTTAAGGGCAACTCTAGGTGGGTGAGGGAAATGAGACAATTAATAAATTTAAAGAAAATAATTATTGGAAGAAAGAGGGGGATGGACGACACTTGTGCGAAGGAGAATATTTAGAATATTTTTATTGAAACTTAATTTAAATGTGATTTAGGGAAAGTTGGTGGGTCTCAAAACTCTATAAAAGAAAGGGGAGAAGAGGAAGAAAGGGATGGACGGTTAGCGTAACGTTACGCTGCCGGATTTGTGACTTGATTGATTGCTTGTGAGGAGTTGGGATTTCTCAGCTCGAATAGGAGTGGTAGCTCGGCCTTGCGAGACGAGATGGGAAGCTAGACATACCTTCTAGATAGTGTGTGGCCCCTTTATGGCTCGGGGGGATAAGGGGGAAGAAGAGTGCCCCTAGCGATTGGCTGGGAGGTACCGGTGTAGTCTTGACGGTCGGCGAGCAGGAGCGGGACAGAGCGCGCAGACGACACTCGGGGACGGCGTTGAGGCAACGATATGATTTTTAATTGGTAGAGTAGAATGCATATTTAGTTACTTCGGCGATTATGATTGTATTGTTGTAAAAACATTAACTCATTTGTAGTAATCATGTGTTCGATAAAAAAAAAGGGGGGGAGAAATCTCGCTACTAATCTATTGCATCTTCGCCATTAAAACGGTTGCCTCTATAGCGTCCCTTGACTAAAAGTTGCCTTGCATCCTGAAGCGTTTCTTTTTCTACAGAAATTTTTGGTGGCATGTTTTTTTTTTATATAACTCAGCATGCTTCTATATCTATTGCTATCTCATTTTACTTTGCCTCCTCATCTCGCTGGACGTTCTTACGGTTTTACTTTGTTGACTGCATTTGAGCATGTCTGGAGAAATCTACTCTGCGTCTAAGCTTAGATGAGTGACTGAATTTTGTGATTGTTTCGTAATGGCCTTACTCTGCAATTTTTATCTCTACGCAATATTATTGGATAAATCATGTCCTGATCTTATGCCCTTGGATCGACTGCCTACATTTCCTGTGATCATCGTTCGGGTTGGTTTCTATTGTTCCTTGGTTGGGGTCTTTTTGCTTCTGCCTTACTATTCGTGCTGCATTTTCCGGATTGTTGTTTCCGCCACTGCTTATCGCTACATGATTACATAGTCTTGATAATTATCGTTATAGTTTCTAGCATCTTCACTGGCGTCTTTTTATTCTTCCACTCCTAGGTTGGCAATGTAGGCTTGGCGCTTTTAGAAAGATCAGTCTAACTTTGGCGAAAATGGTTTTTACATATATGTAATTTATTTCTTACGATTCTGGTATCTCCGTTTCATGAATGGTTACAGTGAAACCGTAGCTGGAATGTTGCTGGGTAAAGTGGTTACTAAAGTTTAGGTATCGTCTTTTTCTTTTTCCTTTTCTTGAATAGTTACATTAAAACCAAAGCTGGATTGTTGTTGGGTATTTTGAATACTGAAATTGAGATTCAGTCATTTTCGCTACCTTTGTAACTGGGTTGAAATCCATTTATTTTCGCCCCTGATTTCTGTGTGGAAACCGTATCTTGGCCTCTGCAACTGTACTGAAACTATCTCATTCGACCCTGCAACAAAACCTTACCTTCTCGCCTCTATAGTTCTGAAGATGTCTGTCCCTTCCTACTCATTCCTGCTACGTGGGCAGGCCTATGCGAGAGTTGCATATTCAAGGCATGAATTAGTCACCCGTGCTCAAATACAGAAAACTTTAACCACACACTAGGCGTTTTATTGCCAACCCAATGCCCCGAAGGTATCCGTGCCCAACCAGAATAGAGAAGGTTATGGCCAGAGTCTCAGCCGCTTTTGTTTCGGAGTCGACTGCTTGTATTTCTTTTNAACTCTATAAAAGAAAGGGGAGAAGAGGAAGAAAGGGATGGACGGTTAGCGTAACGTTACGCTGCCGGATTTGTGACTTGATTGATTGCTTGTGAGGAGTTGGGATTTCTCAGCTTGAATAGGAGTGGTAGCTCGGCCTTGTGAGGCGAGCTGGGAAGCTAGACATACCTTCTGGATAGTGTGTGGCCCCTTTATGGCTCAGGGGGCTAAGGGGGAAGCAGAGTACTCCTAGCGATTGGCTGGGAGGTACCGGTGTAGTCTTGAAGGTCAGCGAGCAGGAGCGGGACAGAGCGCGCAGACGACACTCGGGGACGGCGTTGAGGCAACTATATGATTTTTAATTGGTAGAGTAGAATGCATATTTAGTTACTTCGGAGATTATGATTGTATTGTTGTAAAAACATTAACTCAGTTGTAGTAATCATGTGTTCGATAAAAAAAAAAGGGGGAGAAATCTCGCTACTAATCTATTGCATCTTCGTCATTAAAACAGTTGCCTCTATAGCGTCCCTTGACTAAAAGTTGCCTTGCATCCTGAAGCGTTTCTTTTTCTACAGAAATTTTTGGTGGCATGTTTTTTTTTATATAACTCAGCATGCTTCTATATCTATTGCTATCTCATTTTACTTTGCCTCCTCATCTCGCTGGACGTTCTTACGGTTTTACTTTGTTGACTGCGTTTGAGCATGCCTGGAGAAATCTACTCTGCGTCTAAGCTTAGATGAGTGACTGAATTTTGTGATTGTTTCTTAATGGCCTTACTCTGCAATTTTTATCTCTACGCAATATTATTGGATAAATCATGTCCTGATCTTATGCCCTTGGATCGAATGCCTACATTTCCCGTGATCATCGTTCGGGTTGGTTTCTATTGTTCCTTGGTTGGGGTCTTTTTGCTTCTGCCTTACTATTCGTGCTGCATTTTCCGGATTGTTGTTTCCGCCACTACTTATCGCTGCATGATTACATAGTCTTGATAATTATCGTTATAGTTTCTAGCATCTTCACTGGCGTCTTTTTATTCTTCCACTCCTAGGTTGGCAATGTAGGCTTGGTGCTTTTAGAAAGATCAGTCTAACTTTGGCGAAAATGGTTTTTACATATATGTAATTTATTTCTTACGATTCTGGTATCTCCGTTTCATGAATGGTTACAGTGAAACCGTAGCTGGAATGTTGCTGGGTAAAGTGGTTACTAAAGTTTAGGTATCGTCTTTTTCTTTTTCCTTTTCTTGAATAGTTACATTAAAACCAAAGCTGGATTGTTGTTGGGTATTTTGAATACTGAAATTGAGATTCAGTCATTTTCGCTACCTTTGTAACTGGGTTGAAATCCATTTATTTTCGCCCCTGATTTCTGTGTGGAAACCGTATCTTGGCCTCTGCAACTGTACTGAAACTATCTCATTCGACCCTGCAACAAAACCTTACCTTCTCGCCTCTATAGTTCTGAAGATGTCCGTCCCTTCCTACTCATTCCTGCTACGTGGGGAGGCCTATGCGAGAGTTGCACATTCAAGGCATGAATTAGTCACCCGTGCTCAAATACAGAAAACTTTAACCACACACTAGGCGTTTTATTGCCAACCCAATGCCCCAAAGGTATCCGTGCCCAACCAGAATAGAGAAGGTTATGGCCAGAGTCTCAGCCGCTTTTGTTTCGGAGTCGACTGCTTGTATTTCTTTTGGCCAAAGAACCCAATGCGTGGGTCAACCCACCCCTCCTGGGAATTTAAATTATGGATGCTTGTTGATTGATATGAGGCAGACGACCCGTCTTGTGTTTTCTTGGGGCTACGGATCTCTGATCCTTCCCGTATTCCATGGTTGGCAGCGACCTGACAGCTGCACTCTGACCTCTGCCCTTGTTGACTGCAACTCGATGGGCAATTTTGGCATGCGTGCATCGGGTGCCAGAATGGGCTCTGACGGGCACTCATAGCCGCGAGCCTTGATGTCTCGATAACCCAGTGCTGTGATAGAAAACGGATAACTGAATGCGACAGTATTATACTGTGGGACTTGCAAACATAACTGTTGTGACTGTAGACGTATCGTTGGAGTAAAGTTAGAATGTAAGGCCAATCATCGTTACCATTTAAAAAGTGAGGTCAAGGTTATTCCTATTGCATGGTCTCTGTAATATCAATCGTAAGAGTATGGTTATTATGAAAGACTCATCATTTTTCTTGTTAATTGCGACCAATAACATGTAGGGCCCTTGTATTTTAAATTACATTACTGATAACTATAAAGGAAACGATATGGATATTTTTGTTGGTCTTATCATTTTAGTTCCAATTGTTAGTAATAACAATGCAATGAAAACTCCTTAATTTAATTGAATATTTTTGTAACGTAAATGTGATGATATGGTTGGGTCATGGAATGTTACCATAGTGTCATGGTTATCATATCAAATAAAATGTAAACTCCTTATTTTTAATTGAGTATTTTTGGTAATGTAAAAGTGATGATATGGTTAAGATATGGTAAGGTTACCGTAGTGTCTTTGTTATTCATAACAAATAAAATGTAAAACCCTTGTTATTTAGTTGAAATGTTCTTTTACTGTAGATTGTGATGNGGAGAGGTGGGACTCTCTTTGACCCATATGGGCAACATGTTATCCCAATTAATTAATGAGGAGGTGGGCATATCCTTGATCCACGTGGACAATCTATTAGCTTTATGACTTTTGCATCTGAATTTAGACCATATACCCCCTAAAATTCAGATCATGAGGATGAATTGTTTGACATAATTCATGAACCATAAGAGCACAAAGAAACACTACAGTAGTAATAAGAGGGATTTATATTGATATTTGGGCTTGTTTGTCAAGTGTTTGACAAAAGTCTTGAGCCAGAAACCCACTAGGATATTGCAGTAGCAAACATAGATTTATAACAACCATAAGGAGGGACATTACACTTGGAAAGATATGAGTCAAGTGAAACAAGGCAAGATAAATATGAAAATAAAGACTTTAGTTATTAGATAATGAATAATAGCACATATTGACAACTTTATAACACTAAGATGAAGAACTGGGGTTTTATATTTTTTACTCTATTTTTTTTGTGCATTTTGTTGCGGTATTATTCTATAATGAGCGGTTTATGTGCAATGTACATATGTTTTAACTTTTGATGTTGTGAAATTGTGAATATTTATAGAACAACCATTTCATTTCATTAGGGACTTTACCCAAATTCTTAACCTTGAACAAGCCTTCCTACTCTAAATAAAAAGGAGACCTTGAGT
>JZKD02S2204092.1:10966-21966 GCA_000966675.3 Picea glauca | reverse complement strand
TTCCATATAAAACCACAAAAATCATGTTTATAATTCTTTGTAGGCACCAACCTACTGTTACAAATATTTATAGGCACCAACATACTGGAGAAACCAATCCCCACTGGTATAAACCCTATTAGGCACCAACCTACTCTTACAGATCTTCGTAGACACCAGTCCCAAAGCACCAACTTATCAAGAGAGACAAATATCTTTGTTTAAGTACCACCAACGCTCAAGTAACAATTTATTCTTTAGTACATATAACTTCTTCAAAATATGATAAAATTCAAATTACCTTCACTGAGTCTACTTGCTACTTCTGCCTTCACTAGGTCTATCCAAAATTTGGATTTCCAAATGAAATTTATGGTAACTTTCAAAAGCTTGTTATTTTTGGCCTCTTCCCAAGAAATAACTTGTACAACATGGCACATATCCAATTTTTGAAATGGTATTCTAAATTTTTTACTTGAGGTACTTCGGTATGTCTCCTCAGATCCTTGAAAATTTTATAGTCTGAAAAGTCCCAGAAAAAAATTTAGAAAGAAAATGCCAAGTTGACCTATTTGAAACTGATTTCGGGACCATTTAGAAACCATAAATTCCATAGGGTATATCTTAGAAGGTATAGCGAACTAAATTCTGAAATTTTTACCTAAGGTACTTTTGTATGTCTCCTGAGATCCCTGGAAATTTAATACTCTTAAAAGTCCCAGAAAAGAAGTTATAACGAAAATTCCAAATTGACCTATTTGAAACTGATTTTAGGACTATTAATAAACCCTAACTTCCACAAGGCATATCTCATGAATTATAGTGAACCAACATGTACCCAAAGATTTTTCCTCCATCTCCTCAAAATTTCATGGTATGAAACATCCCAGAAAATAAGTTATAGTGAAAATGCCAAATTGACCCAGTTGAAACTGATTTCAAGAGTATTAAGGAACCCTAACTTCCACAGGGGATATCTCAAAAAGTATACCGAACCAATGTCTGAAATTTTGACCACATATATCCAAAGATCAAAATAAGTTGGAACCTTTGGGAAGGCCTTTGTTGAAACATACAAAATATATAGTGGAAGAATCCATTTAGTGAGTCCTGACACCTTAAATGTTAAAAGATAGCCACATTAAGTGGAAATCATAACTAGGAGTGAACCCTATGCAATACAGTAAGAGAATACTCTGGAATTGTATGTTGCGACTTCAATTTTTTTCATTCTATATTTATATTATTTTTCTTTGTCATGGTTACAATATGTTTCAGTCACAAAAGATATACAAAGTTACAAACACAAATGCATGCAAACCTTAGTGAAGATGTAGGGCAATTTAAGTGGAAAAGAATTTCCAAAAAGCGTGACATATTGACATAAAAGCATTAAGCATTTGGATGCAATGTGCATTGCATTGAAAAGCAATAGAATTTATCCTTCAATTCTGTTATCACTTCGTAATTTCTTTAGGCTGAGAAAATAAACCCAAAGGTAACCACAAACCAACTTTAGAAACTGGAAGCTAACCCTTCCAGTCTTAGAGTGGGCTGTCTCCCAAGTCAATCATTGAAAGGACTGATTTTTTTTTTTTTTTCTTGAGGTTAGGTCCTTGGATTGTGAATAAATTTTTGGATGGGATTTGATGTTTAAGCCTGTGAGATTTCCATTGGACATGGAGACAAAAGGTTGAAGCTTATGAATATGTGGGTAATCTGTCAATTAATGGGAAAAGGCTTTAGAGGCAAGATAGACACTATTTGTGTGTTGGTTTAATTTAAATGTCATTGTAGCATAAAGGATGGAAGCAAAACATAAATCAACACTTTAAGAAATCAGATTTTGAAATTTCTTAAATTGTTTTAGCAGAAGAAAACACCATTGATATTCTAAACTATGTGACAGAGCATCAACATGATGAATTCTGAAACAATATTTTAATTGAATATCATTCAGATATGGAAACATAGCAATAAACTAAATGAAGAACATACACTGAAGTGAACATGCTACACAGTCACTGGCACATGAATCTCTGAAGCAAGATTGGATTCCATAATGCTTGGATCACCCAACTTTATTAATTCTTCAGGAAAATATTACAGTACAAAGACTCTCAGAATACTCAATTCATCCAACTTTCTCCCACCCTTTGTACATTACGTCTTACAATATTTATAAAAAAGTAGTAGTTTAGAAAATCGGGATCCTTGAGATATTTCAACAGCTTTATCCTTATCTTTTCCCCTTTGACATTGGTAGTGTCTTAATCTGATTGGATGATGTCTGGACCCATACTCTGTTGACAGCTGGATGGTCATTTACTAGGACCTGGAAATATACATTTAGTTTTACCCAATCTTATTATTTCCTTCCACTGTAATTTAAAAGGAATATCATAATTCACCATTTATTTTATTAAAATTTCCAAATCGATGCAAGAGGCATACGACATGACAAGCAAGCCTAATTTTATTATCTTAAATTTATTCAAAATTTCAAAATCTATGGCTAACATTTCTACCATAGTTGACCCCTTTAAAACTTCATCTAAGTCTTCAAACCTAGAATGATCCATCCTCACTTGTGTCAAGGGTGTATTGTAGGCTTCCTGTTCATGTAACTTTCCATTTCCATCCCATAATGATGGAAGACCTTTGATAAATAGTTCTTCAAACAAATCCTTAAAATCCTGAACACTCTTTTCCAATTGGGTTGCTTTATTCTAGACTGAATTCAAGAGGTTGTGCTTGGTTGTGATTCTTCTAGCCCATATTATCAAAGCAGTTCTATCTTTGACCCCAATTTTCTGCAAACTTGATGAGGGCATTGTATTAAGGATATTGATAGCGTTTTGGGCCCATTCTGCTGGCCTTTTTGATAAAGTTTCATTAATAACTTTGCATCTTTGTTTAGCCAAAATTGCAATGTTGTCCTTATCATTAACATAATTTAGATATGTCCTGAGTTTTGTAACCTCACCTAATATGGAGTCCCAAATGATGTGCTTGGCTCCTTGTAACAAACTTTTTCCTTTAAGCCTGGTGTTTAGCTTGTTCACCTTTTCATGAAGGACTACATTTTCCTTTTTAAGCTGTGATACACTTTCATCCCTTTTTTGTGCCTCTTGTTCAATTTTCTTGATATTCTCTTTCAATTCTTTTATTTCCCCATCCTTTAAGCTAACCCGAGACATTGCCTGGACAATGTCAGTGCCTGATTTTCTTTCAGTAGCAAAGGGTGTAACATAGGGTACAATAGAAGACCAATCTATGACTCTAGTTGCCATTTCTGTCTTTTCTTTTGACCATTCTAATTTTTCCTTTTCTAGTTGCAGAAATTTAGCCTGAAAATCTAGTGATTGTTTCTTGAAATATTCCTTTTTGTGTTCCAATGCTACAAGTTCCATAGTATGTGGATGCTCTGTAGCAGGCATTTTCAATTTTTTCTTCAGGCTCAAAATCACTTTGTCTTTCTCATCCAGCAAGGCTTTTATTGCTTTGGGGTCATCAGCTTCAAGTTTCTTTATTTGAATCCGCCATGCTTTACTTGCTACTTTTTCCTGCCTAAGATGACATTCAAGCTTGGTAGCTAGTAATGCTAATTTTGCATTTTTCAAATTGAAATTTAAATAATCTGAATATAGCAGGTCACTAGTCTGCTTGTGGAATTGAACCTTATCTGGGGCACTGATATAATCATACTTTATTTTTATCTTAGAGACCTTATCTTCTTCTGCTATGGAAATGTTGAATGTTTTCCTTTCTGTGTCTCTGACTGTGAATAATGAAGACTTGTGTTGGGAAGATTTCTTTACCTCAGGCATTAGATTCATGATCTCACTTAGTGATTCCTTTCTTTTTTCTTGCATACAATTTAGATAAATCTTCCTTTGAATGGTAGGATTCCTTTGAGGCCTTAGAAAAATGGTATTTCTGGCTATGGAAGGCTCCTGAACTACCTTCACTTTCCAATTGATCATCTCTGGTTTCAATTACACTTGTGCCACTCTCCACCATGTCTAAACCTGTTTGTTCTTTAGGCCCTTTATCTTCCAAGTCTACATACTACTATGTCTGTATGGTTTTCATTTTTTTTCTGGCAGTGTGTTCAGGCTCTATGTCCATTGCCTTTGAAAAAATCCTCTTACTCTGTGTACTAGATTTTGGAATCTTAATTACCGCCTTTGGAATACTCTGCTATGATTGTGCCTTTTGTACAGGGGCTTCAACATCCACACATTCTTCAAGATTTACAAAAATCTCCAGGCCTTCAATAGGCTCATGCTCATATGTAGCATTCTTTTTCATTTGCCTCCTTTTAGATATGATCTAATGAGGATCATATTTTTTACCTGGCATTTGTGCAAAAAACAAATCTTTGAGCTTTGCCTCAACTTGTGATAGACATGTTCTAGATGTTACAATGAATGGGACAATAACAAAAGGAAACTTTATATTGCTTGCTCTATGATATTTGATGAAATTTTCAGTTTCAGAGATGATTTTCTATCTTATGAACTCTAGAGAAAAAATTTAGGGGGTCAAAAAGATGGGCAAAAAATAATAAAACTCATGAAATCCATATACCCATATTATTATAGAATTTATGAAAAGGGTACAGTGTCCTACTCTGTCTTCTGGATTCTACCGGTGAATTCTCATTTCTTAAATAACTCTTGGTAGTTTAACATTGAAAATCATCTGGTAGGCATTTGACATGACTTTATTGATAAAAATTACTGAATTCATCTCGTTTCTTTCAATATATATTGATTCTGCTTCAGGGATCTCTGCATTGTTGCTGGTGAAAATAAGTGTCTAAGACAGTGGAAGTTCACTAGCTATTTGTGGATGGTATCAACTAGGAACTCATCAAAATTAATGAAGACAATTTGACTTGACTTTGACTGGAAGAATTTGAGCAGAAAACCTAACATGACCTCAACTACGAATCTATCATTATTAAGACCTAAAACCCGACTTAACAAAGAGTAGACACGTTGAACCTCACTGACCATGATATCGATGCTTACGGGTAAAGACATAGTTTGTGGGAACCGATCAAGATTGATAATCATTCTTAAAAACATAGTTTTAATCTATGGTTGACACTCCCTGTAGACTCTAATCATTTTTTCCTCATCGAAAGGTTCAAAATTATCAGAGAAAGACTTAGGAATTTTTGATGACTCCCTGACTAACACAACATCAATTTTACACAAGACTTTAGACCCCTTTTTATCAATTACAACTCTTTCTGACTCCGAGTATTGCTATGCACACCATCTTGTAAATTCAAGAAACTGAAAACACAATTCAATTGCATACAGAATGAGAGAATCTTGGACAGACTCCAAAAATGACAAACCTTTCTCTCCAATGTCATCTGAGTTACTTCTTAATATAGAAATAGAAGAAAAATTGATTTCACGGTCACAAACATCTATATCTCTTTCGATGAAAGCTTCTTCATTATTTTCTGGGTTTTGTTCCTATCCTACGATAACAATGGGCACCATGGTAGCAAGAAAAAATCCCCGGCCGAGAATACTAAATTCGTTCGAAGGTGACAGTTGCAACAAATACAATATTAGTTCTCGCTTTGACAAAGATAAACAAAAAAAAAAACTCACATCAACTTTATAATATTTAACTTTTCGGAGCGACGGGTCAACGGTTTCAATGTAAACCATTTTCTGCTCCACAATCTTCCCTGTGCTGACACGTCTTTACCTTCAAAACCCATGGTTTCCATTTCAGAACCACTTTATGGAATTAACCTTTGTGCACTTTCCAAGCCCACAATGCACACCAGTCGTTGATCTGTCTCGATCACAATCGTAACCATTGATATTTGATTTCTTTCCATCGCCGCTATTTTAGAACTCCTTCTAGCCAATTTAAACTATTCTGCCATATTTAACAACCCTCCAAATGTGTTCCAAATCATTTTGCGCCTCTGTTTAAAATTTAAAGTTGATTGTTCTGTCCATACCACTTCTTGCTCCCATTTTAGATTTGCCCCATGTTCTCTAGTATAATTACTCCCCTTTTTTCACCCTTTGTATATGTTACAATAATATATTTCAGAAAAATGATAGTAAGAGATATTTCATTTAGAGGATAGGTTGGTTTTCAATTTGAAGTTTTGATTCCTTGTTTATCTGGCCAAGTCTTTGAACTTTCGCTAGCTAGTAATTGTTGTTCACAATAAATTTCTCAAATTTAATAAGCAATATATTTGATCTCATCTTGTGTTAGCAATGATTTGTCGATTAATTAATATTTCTCCCATTGGGATTCAAGTGTTTCCAAAGATATTCTTGTGTTCGTGCCAATGTTAATGAAAACAATTGGGGTCACATCCAAGTCCATGAGATTTTGTAGATACCCAAGTGAATATGGAATGGAACCTTCTAAGGAATTGTTAGATAGATTNAGCAGAAGAAAACACCATTGATATTCTAAACTATGTGACAGAGCATCAACATGATGAATTCTGAAACAATATTTTAATTGAATATCATTCAGATATGGAAACATAGCAATAAACTAAATGAAGAACATACACTGAAGTGAACATGCTACACAGTCACTGGCACATGAATCTCTGAAGCAAGATTGGATTCCATAATGCTTGGATCACCCAACTTTATTAATTCTTCAGGAAAATATTACAGTACAAAGACTCTCAGAATACTCAATTCATCCAACTTTCTCCCACCCTTTGTACATTACGTCTTACAATATTTATAAAAAAGTAGTAGTTTAGAAAATCGGGATCCTTGAGATATTTCAACAGCTTTATCCTTATCTTTTCCCCTTTGACATTGGTAGTGTCTTAATCTGATTGGATGATGTCTGGACCCATACTCTGTTGACAGCTGGATGGTCATTTACTAGGACCTGGAAATATACATTTAGTTTTACCCAATCTTATTATTTCCTTCCACTGTAATTTAAAAGGAATATCATAATTCACCATTTATTTTATTAAAATTTCCAAATCGATGCAAGAGGCATACGACATGACAAGCAAGCCTAATTTTATTATCTTAAATTTATTCAAAATTTCAAAATCTATGGCTAACATTTCTACCATAGTTGACCCCTTTAAAACTTCATCTAAGTCTTCAAACCTAGAATGATCCATCCTCACTTGTGTCAAGGGTGTATTGTAGGCTTCCTGTTCATGTAACTTTCCATTTCCATCCCATAATGATGGAAGACCTTTGATAAATAGTTCTTCAAACAAATCCTTAAAATCCTGAACACTCTTTTCCAATTGGGTTGCTTTATTCTAGACTGAATTCAAGAGGTTGTGCTTGGTTGTGATTCTTCTAGCCCATATTATCAAAGCAGTTCTATCTTTGACCCCAATTTTCTGCAAACTTGATGAGGGCATTGTATTAAGGATATTGATAGCGTTTTGGGCCCATTCTGCTGGCCTTTTTGATAAAGTTTCATTAATAACTTTGCATCTTTGTTTAGCCAAAATTGCAATGTTGTCCTTATCATTAACATAATTTAGATATGTCCTGAGTTTTGTAACCTCACCTAATATGGAGTCCCAAATGATGTGCTTGGCTCCTTGTAACAAACTTTTTCCTTTAAGCCTGGTGTTTAGCTTGTTCACCTTTTCATGAAGGACTACATTTTCCTTTTTAAGCTGTGATACACTTTCATCCCTTTTTTGTGCCTCTTGTTCAATTTTCTTGATATTCTCTTTCAATTCTTTTATTTCCCCATCCTTTAAGCTAACCCGAGACATTGCCTGGACAATGTCAGTGCCTGATTTTCTTTCAGTAGCAAAGGGTGTAACATAGGGTACAATAGAAGACCAATCTATGACTCTAGTTGCCATTTCTGTCTTTTCTTTTGACCATTCTAATTTTTCCTTTTCTAGTTGCAGAAATTTAGCCTGAAAATCTAGTGATTGTTTCTTGAAATATTCCTTTTTGTGTTCCAATGCTACAAGTTCCATAGTATGTGGATGCTCTGTAGCAGGCATTTTCAATTTTTTCTTCAGGCTCAAAATCACTTTGTCTTTCTCATCCAGCAAGGCTTTTATTGCTTTGGGGTCATCAGCTTCAAGTTTCTTTATTTGAATCCGCCATGCTTTACTTGCTACTTTTTCCTGCCTAAGATGACATTCAAGCTTGGTAGCTAGTAATGCTAATTTTGCATTTTTCAAATTGAAATTTAAATAATCTGAATATAGCAGGTCACTAGTCTGCTTGTGGAATTGAACCTTATCTGGGGCACTGATATAATCATACTTTATTTTTATCTTAGAGACCTTATCTTCTTCTGCTATGGAAATGTTGAATGTTTTCCTTTCTGTGTCTCTGACTGTGAATAATGAAGACTTGTGTTGGGAAGATTTCTTTACCTCAGGCATTAGATTCATGATCTCACTTAGTGATTCCTTTCTTTTTTCTTGCATACAATTTAGATAAATCTTCCTTTGAATGGTAGGATTCCTTTGAGGCCTTAGAAAAATGGTATTTCTGGCTATGGAAGGCTCCTGAACTACCTTCACTTTCCAATTGATCATCTCTGGTTTCAATTACACTTGTGCCACTCTCCACCATGTCTAAACCTGTTTGTTCTTTAGGCCCTTTATCTTCCAAGTCTACATACTACTATGTCTGTATGGTTTTCATTTTTTTTCTGGCAGTGTGTTCAGGCTCTATGTCCATTGCCTTTGAAAAAATCCTCTTACTCTGTGTACTAGATTTTGGAATCTTAATTACCGCCTTTGGAATACTCTGCTATGATTGTGCCTTTTGTACAGGGGCTTCAACATCCACACATTCTTCAAGATTTACAAAAATCTCCAGGCCTTCAATAGGCTCATGCTCATATGTAGCATTCTTTTTCATTTGCCTCCTTTTAGATATGATCTAATGAGGATCATATTTTTTACCTGGCATTTGTGCAAAAAACAAATCTTTGAGCTTTGCCTCAACTTGTGATAGACATGTTCTAGATGTTACAATGAATGGGACAATAACAAAAGGAAACTTTATATTGCTTGCTCTATGATATTTGATGAAATTTTCAGTTTCAGAGATGATTTTCTATCTTATGAACTCTAGAGAAAAAATTTAGGGGGTCAAAAAGATGGGCAAAAAATAATAAAACTCATGAAATCCATATACCCATATTATTATAGAATTTATGAAAAGGGTACAGTGTCCTACTCTGTCTTCTGGATTCTACCGGTGAATTCTCATTTCTTAAATAACTCTTGGTAGTTTAACATTGAAAATCATCTGGTAGGCATTTGACATGACTTTATTGATAAAAATTACTGAATTCATCTCGTTTCTTTCAATATATATTGATTCTGCTTCAGGGATCTCTGCATTGTTGCTGGTGAAAATAAGTGTCTAAGACAGTGGAAGTTCACTAGCTATTTGTGGATGGTATCAACTAGGAACTCATCAAAATTAATGAAGACAATTTGACTTGACTTTGACTGGAAGAATTTGAGCAGAAAACCTAACATGACCTCAACTACGAATCTATCATTATTAAGACCTAAAACCCGACTTAACAAAGAGTAGACACGTTGAACCTCACTGACCATGATATCGATGCTTACGGGTAAAGACATAGTTTGTGGGAACCGATCAAGATTGATAATCATTCTTAAAAACATAGTTTTAATCTATGGTTGACACTCCCTGTAGACTCTAATCATTTTTTCCTCATCGAAAGGTTCAAAATTATCAGAGAAAGACTTAGGAATTTTTGATGACTCCCTGACTAACACAACATCAATTTTACACAAGACTTTAGACCCCTTTTTATCAATTACAACTCTTTCTGACTCCGAGTATTGCTATGCACACCATCTTGTAAATTCAAGAAACTGAAAACACAATTCAGTTGCATACAGAATGAGAGAATCTTGGACAGACTCCAAAAATGACAAACCTTTCTCTCCAATGTCATCTGAGTTACTTCTTAATTGAGAAATAGGAGAAACAATGAATTCACGGTCACAAACATCATTATCTCTATCGATTAAAGCTTCTTCATTATTTTCTGGGCTTTGTTCATATACTTCGAGCACAATGGGATCCATGGTAGCAAGAAAAAATACCCGGCTGAGAATTCTAAATTCGGTCGAAGGTGACAATTGCAACAAATACAATATTAGTTCCCGCTTTGACAAAGATAAACAAAAAAAAAAACTCACATCAACTTTATAATATTTAACTTTTCGGAGCGATGGGTCAACGGTTTCAATGTAAAACATTTTCTGCTCCACAATCTTCCCTGTGCTGACACGTCTTTACCTTCAAAACCCATGGTTTCCATTTCAGAACCACTTTATGGAATTAACTTCTGTGCACTTTCCAAGCCCACAATGCACACCAGTCGTTGATCTGTCTCGATCACAATCGTAACCATTGATATTTGATTTCTTTCCATCGCCGCTATTTTAGAACTCCTTCTAGCCAATTTAAACTATTCTGCCATATTTAACAACCCTCCAAATGTGTTCCAAATCATTTTGCGCCTCTGTTTAAAATTTAAAGTTGATTGTTCTGTCCATACCACTTCTTGCTCCCATTTTAGATTTGCCCCATGTTCTCTAGTATAATTACTCCCCTTTTTTCACCCTTTGTATATGTTACAATAATATATTTCAGAAAAATGATAGTAAGAGATATTTCATTTAGAGGATAGGTTGGTTTTCAATTTGAAGTTTTGATTCCTTGTTTATCTGGCCAAGTCTTTGAACTTTCGCTAGCTAGTAATTGTTGTTCACAATAAATTTCTCAAATTTAATAAGCAATATATTTGATCTCATCTTGTGTTAGCAATGATTTGTCGATTAATTAATATTTCTCCCATTGGGATTCAAGTGTTTCCAAAGATATTCTTGTGTTCGTGCCAATGTTAATGAAAACAATTGGGGTCACATCCAAGTCCATGAGATTTTGTAGATACCCAAGTGAATATGGAATGGAACCTTCTAAGGAATTGTTAGATAGATT
>JZKD02S2204070.1:20648-31866 GCA_000966675.3 Picea glauca | reverse complement strand
TAATCTCCATATGCTTCACATCAATTCTATGTTAAACTTTTCAATATATACATTATATTCCCAAACACCACAATGAATGTGGGATATATATTACAAAGGAAAAATATATTTTTTTAAATGGAGGAGGGAAATTCAAGTGAAGGGCTAAGATAAACCCATGAGTTGAATGGACCACTGCTGAGCAGTGATTTTCTGACCATAACTTGAGATCTAGGAGTTGGATTTGGAAAAAATATACTTCATTGGAAAGGTAATTCGACAAGGAACACGAAGGAACATGTTTCAAGAGCTTAAATTGGTCATGATGCTCTCAAAAATTAAAAGCAAAGCAAGTTATATTTTCATTCTTTGTTGATAAATCTACTTGGTACCTTGACTTCACGATCTTATATCTTGAGATCTAGAAATCAAAATGTCGCTTAAGAGGACTCGTTGGAAATATGAGATGATGAATATTGCATATGAAATGGTTTTCATGGTTGAAAGGTCAAATATAGTTCCCAGAAAATTAAAATACGGTCATCTATTTAAAAAGACAACTAGTTAAAATTTTCAAAATAAAAGTTAATTTAAAAAATTTTATTAAAGAGAAAAGGGGCCCACTTCAAAACACTAATATAAATGATATAAATTCATTAATGAGGCTTCAACGAAGCATTAATTAAAATTATTATTTGAAGAAGAAAAGTGTATGGAAAATTCAAGAAGAGAAAACCCTAACCACCTCAAGGAGTTAGAAGAGCGGATTTTAAAAAGCAAGAGAAGACTACATCAAGAGTTGGACGCAAACAATCATAAGATCAGAATAGAAAGGTCAAGCCACTAGTATGTAGCCGAGATTATGATAAAAAAAACCAGATATTTCCATCTTATCCATTCTTTTTCTTCTTCTACACCATTTTCTCAAGGCTTTATGTAATATTTATGAATTAAACATAAGGCTCTTGAGTGTTTCTCTTGTATTCTTCTAGACTTTTATTTAAATGATCATGGAGTATTTATAGTCATGTATGTGACTGCCATATGTAAGCCAAGAAATTCTATTGGATTCAATGAGATTTAGTATTTTGTTTGACAAGCTTCATTTCTGAACATTTAGTCAATTGGTTTGTTGAGATGTTTTGTATTGTTGAATAATTGTTATGAATAAAACTCCACAGAGAACTATTTTGGAGCATAGTTTTAATGATTTCTCAGATCTTGGGATTTTTTAGTGTGATATGTTTTGAAGTATTCCCATCAAATTCTTTCAAGTTATGAATGCATAACTCATTTAAAGTTCCTTGAAATTATCAAAATTATTTCCTCATTTTTCTTGAGAGAAGATATGGATGTATCCTATATGTGCATTTGATTTATAGGGATGCATAAATGATGTTGAGTATACATGTATTATGATATTCAAGCTCGTATTCAATCTTTTTTTATTGTAAAGAAGAAAATTCTTTCACATAAATATCAGATCAGGTTATCAAGAACCATTCCATGTACAAATCAAAGCAATAAAAATCAGGAGTTTGGTGTCTAGCATTCTTCTTAATATAAGATATTCAAGATAAATATTTTATCCATAGAGGAGTACCGCCTCTATTAAAATGTAGGGGGATTCATATCCTCATGAGGTTGTTGTTTGGACCTTAATAGATCTAGACATCAACATTTTTTGTGACCATATCGGGGAACAATTTATTTTCAAGATATATGAGGCTTTGTTTCATATTTGATTGAAGAACCAGAGTCTCCACAGTTCAAAGTTTCAAAGAGAAAATTCAAAAAGATTGTTGATTGTTCTAGATGAAAGGGATTTATAAAAATATTATTCAAAAATATATGGATGACCTAAAAAAGAGACAAGAACAATCAAAGATTCGGGAGGATGAACTCCCTGGTGATTCCATTGAAAGAACTCTCAAATTCCCTAGCACTTCATTGAAAGGATTCAAGAATATCAAGAAGAGTTATATTAAGACTCCCCTAAGGAGTTTCATTCATGTCACCTAGCCCACCAATGGCTTTACAAGATTTAGCAAAAGGAAGAATTACCATTGATATTAATATTGAAAATAATGATGGGAAAGATTGATATTCCATGAAGGAAGAATGATTTCAAGACATTGTCATTGAATCAAGAATCTTGGATGTGATCAGTAATGCAGAGGAAGATGAAAATATTCACAGAATGGAAAATTTTCATCCAATGAAAGACAACAACATTATTGAGCAACTAAGAATTGATTTCATAGAATCATGGTTCCAAATCATTGTTGGCCAAGCAATGCAATCAAGTTTCGACCACATCTTGTAGAGTTTTTCTTCAAGACATTTTGGACATGCCCCTGACTCTATGGTATTAGCCTCAATATGTTCTAGTATTCTAGGACTCATTAAAAAGATTAGTCGGATGCTTAAATGGCTCCATTGGAAATCTACCTACACCTAAAAGTGTCTCTTTCCTCTAAGTAGGATAGGGTAGGTAGCTCTTCTTTATACATAGTTTGCTTCTTCATTCAAATTTTTGTGCAATAAAGCAGATGCTAACTAGAGGTTATATTTGAAGTTAACTCTATGGAAGAGGAATTTCAAGAATTTATTTTGAATATGACCCCATAGCCCAATAGAGAAGGCAATTGACCTACAGATTTTAGTGTTCTCAACAAACCATAGGGGGTCACTATCCCGCAGTTGGATCCAGTTGTTGAATGAAAATTTGGTCACTTCCATTTTCTCGTTCCTTAAATAAGATTAAAAAAAAATTGTCAAAAGAAGAAAATTTTGAACGCGTATAATTTCATGGAATAGCCCTCAGTCTCATCTTCGTTAGCATTTTGCAAATTCAAATTCTGAGTTTGCATGCTCAAGATATCCAGGTTTTCATTTAACCTCCCAAAGAGTGCTTCTTCCATGTGCAACAAAGCTAATTTTTCTTGGAACTAAGCATTATTGGAATTCTTGGAACCATGTTGAATTTCTTGGAACCACGTATTTTCTTGGAACTCTTCTTTATTTCTTGGAACACACCTTATCTCTTGGAATACACCATGCATTTCTTGGAACACACCATTTCAACACTTAATTTTTTTTTTTAATCTCCGTATCCCTCCATTTCTCCTCATCTTCCCTGCCCTTCTTCCACTTTTCCATGTTTCCACTCTATACATCACCCATACTTAGATTTATTTTCCTTTAATTTTCCCTCACCACCGTGGAACTTCACTAACCGTGGGATTTCTTTATCTCCCTTATCTCTCCCCTCCTTCCTCTGTCCATCCTCCTCTCCTCACTTAATTTTTTTCTTAATCCCCCTTATCCTCCATTCCTCCTTCTCTATCACCCTCATTCCCCCCCACCCCATGCCACCTTACCTCACTCCCTTACTCCACCACCCTCACTCCCCCCCACCTACATCACTCCCACCTCACCCATTTCTTGTTCTATTTTCCCTTAACTTAAACATTTACTAAGTTTTATGTCTCCAATCATTTGATGACACATGGAAATTTTATCAACCAATGAAATCATGCCATGTGGCAGACCTGATATCCAATCACACAAGGACACATGGCAACCAATGGGAGTGTGACATGTGTTGACCAATCATATGATGAAATGTGGAAGTTTAATGTATCCTATGGAACTGTGACACATGGACATTGACTCATCGTTGAGTAGGCACTTGGTGAATGATGATTGGGCTACCAAAATATTTAATTATTTCATTAATTTTCTAAGGGGTTGAATCTTCAAGTCTCCATAGTCTCCATATGCTTCACATCAATTCCATGTTAAAATTTTCAATATATACAAACACTACAATGAATGTGGGATATATTACAAAGGAAAAGTTGAATTTTTTAAACGGATGGAAATTCAAATGAAGGGCTAAGATTAACCCATGAGTTGAATGGACGATTGTTGAGCAATGATTTTCCGAGAATCATAACTTGAGATATGGGAATACTATTTGGAAAAAATATATCTCGTTGGAAGGTAATTAAATAAGGAGAAAGATGGATTAGGTTTCAAGAGCCTAAATTGGTAATAATGCTCTCAAAAATTAAAAGAACAGTTAGTTATATTTTCATGCTTTGTTGATAAATATGCTTGGTACCTCGACTTCACGAGCTTATATCTTGAGATCCAGAAAACAAAATATTTATTAGGAGGACTCGTTGGAAATATAAGATGATGAATATTGCATATGAAAGGGTTTCCATGGCTGAAAGGTCAAATATAGTGGCAAAAAAATTAAAATACAGTGCTCTATTTAAAAGGCAACTAGTTAAAATTTTCAAAATAAAAGTTAATTTAAAAAAAATTATTAAAGGAAAAAAGGGGCCCACTTCAAGAGACTAATACAAATGATATAAATTAATTAATTAAGTTTCAGTGAAGCGTTAATTAAAATTATTATTTTAAGAAGAAAAGTGTATGGAAAATTCAATAAGAGAAAACCCTAACTACTTGAAGGAGTCAGAAGAGCAAATTTTAAAAAGCGAGAGAAGACTCCATCAAGAGTTGGAAGTAGGCAATCATAAGATCAGAATAGAAGGGTCCAACCATCAGTATGCAACGAAGCTTCTAATCAACAAACGAATATTTCCATATTCTCCATTATTTTTCTTCTTCTACACCGTTTTCTCAAGGTTTTATGTAATATTTATGAATTAAACATAAGGCTGAGTTCTTGAGTGTTTCTCTTGTATTATTCGAGACTTTTATTTATATGATCATGGAGTATTCACAGCCATGTATGTGACTGTCATATGTAAGCCAAGATTTACTATTGGATTCATTGAGATTTAGTCTTGTGTTTGACAAGTTTTGTTTCTAAACATTTAATCAATTGGTTTGTTGAGATGTTTTGTACTGTTGAATATTTTTTATGAATAAAACTCAAAAGAGAACTATTTTGTGGCATTTCTTTAATGATTTCTCAGATATTGGGATTTCTGAGTGTGATATTTTTTTAATTATTCTCGGCAAATTATTTCAAGTTATGAATGCAGAACTCATTTAAAGTTCTTTGAAATTATGAAAAGTATTTCCTCCTTTTTCTTCAGAGAAGATATGGATGTATCCTCTACTTGCATGAGATTTAGAGGGATGCATAAATGTTGTTGAGTATACATATATTCTAATATTTAATCCCTTCTTCAATATTCTTATTGTAAAGAAGTAACATCTTGCACATAAAGATTAGATCATGTTATCAAGAACCATTCCATGTACAAATCAACGCAATAAAGATCGGGAGTTTGTTTTCTAGCATTCTCCTTAATCCAAGATATTCAAGATAGATATTTTAGCCAAAGAGGAGTACCACCTAAAAATGCAAGGGGATCCATATTCTCATGAGGTCGTTGTTTTAACCTTAATAGATATAGACATCAACAGGAAACAAGAGAGGAGGTGAGTGTTGGGAAGAGCACCAGTCATGTTGTGCTTGAAGGAAGCCATGGGTTGGCTATATTTTATGTTGAAAAAGAGGCTTGTGTGCATGTAAAACATGTTGTAATCCTGTAGTGCATTTTCATGTTGAGGAAATGGCTCAAGATCCTTATGAAAAAAAATTTGAGCACTCCTAAAGTAGCTCAAAATTCCTAGAGTCTCCACTAGAGAGATTCCTAGCCAACCAAGTGCACTTGAAGCCCAGATAAATGAATGGTACAACCTCTGGGACTGTGAGCAATGAAGGAGGTACATTCCTTGGGTTGTGCAGGTTGTGCGGAAGAGAGTTGGAGGATTGGAACTATATTGGGAGTAGAACCTAGGTTTTGGGGTTGTTGTGTGTGGTGAGTAGATAGCCAAGAGGGTTGAATCTCCTTGTGGACTTATAGCATTAGTTCGGGGGTGGCTTGTTGTTGAAATAAAATGAACAACAACGCCTATGGTTGGGAGGTTCATTCTTCGTATGCAACAAGTTGGTTAATTATTAACAGATACGTGTTATGTTTTTTTTTTGTTTGTTATTCCGCTATGCAAATGGTTCATATGAATGTTGTGTGTTTTATGTTATGTTTGCTTGAACAATTGCATTCATAGGTTTATATTATGTTGTAGTTGCATGGGCTATTTGGAATGTTGTGTGCATATATACTTTTTTAAATGGTATCAAGTTATGTTAAGTCATTTTTGTAGTAACGAGACTCAGCTTGGAGGTTAGGTATGTTACAATATGGTATCAGAGCTTATGGTTCAAACATCGAGCTTGTATGGGCTAGGATCAATGCGATTTTGGTAAAATTCGTTGTTATGGATTTTTGATCCATGATGGATTTGGGAAAATATATGAAACAAGGTGAAATCCCCAGATTTCTAAGAGAATTTAGGTCGAAAGTTTCCTCAGAACTATCGAATAAATGATCAAGGGAATCAATCAACAAGATCACAGAGCTAAATTCGACTTACAAGGTCAAAAATTCATGTTCTAATGGTGGTCGAAGGAGCTAGGAGAGTTTGATGAATCAGTGGTCCAGATCATTTTGAATGGGAGATCGATGCCCCAGATTCATTGTAAATTGAATTAAAAACTTGTAAGGTTTTTAAAGATTGGAAAAGTCTCTCAAATCGACGATCAAGATTCATTTTCAACGATTGGGAAATGGACTAGAAAATTTTCCTTGGTTTCCGATAGATTACTTTTGTAAGTGAAAAAAGTTGGTGTTTGAGATTATTTACACCAGGGAAAAAGATGCACAAAGGGGGTAAATTTGCAATATTCAATTGACTATAAAAAATTTCTATGTGCTTAGAATTGAGAAAGAAAGTAGTAAGTTGAAAGTTATTGGATAGGAGAATATATATATCCACTTATAATTTAGTTTTGAGCCGAAGGATCCTCAAGGAATCAGAAGGAAGGTTCTTGATGGACATGAAGGACACCATTGAGCAGAATGGGAATTTCGTGGAGCCATAACTTTTGGCTCATAAATTAGATTGAAGAATGAGTATGGTCATTGGAAAGGTAATACGGAGAAAAATATGACAAAAGATCTAAGTTATCCAAGGGAGCATCAGGTTTCTCCATAAAGTTTTAGGAAAAAAATGGAATTGGATTCCATGAACCATGTAACTACTCGATGTGAAGATTTTTCCAAATAATGTCAAAATTTGGAGAAACTTTCCCAGATGATAGAGGTGAGTGCCAGAGGTGATTGTTGGTAAGGAAGAGTATTGAAACTCATTATAGTTCCTATGAATAAGTACATAGGAACATTTGAAGTGCAATAGCTTGGAAAAATAAAAAGGGGTTGAGCTTATTAACATGGCATTGTTAATAAGCAGAGGAGCACTCCAACATAGAGTGTTGTGTGAAGGGATTTCTAGCAAGAGGATAATATTCCACAAATGACAATTGTGTGGGTTTATTCCAGATTAATCCTAGGGTCCATTGGACAAAGAAGTAGTTCAAGCTTGTACAGTGGATTGAAGCATCAAATATATGCAGAGGGAAGTGCAAGGTTACAGAGCAAGTGATAAAAGGATAACTAAGGACTAATGAAGAGAAGAGCAATATTAGTATTCAATTGTTATAGAGTTTGAATGTTTTGCAAAGGAAATTCAGTAGAGGTTCTCACATAAATCATGAATCCTATAGGCGAGAAATGTCATCTACATGCACAAGGAGTTAAGGAGGACTCCATAGCCTTGAAGGTAGAAATATAGTGAAGGCTACAAAGCTTGCTAGAAGAGAAGGAAAAAGGATATCATAAGATGAGGTGTGACTCATGGAGTGGATGATTCATCTCTATGTGTAAACATAGGAATGAAGGAAGAAGGAATTGTTTGATATCATCTAACAACTTTTGTCTAAAGTGCTCAGAACAAGAAAATGGAGGAGTTTATCCTTCCATTTGGATTAGAGTGGTCTTGAGTGGCCAAGCAGTGCTTCATAGTGATTCACCGAATAAAGTGAAGAGAGGTATTTAAAATTGAGCAAAGCCATGGATAGCAAAATATATTGGAAAGGATGACGTAAAAGAAACATTTCATAATGTTGAAATTCCAATCAATGAGAATGGTCAAAACCGGTTAGGTCAGGGAAATGGGGAGTGGTTAATTAGATTTCAGGGTTAATATTTAGTTGGAGTAGTGCATGTTATAGAACTATGAATATTGATAATTTTATCCAAAAGATGTTGGAACGGGATGCTCTGCATAAATGAAGCAGTTGTGAGATGGAAACACTAGTGGATCTAATGGTTGGAAATGTAGAATGGCCAAGTGGGCCTTGGCTAGAAGGTTCAAAATAGGGGCCAGTGGTGCACAATTGAGTAGAATGACAGTGCACAAGGCAGTGAGATTCGATAGGAATTCAAGGAAATCCATCTACAATAACAAAAATAAATAAATAAAATTGAAATAAATATGCACTAGAGTGCATAATAGATTTGATGCATGATGTATACAATAAAGATATAATGTATGTGCATGAAATAGGAATGAAATATCAAATGATTAATGCATATTGATGTGCATTGGTGCATGTGGGAATTATTGAACATGCTTGTGGCATGATTACATACTGAAGCTAGTCTGTAGTTATATGTAAAATAATGCAAATAAGATAATTGGGTATGACTAATGATGGATGGTGTATGCAGGAAAATTATTATAGCATGGTTGAAGATATTAATGATGTTGTTGCATATGAAAGTCATCGATATAAAGACAAAGGAGGATGGTAAGAGTGTTGAGCAAAAGAATTGGTGAAAGGAGTCGATGAGCTTCTACAAAATATCAAATGATCAAATAACAACCATGCATGTATGCATTTGGTTGCTTATGTTGCATAAAATAAGGAAATCGAGGTAAGAATTCCCTCAATTAAATTCCAATAATTAAATCAATGTGAAAGGCAGAGGACCTTGGAGGTAAAAATTTATTTAATATATGAATGCATCCATATGGAATTTAATTGCATATTATTTTATGTTGGTTATGAGACCATAACCAAGTTAAGCTAGGAGACATACTCCTGTAATAACGATGAATTTCATTAGGGATGGCCATTTGTGGGGCCATGATGTGGTTGCAAATGGAAGAGATATAGAGCCATACGAGTGCATAATGGTCTTCCACTATATAATCGATGTTTGGACTACAACCTCTTTTCCAACACAGGAGAGCACTAAGAGAATTATATTCCTAGTGTTGTGTATGGGTTGAAGAGGAAGGTATCCAAATGATCAGACAGGTAAATGGAGAAGAGTTTGGATAATGTGTTAAGGCATTGGATAGAATTTCCAACTCACCATGGTGGAATACATAACATGGATATGTGGTATTATAGAGCCAATGCAAGGATGCATTGTGTAGATGTGGCCATGGGTATTGGCACATTGGTTTTATTTATTAGTAAAGTTGATTGCATTATGAAAAGATTGGTATGCTAGATAATGTTTGTGCAAGGAATGATAGTTTTATTCCATTTAATGTGAATAACAGTTGAAAGTGAATGAATTTTTAGAGTAATATAATTCTGAAATCACTTCATGTGATGATTGCAAATGTTGCAATGAGATGATAATGTGCACAAATACTAACAATTGTTTGGTTGAATGAAAGTTGAGAAGAATTGCAAGAAAAATATGTCTTGGATATGGTAATTGTGTAAGCCCATAAGGAAGACAGATGACTGCTATTCCAAAAGCCAAATGTCTTGAGAAGAAATCTCATGCTCAGGAAACTTAGTTTCCTATATGTAAAACATATTTGGAAATTAATAAGTAAAATTGTTATGAAGATATCTTATGATGATTGTATGTCTATGATATAGATGAGATGATGGATATTAAAGCTAGAAAGGTCAGGAAGAAGGGTAATGTTACAACACTGTAACTCTATGATTGCCATAGGTTACAAATTTCTAGTGAAGGTCTCGTAGTGAGTTGGTTCTCCCTTTGCACAAGAACACCTTGGAAAATGATGGATCGCACGAGGGACTATGTATGAGTGAAGGGGATGTTTGATCTTGGAGGGTGAGGATGGAAAGGGAGAGGGAACTCAAGAATGCATATGGCATGGTATTTGGAATCATGAGGTTGTGTCAGCAACGAACAATGAGTTAAATTCTTTCCATGGTTGCTCATGGAATAGAGAAACAACCATATAAATAAGTGAACGTATTTACTATGTTACTAATGTTGAAATATGGATTAATTGTTGTTCAATGCATTCTAAGTTTTTCTGTATTCATTGTTGTTTCTTGTGCCTGAATGACATTTTTGCATTTGTAGTTTTATGTGATTAAATGCTTTTGTGTTTGTTTAGTCATTGTTATGTATGTTTAAGTTGATTGTGTTATGTTTAATTGTTATGGGAAGTTGCATGATGTTGTATGTCATGTTGTGTATTTTCTTTCCACCAAATTTGTGTTAATATGTTGTGCAAGAGGAACAATTGCAACTATTTGAAAGTTGGAGATTACATTATCACAACTAGAGTTCATGGAGCCACAAATCAGAGACTTCTTATCTGACCTTGTGTTGGAACCATGGAAGGGAAGTGGTACAACCTGAGGGACTGCAGTGAAAAAAAACACGGTACACTCCCTTGGGTTGTACAGGTTGATGGGAACGAGAGTTTGTTGGTTGGAATTGTTGTGGGAATCGACAAAGTATGAAAGATATTGTAGTTGGAGCTAAAGGAAAGAGGTGTAGACCACAAAGAATGAGAGACTGTTGGTTGGAACTACTTCCAAAATGATGAACTATGAAATCATTTTACACAATTTGGGCCATGGTGCTTATGTATCTATGGTTTTTGGGATAGAAATTCTATATATTTGTGTTGGGATGAGACTCTCGGATGATATTTAGTCGGAGAGCCCAGTTTTGTAATATGTATGAACAATTGTAGGGTGTTGTGCACTAAGGAAAGTGAAAAAGTATGGGGGAGGGGAATGCAACATCCCTGGTTTTAAACCTCGCAAATTATAATGTAATTGTATAAATGTCATTTAGGTTGGTGAGCCGATATGTTTGGGACAAAGAACCTATATTGATTAACATGGCCAAGGGTCAAACTATGTATTATGAACATTGAAATGATTAATAAAGATGATAATCACTAGCTACTATATGAGAGGGATAATAACAATGGGGTGATATGATTCCATAAGAGAGAGGGGTCCAAGGGGGGATTATGCATGGGTATTAATCCAAACCCACATTTCTAAATTTTATTCTCATTGTGTATAACCTTATAATTTGTTGTT
>JZKD02S2204070.1:0-14919 GCA_000966675.3 Picea glauca | reverse complement strand
CATATAAGTAAGCATGAAAGGCACTTTGGAAAAAAAAGTAAGCATGAAAGGTATGAAATTGGACACGTAATTATCCTTCCAATTAATATTTTGGAAACACATCGCTTTTACTACGCGCAACTTTCAAACGAACAAATTATTTTGTGCAAATTTTCAAATATCCATAATCAAACATTTACTAATTTGTCAATAAAAATGATTTATTTTAATATTTTTAAATAAGTGATTGTGATTAGATGTTAGTAATTAATTACACCTTCCATGATAGTAAGTAAAAGTTAGTGACTAACTACACCTTCCATGCAAGTAGATACTAATTGGATGATTATTATATGTTTACTTGTTATATCTTTTCCATGGAAGAAAAATGATTTTGAAATTTTTTATTTTATAGATTTCTAATATTTTTTATATTTGAATAAAAAATATTAATATATTATATAATATTATATTAATATTTAATTTAGATAGGAGAATAATTTTGTTTTAATCTTTAGAAATTAATTTAATTAACAAATATTTAATTAATTTATATTAAAAATTTAAAGATGAAAATGAAATTTAAATTTTGACATAGATTAAATGTTAATTAAAATATCTTAATTAAATGTTAATTAAAATATCTTGGGATGGGGTGATATGAGAACTTATATGAAGATCCATATGGACAGTGACAATCTGGACAGTTGACTGCCCAAGTTCTAAGGGGGATAGGTGGACGATGCCAAAGTTAAATGCCCTTATCCTTTCATTAAGTTGATGTTCATTCTGAGGTGTGTGAAGGATCGAATGAAGGTTCGGGGTACCAATGATACAAAAGGGAGTAAAGCTTTGCTTGTGTCTGGAGTTATTATGGCCAGCTCGCCATGGAAGAAGCATTGGGTTTATTTGTTGACGATGGAGGTTAAGGGATCTTATAATCATCCATGCCCAAGTGTAGTCTGACAACCTTTCACTCCTCTCCTCTTGTTGTTCGCGCAACTTCCCATTTCCCTCTCTCGAGCAGTGAGCATTCTCATCCTCCCCATGTTGCACAAGAGAGCAAGAGTGCACAGGGGTTTAGCTTCCTTCTGAATATTTGCATCAAGGAGAGGCATTCCACCATCCTCGGCAAGGAGAGAATATCTTAGGTTAACTTTGACTTAAAGCTTACATTTGTGTTCTTATTTTTACCAAACCAAGTAATGCTAAACATGAATCTAGCATTACTTCGTAAACATTAAATGTTAGCTTAGCGTATGTTTATCGAATCAATTTTAATTTTGTTTTGACATAGAAAATGTTTATCGTACACGTAGTGTTCTACAGCTTGACACGACACAACACACAAAGCATGACACGAGACACAAAGGTGTCCATGAGACAAGAATAATCGACCCTCTATTTACTCCTCGCTTTCCCCTTCCACCCCAAGTTCCCTTTTGCTCCATGCCATGCCCAGGATGCTGCCACTAGTAAAGCTAAAATTAAGTATGAACCATGCTCCTCCATGCCATGCCCACGACGCTGCCAGTGGTAATGCTGAAATTACGTATGAGCCCTATGTATTTAACATAATTTCATCATAGAACGAAATTAGGTATGAACCTGTGAATTTAACAAAATTTCATCCTATCAACATGCATAGATCTCACCTCATTCGTTTAATTCGTTTACATCAATTCAAATTGTTATTTCATTCTTCTATATTCTTCAAATTGTTATGAAGAACTACATAAAGTGCAATGTATTCCTTTGAATTTCATTGATTTTTTTAATTACCTGTGAGAATTATGTTCCAGTTGTTTCATCCATTGATCTTCATGGAGGACTGATCCTCGCTTCCTTGCAGCCTGGACATTACCATGTAACCTCTATTACATTTTTTTTTGTCATTTCCTGCACAAGACTGAAATAGAAAAAACTATCTATATTCATACAAATCATGTTCTATACTCACAAGGCTGTGTAACTGGGTAAACTTTTTAATAATTTCAAAAGTGGACAAGCTCGGTATCTTTTCTAAATCCAACAATTTTAAGTGGAAATCTCTCACATTCCTTTTCACCAAAACGTGGCCTTATAGGATTCAGTCCTTTCAAAAAAAACTAGTGAGTTACATCGTATTCCAGGAACAATCTCCCAAGTGGAAGCAGGATTATCCAACAATCACTTTGATGATTTTTTTGGAAGATTTAAAGTTATGTTCTAAGTCACTCATATTTTTAATTATTTTTTTTTTATCAAATTGGTCAAACATAGTAAAGTTTTATAAGGTGTTTTCATTTCAATAAAATTATAGCTTAAATTACAATTCCTAAATTATTCTAACTTAAATTAAAATTCTTACTAAATCTTAAATTATTTAAACTTAAATTTTAATAGAGTACTGAATTTATTTACTTATCAAGTAATTATTATATATCCTGTGTTCGTCAACTTCATTGTGTTAACTTACAATCAAGACAAAGAGTGGTTTAGGGGTTAAAACCCTAATATCCAAAATGACATTTGAAGGAATTAGAGCAGGCACGGTAAGTTGTATGGAAGTTATGAGGAAAGTATTGGCGTTGTTTAGTTGTTCTACGAAATGGATATTTTCATCTCGGAATCTGCTTGTTATCATTCCAAGAGTCACTCCCTGACTATAAAGGGAATGAGCTTGGTAACATAAACTATTTGGTTGGATGAAAGAATTTGTAGGGTGGATCAATCTATGAACCATTAAGCCTCACTAAGCCAAGACTATGATGAACACATTCGAACAAACAAAGTCCTCTCTGAACATATCAGATGAAGTAAAACTAATATTGAAAAGAGAACACTATTGTATTGACATACTCAGATACACTAAAAACATATTAAAATGGTCAATTACAGTAGTAAATATATGTGGGATCTAAATCCACTAATTAATAAAATAATGACATCTCTTAATCATCAAATGAATTATAGACACTATGAACCTTGCAATTCATCCACATATATAGAAAGGAAATGAAAGGTAATGGAAGTATGATCAAAATCTGAAATGATGTTGGACTGCCATTTTATTTAATTCATCGAACTGGAAAGGTGGATTTGTTGTTTCCTTCGAATCAGAGATTGATTTGGCTAACTCGGGGCTTCTTGAAAACAACGAGAAACCTGCTACAATTAAGAAAAAATCATAATGTATATCATAATGGCATTGGTCATATGCATCCTAGATATACCTTAGCAATGAACAATATGAATGATTACATTAGTAACACATTCGTCTAGCAAAAATTTCTTCATCCTGACCATATTCTAAAAACACATGAGCTTCATGAGATACACATAAAAAAACCCAATCATTTATGATTTCTCCTTGTGCGCTGAGTAGTTTCATTATGATAATGTGGGTGCTCTGCCTCCAGTTGGCAAAACGTTTGCCAGGTGTTTTTCATCTAAATTCTTCTTTCTCGGATTTTGGCTAGATTCACTGTTGTAGAATGTATCACGGGATTCAAAGAAATCATTTATTTCATTCCCTAGTCTTTTATGCTTTTAATGATTTGCCAAAACTTCAATTTATTCAAACTGATGATTTTGTGAGGAAGACATTGTTCTACTACTTGCGTTGCACTGTTTAGAGCCTGAACTCAGATTGTCATTAGATGATGGAAAAGAATAATACCAGTCAGGGTTTGTAGAGAGGTTTTCTGCACAATATCATCCATAACAAATATCACAATACGACAACAATTGACGTTGGATGATGATGGTCTAGCATCTGGTCAGAGACAAGAAAAGCAGAACAAAAATCCATCACCAAATGGACCAATCAAATCGCTAATAGAACCAAGTTCTCAACATCTAAGTGCAATGGAAATGGCGCACCAATTTCTGAGACTTTCCATCTAAGCGAGGCTTTCACAGTCTATCCCTTCAAATCACTGATCAACACTGCCAGGTTACTGATCTCATATTTTTGACCTGACGATGATACTTAGATCATTCCGTCTGCTGATAGCAAGAATTTGACACCTTATCCATTCTCTTGATCTTTGAGTATCAATGTCTACATCTGATTGCCTGGTTGGATAAGATATGAAGGAAACTTGTAAATAAAATGTGATTTTACTCCTTGACATATGGAAAATAAACACAACTATAGCTTGAGCTTTTGTTGTTCCTTTGGCATTTGACACCTTCAAACTCTGCAGACACTTGGCAACAACTCGACATCTGCAAATATGTCGTTATAACCGTGGTATCTGGTAACCGATTTCTGTGATTAATAGCTGAAGGAAATCTTAATTGAAATTTAGTCTTGGCGCCAAGCATAAAGGATTTAAATCTTCATTTGTTTTTTTGTTTTTTTTATTCGCCTAACAACACATATCCCACATACATCTAGATTTAGAACTCTATAGCCTTTATATGCGTTGAGGCTCATATTGATATTTCGATGAGACATGTGGAATGGAAAGGCTTGGCGCTTGCGCTTGGCTTTGATGACCTTATGAGGTGACTTGAGTGACTTTGGTGTATAAATTGCTCTAAGTTAGAGTTCGAGTCTAGAGTTCGGACTCGAGCACTCTCGACATTTTGGTTAAAAACAAATAAGTATTTATTTAATTTTTATTTTTAAAAATAAAGAAAACTATAAGTGAAGGTTTTAGGAAAACTAATGAAAAAACATATTTTCGTTTTGCAAGTTAGAATATAGATCAAAGATAATAGGAATTTGGAAAAAATTGTGAATAAGACTCACCATGACTCAATAATGAATTCAGAAGTGATGACCTAAGGTAAATGATAAAAAAGTTTTGACAATTTAAGCATGAAGATGCTAAAAACGCTTAAAATTTTAAGAGATCATTTTGAGCGCTAACATCTAGCTCCAACTGGGATGGAGAGCTACCTGCGAGGTTCCAAGAACTCGACAGACTGTGTGCCTTTTCCATTTGGATATGGAGTCAACTATGCAACCTCTCTCTACAAACTTTCAAAATTGGCTATTTATTCAAGTAATTAACTGATAAACGACTAAAAAACTTAAAGGAAAACAAATGCCCGGGAAGTGAGATTTATTTCCTATGCTACCCTACTTCTAACCAGTTCTTCAACTTGGTCAAGTAAAGGAAGACTTACATAAAAAACATTCAAGTAACTTCAAAACTGAAAATATCTTTTCTCTATCACCGATGAATAGATAATAACTGAAACATATCAACAATGATAGAAAATCTTTCAAAAAACCATACTCACCCATGAGTATCGGTGAAATGAAATCTGAAATTTTCAAATGATCTAAAATATATGACTCCATCAAGGCTGCAACTGGATCCTTGAAACCAAGATCAAGAACATATTGATCTACAAAAAACAACTGCTCATCCATGATTGCCTCATCTATGAATGTCTCTCCACTTGAAAATTGATAACCTTCTAGTTCCCTTGTGATTAGATCTTGATCATCAGTAGCAACAACTCCCTCTTCAGAATAATGATCATAAGATAATGAAAAAAAAGGGTTTAAATCATATTGATTATGATAATCTAGAAACATGTAATTATCTATGCAGTCCTTAGTTACCTCATGCTCAAAATGGTTTGAAAATTGATCATCAACTTGACATGCATACCTGTCCATAGAAACATCTGCAAACACTGAAGAATTTGTTTCCAAATATGACATATACTTACATCCTTGTTGGTGTTCTAGATCTGCTTCATACTCATTGTCTTCTTGCTCAAAATCTGAAATATACTGACAATTTTCTTGCTCATATGCATGCAGATTTTCAAAGTAAGTTGGATCTCAAATCCTTCTAGAAGCACATATGTTCTCCTCAATTCCTTCTACATCCTCAAAAAACGGTCTTAAAGATGATGATTTCCTTTCTAACAGGAGAAGGATAAGCTCTGAATGATGAGCCATAACATAGTATACCATGGAAGCAATCTCTGTAGGCCAGATCTCCAAGGGCATGTTATGATAAATGTTATAAAATATTATGTTGAAGATAGACAAAGCTTCTTCCTCCTCTCTCCTCAAGGCATAAAAATCAGCGTGGTACAAATCAAAAGATTTACTCTCACCCCAATGCTTTGAAAAATCATTAGACAACTCAATCCAAGAGCCAATGGAATCAACTCTCAAACTCGTAAACCATATTGCAGCATCTCTAAACAAAGTTTTGGAGAACAACCTCATTGTAACATCATCATGAATAATATCGAATTGATCAACAAATTTTTCAAAGGCCCCCAAATGCCTCTTAGTTGTGACATGGTCCTCTCCATAAAAACAGGGAAGATACTCAAGGAAATCAAGAGGATAAGGATGAAGGAGATATGGCAGCCTTAAAGGATTGAACATCTTCATTCTGATTCTAGCTTGAAAAGCAGTGGGGTAATCATGAGGATTAACAAGCTGATTGGAAGGCTCAATAGTCACTGAAGATAATGAGATCTGAGAAAGTTTTGCATCGGTTTCAATCTCCTCAAGGTTACAAGAGTGATCAAATTTGGGAGGGATTTGAATGTAAATCTCATCTTTATGAATAGGTTGAGGTAAATATATAGGATCAACATAAAAAACATAAGGAGGGTGCAAATTTTCCACTTGCAAGGATGGATAGATAAAGGTAGGTTGATGATCATCCAAATAAAAAAAAACACAAGATGATCCTTTTAATATGTGAAGGGAAAAGTAGAAATGAGTTGATAAAGAACAACAATAGTTCATGAAGAAAGCTTATGAACTGATACCTGGTTTTTCCTTTATGTCTTTTCATTTTTCTGTCAATCGGATCCTCCCTAGTGGAGTCTTTGATTGTGGAGTCGCCAGGTAGATTGTTACAGTAGATTTATGTGTCCTCTTGTCTGCAATCAAAAGTCAGATTTGTGTCATTCTCCCAGGGAAACTAGCTTCACTTACGTCCCCGACAATGACACCAATTTGTTATCACTCCAAGAGTCACTCCCTGACTGTAAAGGGAACGAGCTTGGTAACATAAACTATTTGGTTGGATGAAATAATTTGTAGGGTGGATCAATCTATGAACCATTAAGACTCACTAAGCCAAGACTATGATGAACACATTCGAACAAACAAAGTCCTCTCTGAACAGTTCAGATGAAGTAAAAATGGTATTGAAAAGATAACACTACTGTATCGACAGACTCAAATACACTAAAAACATATTCAAATGGTCAATTACAATAGTAAATATATGTGGGATTTAAATACACTAATGCAATACAAGAACGACATCTCTTAATCATCAAATGAATTATAGACACTATGGACCTTGCAATTCATCCACATATACAGAAAGGAAATGAAAGGTAATGGAAGTCTGATAAAAAAACTCAGAGATGAAATTCTGCATTTAGATATATACTCAGCAAAAACTCTTACTCTATAGTTTGCTTACAATTCACAAGAGTTGAACCATAGTCAGGAATATTATTCCTCTCCTCTACTTTCATTCCATATCATAATTTAGATAGAGGAAACCATTAACAACTATAACTAGCTTCCAACAATTCAATTCTATCAACAATCTAAATATAAAGCAATTCCCAATCCATATATGACAACAATTTAGACAAGTTGTAATCAAATTCTATCGAAGTTGTGATCTTAGTAGTTGACTTGCTCAAATATTAATGCCCTCAGAATCTTTGGTGATTTTTTTCCACCTGCATTGCAAGTTGTCCTCAAGAATTCAGGATCTGCCCTACGTCATGATGCTATGCTACCTAAAAATCCCAGAGTGATCTTCTATTTCCAAGTTCCCTAAAGATGCTTTGTTTGTCACTTCGTATGCTTCCACAAAATCTGGAATGATGTTTGACTGCCATTTTCTTTAATTCATCGAACTGGAAAGGTGGATTTATTGTTGCCTTCGAATCAAAGATTGATTTGGCTAACTTGGGGTAGCTTGAAAACAACGAGAAACCTACTACAATTATGAAAAAATCATAATGGCATTGATCATATGCGTCCTAGATCTACCTTAGCAATGATCAATACGAATGATTGGAGTAGTAACACATTCGTCTAGCAAAATTTTCTTCATCTTGAGCATATTCTAAAAACACATGAGATTCATGACATACACATAAAAAACCCCAATCATTTATGATGTCTCCTTGTGCACTAAGTGGTTTCATTATGATAATGTGGGTGCTTTGCCTCTAGTTGTAAAAAAAAAATCCAGGCATTTTGCATCGAAATGCTTCTTTCCCGGATTTTGGCAAGGTGCACTGTTGTAGAATGTATTATATGCTTCAAAGAAATCATTTATTTCATTCCCTAGTATTTTATGCTTTTAATGATTTGCCAAAACTTCAATCTATTCAAACTGTTGCTTTTGTGAGGAAGACATTGCTCTACTATTTCCGTTGCACTATTTAGAGCCTGAACTCAGATTTTCATTAGATGATGGACAATTATAATACCAATCAGGATTTGTAGAGAGGTTTTCTGCACAATATCATCCATAACAAATATCACAATACGACAACAATCGACGTTGGATAATGATGGTCTAGCATCCGGTCAGAGACAAGAAAAGAAGAACAAAAATCCATCACCAAATGGAGTAATCAAATTGCTGACATAACCAAGTTCTCAACATCTAAGTGCAATGTCAATGGCGCACCAATTTATGAGACTTTCCATCTGAGTAAGGCTTTCACATTCTATCCCTTCCAATCACTGATCAACACCGCCAGGTTACTAATCTCAGATTCTTGACCTGGTGATGATACCTAGATCATTTTGTTTGCTAATAGAAAGCATTTGACACCTTATCCATTCTCTTTATATTTGAGTGTCGATGTCTACATCTGATTACCTGGATGGATAAGATATGAAGGGCACTTGTAAATAAAATGTGATTTTACTCCTTGACATCTAGAAAATCAACACGACTATAGCTTGAGATTTTGTTGTTCCTTTGGCGTTTAACACCTTCAAACTCCACAGACACTTGGAAACAACTCGAGACCTACAAACATGTCGTTATAACCCTGGTATCTGGTAACCAATTTCTATGATTAACAACTCAAGGAAATCTTAATTGAAATTTAGTCTTGGCACCAAGCATAAAGGCTTTAAATCTTCATTTGTTTTTTTGTTTTTTGGTTTTTTGTATTCGCCTAACGACACATATCCCACATGCATCGGGATTTAGAAGTCTATAGACTTTATATGCGATGAGGCTCATATTGATATTTTGAGGAGACATGTGGAATGGAAAGGCTTGGCGCTTGTGCTTGGCTTTGGTGACCTATGTGTTGACTTGCGCTTGACATGTGGATTGGTTTACTTTGGTATATGAACAATGATTTAGTCGATAAGTTATACTTAGGATTAGAACACTTGAGCACACACCACTTTTTGGTAAAAATCAAATAAGTTTTTATTTTAATTTAGTATTTAAAAATAAAGAAAACTATAAGTGAAGTGTTGGCCCTTGACCAAGTCTTGAAAAATACTTGGTCATATTTGACCATTTTTGGGACTGCAACAACTTGCCAAAGATGGAGTGCAATGCGAAGCAGAAATTAGGGAAGCAAGACATATTTTTGGGTCCCTTTTAGGGTTTTGTGTTGATGTAAAGGGAAAGGGATGTTGGCCCGTGGGTTTACCCACGCTTAGGCCCATTTTGTAATCTATAAATAGATACTTAGGCAATGTAAGTAGAAGGTAGTAGTACATCTATGTGATGTATAGCTAAAGTCTTAGTGCTAGTAGTTGATCTGTGTGATTGGATGTATATTGCAAGTGCTCTGTGCATGATTGTAAGGAGATTGAAAAGCTAAGTGCAAGTTGTTGTAGTTTTGTGCTGAAGTGCAAGGAAGAAGGATCTAGCGAGTTGCACAGATCTTCCGTCTGGTGCGAAGTAAGGGTCACTGAAGCTCTGTGTTGTAACCGCTTGATCGAGATAATATAAAGAAGAATACTTTGTGGACGTAGCCCCAGGGTGGGGGTGAACCATGGTAACTTTGTGTATTGTGCTTTGTGCTTCGACCTAATGTGTTTTTCTCCTTCTTGGATAAGTGCTTGTTGTGATTAAATAGATGTATTTATGCTTTGTGCTTATGATATATGAATGCATGTTAGATCTGATATATAAGATGCTTAGTGCTTGATCTGTTGAATCTAATCTATATTTCTGTGGATAAGTACTGAATCATCTTTAGTCTAAGTATTCACTGTGATGCTCTGTGTTATATGTGAAGTGCCATAAGGGTTAAATATTGATGAATGATCTATGCTAAGTTCCCTGTAAAAGATATAATCATAGATCGGTGTCCCAGCTAAGGTTGCAGACATCTAAGTCCTGCAACCACCCCTGCCTCTACCTCGGGTGAGACTTCATCTACTTCGCAGGTGTTGCTGAAAGGGTCGGTAGTTAGGGTTTTGTTGGTGCGCTCTTGAGCGTTGAACCCTGGGTCTTCCCTTGTGCCAACAAATGGTTCTGTTGCTGGGACCTGGAACTATGATTGCTAGGAACTAAAGAAGAAAAATCTATGTGCGAAATAAGCTCTGTTGCTCTAGTGCGTAGTATTCTACTTGACCTACGAAGCTTTTTTCCAAGAAAGAAATGTCAGATCTGAAGGAAAGAGGTCAGATCTGCAAGAAAGAGGTTGATTTTGAAGAAAAGAAGTGAGATCTGAACACTTTATGCTCTAAGAAAGGTAAAAGTAGAAATTTCCACAGAAAAGAGGTAAGACCTGTAAGCTCTAGCCTCTAGTAAAGGTAAGAATAGTTCAATTTTTAGATCTGAAAGCTTTGTGCTCTATATAGGTAAGATAAGTGGATTTTTTTTGTTTCTGAAGCATGAATTTAGGTACTCTTGATAGATTTTTTCTTAGCATGAAAACTAGAGCATTGTTAGATAAAAGAAAGTTTGATATGAATAGGTCTGATAGGAATAGTGAAAGATATGTTATACCTATGCATAGAAAGAATTTTTTGACTAACCAATGGATGCAGGAACCTAGAAAGAAATTTTTGCAGGCTAGCCATCATGATCCTAGCGCACAGTACAAGAAGAGTTGGGGATCATGGATGAGAAAGAGAGGATTAACTCTTTGTTACAATTGCATAAGACTAGGACATCTTGCTAAGGAATGCCCTGGGAGAAACCCTAGCTGCCTCTGTTGTAAAGATATGGACCATGAAGCATTGGATTTCCCTAGAATGATTGCTAGACTTAAAAAACTGAATATGGAACAAGCAAACTCTGAAGGATATCAAGAGACTAAAATTATGGAAGAACCCCAGAAAGAATCAGAGATCATGTTACTGAAAATAAAATAAACCCTAGATGATCATAACGATGTCATTTTGTCAGAGATATTCAAAGAAAAGGAGAAAATCGAAGTAAGAATAGGAGACTTCGACATTGACTGTGCTCTGGATGAGGGAACACCGATGAAAATTATGATAGAAAGCACTTGGGAAACCCTAGGAAGGCCTGCTCTGGTCCCTTCACTAGGAACCATCGGATTATTTAAAGGCAAAATGGTAACCCTATGTGGCAAAATTACCCAGATAGCTATGAGTACCCATGGAACTTTGACAAAAGAAGAGTTCAAAGTCATTAGATTTATTGAGGACCGTGCCTCATTTCTAGCTTTGTTAGGAAAGATCTGGATTGAAAAAGACCAGATCTGGACGAAAGAAGAAAAGGAAGCCCTAGAACAGAAGAAGCAAGAACTCGTGGAATTTATGACTAGAAGGATCACCTACTTGATGGAGGAACAAGAGAACAGATCTCAGTTGTTAAACACCAGGGACCTGGATGTTGAAGCTATAAGAGCATTAGAGGAACCATATAAGACCGAAATACCTAATCCATATGATGAAGGAATATTACCCTTGGATCTGAAGAAAGAACCTAAGTAGCGCGAAGTGACTATGCCGAGAGAAGATAAGACTCAAAATGGAAAAAGAATGACCGAGACTAAGATCACTGGGAAAAAGTATAGGAAGCTAAGTAAGAAGAGGGTCAAATCGAAAATTTACAGAAGACTCCAGAGGAAACTTCTCAGAAGGAAAAATCAGAAGAATTGAGCTTCGCCGAGATCTCAGAACAACGACATCTGGCACTTTTCCATGGCGCAACAATATATTCGTTGGACCGATATACCCATTCGACTTCCGCCCCGAACGGGTCCAAAAGCAATTATGGGTTCCCACTAGACTGTTGGACAGTACCAGAATGAATATAATGGAGTTAATGAAGGCCCCATATCCGTTGCAAGCAGACCATTGCTAAGTTTCCCTACTTAGTCTGTCGCGCCACGCACCGAGAATACTTTTTTCTAAGTGATAATTTGAGCCTGAAACTTGATATTACTTCACCCTGTGATCATTTCCTTGTTCCCATATTGTTCATCATAGTCTCTGAATTCATTTTCACACCTGAGCTAGTGGACCCAAGCTTGTATGTCGGATGAGCTCAGCGTCGTTGAGAAAGCAGTTGAAGAAGTTTTGATTGACCTAATGGCTGAGAGAGTCATGTCAGAGAGATGGATGTCTGTAGGTGTGCAAGCATCATCGACAGGAGGAGTCCAAGCTTATCCCTCCACTTCTCGCAGAGCAGGACCTTCCAAAACCACGACCGAGACAAGAACAAAGCACAGAGACGATATTGCAAATGCCAAGCTGATCACGCGCATTCTGTCGGTTTACATACCACCTTTGAGCGACAAGATTAACCATGAAAATGTACCTAGAGACTTTCAGTACACCTTGATCACCCCGTATCTTTCGAAAGGGGTTCACGCAGTATGTGCTGACTAGGATAAGCTCGCAACACTGAAATTTAATGATTTTAACCTTGGAGATCACAAAACCTACAGCATGTTAGCTCCACATAAATACTTAACCAAGACCAAAGGAAGAAATCCTAAGATTGTCCCGTAGTCCCAGACCCAGAACCTCACGCAGTCCACACTGCTCAATGTAATGAAGATCCCTCACTTCGGCAGACACCAGGAAGTCAACACATGTGTCAAGTTGCTGATGTCTTGCTACCAGAACGGATACTTATGGTTGGACCGTCGCATCACTGTGGATCTGAATCTGATCAATCGGATCACAGGACTTAGCATGCAAGGCCCTGACCCACAAGACTTTTACCTAGAAAGACCTCAGACCGAGCACTAGCACAGCGGATAACAGAAACTTATGGCGATGTAAAGAAGGTTACGCGAGGCTACAAGGTAGCCTCTATCCAGAGTGGCGTAGTGTGCCTTGCATGTCAGCTGATCATGGGTAAGTTAGTTCGTAAGAAAAGGCCAACACAGGTGACTGGATTTATAGTTGACCTCATAGGGAAGTGCGTCAAGGGACTACAGATGAATCGGGCACAGTATATTGTAAACCAATTAGAGCTGGATTGCGGAGGAGCGCAAAACAAAGGGTATGAGTTCCACTTTAGTTGGTTTCTCATACTCATCACTTTCATCACTTGGGAACTGCCAGAGGGAGCCACTTTTCCAGAGATCGAACCTTTCGAACCACTAGCCATGAAGTTCTATACGTTGTGGTACTCTAGTGACATGAACAAGAAGTGGCAGTCCAATGATGTCTTCCACACCTACTTCAATCAACTAAAGAATGAAACTTAGTCTACACCGTGAATCACCCCAAATGTACTTCATAGATTTATACCTTTGATGAAATTTAGCGTGGACCGCCACTTCACCTATACTACAGCACGCGATGATGAGCATAAATAACAACTCCAATCCTACTAAAAGCTAACAGAAGATGAATTGGAGGAGATTACCAAGGAATGGTTGGCGGAACTCCTTGTTTCCACGGACCCCGCAGACATGTCCGACGAGGAGATCCCTAAAGATATTTTGGATACACCCGGACCAAGCAAGACTAAGAAGGATGACGAAGTTGAAGATGTCCCTAGCACGTCCACAAAGACTACATCGATCTCACCTACGCAGGGAGGTGATGGTGACAAGCTAGGCTGATCCAGGAGGATATCGATGGCCACCCACCTTTTCCAAATGGCTCAAAACAGTTTTCTGGCCATTTTGGCAATTTCATATTTTTAGTAGGTTTTAATTTCTAGGGCCATTTTGAGGGTCCAAATGAAGATTTTTCGATATCGAGGTTCTCAATGATATCCGAAGGCATAATTGAGCCCCCAAAATGAATCTCCTCAAAAATACCTTTCCAACGAGATATCACACGCCTAAAACGGAGATCGTATGCAAACGTTACGACCCCGGGAAGTTGATGTACTCACTTAGCCAAACGGGGCCCACATGAATTTTGGTGCTTCGTCTCCTAGGGTTAGGTTTTTGGATGTCTAGGACTTTTGGCATTCCCGTTTATTGTAAAAGGGCCTTCAGAGCCTCATTGTAATCATCTTCTTGCGAATGCGAGTATCCATCACATCTCTTCTCAGAGATAAGCTGCCACCATTCTAGCGAGTCTTTCACTCTATATTTTTACAGTCTCTGTACATTTCTTTGATTAATAGAAATAGTGTATTACTGTATATCTGTGTTTATAGTTGCATCTCTGATATATTTATGTTATATTACTGGATATACGCGATATCTTTGTGCATTTCTTTATTATATCTCCGCTCTCATTTCGTGCCGCAAATAATCTGGATCAGTGGTATCAGAGCAGGCTGCTCTTGATCGTTTTTTTCAGTGCATGTCCCCGAAGAGGTCCGAGTATAGAAATTTGGATCTCGAGCTTGTCTCTCTTGAAGACAATCTCTCTCGCACACCCAAGAAACCCTCAATGGCGGAACAAAATAAAATCGACGGAGCAGACGATCCTATCAATATGTTGCTTGAGCAAGCTCTCACGCGACAGAGGGACGAAATGATGGAGAATTTTTCCCACATCCTTCAACGCCTGCCGATATCATCAGGCGCATCTTCATCAAGCGACCACTTTGG
>JZKD02S2204059.1:18534-30280 GCA_000966675.3 Picea glauca | reverse complement strand
ATATATATATATATATATATATATATATATATATATATATATATATATATATATATATATATATATATATATATATATATATATATATATATATATATATATATATATGTTGCACTAGTTTCTGAAATGCAGAACGTTGGGAACATGGATACGAGTGTCCGGAACAAGTAGAAGTTTCCCCCAAATTTACAGGAAACATGAAGTTGGGAGTGGCAAATTCCTTGATGTTGAAGCTCCCAAAAAGACATCTTTAAATTATAATTATATTATAATCAAGGATATTTATTCCCATTTCCTTGATGTTGAAGCTCCCAAAAAGCTCTGAATATCCCAAAAGAGTTCCCAGCCAATTTGGGATGTTCCCTACTAGTTCCCAAGCTCCTGAAACTTCAGGAACTAGTTTCACACATGTTGGAAATGCTGGAAAGTTGAATGGACTCGATCTTAGGTTGACTATGCAGTTTCAGAGTGTCCTATTGAAAATTCACTCGAACTATTTGTTTCCATCACTTTAGCAGTGTGAAGCTTCACTGCAAAACCCTTTTTTTTACTATTGATGCTACAAAACTACTCCAAACTGTCTTTCAATATGTTTCTACAACACTTAATATTAGAAAAATTCCACCATCAAGTTTACACCTCCCTGAGGAACGACATGAGATGACAAACTCTGAGGATGCATCCAACTTAGCTATGAATGCATATACAAAAACATGTCCTTGGGTGCCTATTGTTGAATAAATTGAGGAACATTGGATGATGGCCTTGCTTGAAACTTTTTCATATTATGATATGCATCGGGCATTGCCTGCATCTCGATTCTAGGTCTAGCATCTTCCAAATTGACTTCACTGGATTTAACAATTGGTGAAGTTAATTTCAACTCACTATGTTTATTTCCTTGCAAAGGAGATCAAGAATTTGTTTTGTTGGATGAATGTGAACCCGCAGATTGTGGCACAGATAACCCAGTAGATTGAGACATGGGAAATAGTCTTGTATATTGAGCAATTGTTGTCATACTCGATGCAGAGAATTGTCCTTCAAAATTTTAATTTTTTGAAAAGGCTTTGATCACTTGTTGCTTGAGTAGCAGCATAAAGATTTAATTTAAACTTGTTTCCAGTCAAGTCAATTGGAACTATATTTTTATGAGCTAAGATATATCTATCCTTGATCTCCTTATGCAATAAAAATGCACCATGAGGATCTTCATATAAACCCACCCATCCTTGACTAAATGGCACATTGTAACATAGAGATTTCTCAATTTTCTTGGTTGTTCAGATAAAACTTGAAGGAATCCACCATTTTGAAACCTTGTCGATGAGAAATCCCACAAATGACTTCCATAATGTCCCATTAATCCTCCAAATCACACCTGACATTCTCGACGTAGTTAGATAGTGACACTTGTGTGATTTGTTAGCGCCTGTGATTTCTTTCATGACTAAGTGATGTTGATATTCTGATGGAACTTCGAGAAATACTCTTGGAATTTGGACATTGAAAATACAGGTTGGGCACACTTGGAATTTGACTGTCCATGTTTGGCATCTGATGATCAACAATATTGTCTCCTCGTGACTTGACATTTGGGATTCAATAGACAAATTTAATGCTATTGTGTTGTGTTTTTATTTTCGCATTGGGGGAATAATTCGACATGAAAATGTATACAAGGGATTTTAAACCTTATATTTACAACTTCCTAGAGTCTTACTCGACGCATAGTGCACCTATATTTCTCCCTTGTGGGATCCTTCCTAGCTCCTTAGCTTAGTGCTATGTGGTGTTGTCGATGTTTGGTGTAGTTCTTGGGTGCTTGGTATGTGTGCTAACTTGTGACTTAAAGGTAGGGCCCGATGGTTAAGCCCTCCAAACTTTTGCTTCTCGGCTTCTTTGATGTTTCTTAGTGACGACATGGTTAATGACCATGTCACAAAAATAAAAAATCTTTGATAAACAAAGCAATGCAACCCTAGGGTTTGGCATACAATATGGTTTCAAGGGTCATTATATTTTACACAAGGGCATTAATGGCCCCATAAAAATATTTAGAAACATGCATATACCTAGAGAGAAAATTAAAATGCATATCATGTTTGTAGATCTAGACACCAATTCTCTAGAAAATTTGTTTGTGCAAAGAAAGTACCATAACACTGCAAAAGTTCCATTGCCACATAATGAGTGAATAGGCTCATAAATTGGCACGAAAATTATAGGGTGTCAACATTGGCTGCATCTAGGGATGGTGTCATCCCTACGAGGTGCAAAATAAAATGTATACCAAGTGCCTTCCATTGGTCCCATTCCAAACCTCTATCCTGCAACATGCACTATGACTTGACCTACAACCAAAACCACACACTGCTGCAAACTAAAATTTGAAACTGAAAAACTCATTGCTTAAAATTAACACTAAAAAATGTTGAAAGGATGCTCAAAAAGAGACCTTATTCATCACACCTACCTATTGAACTGAACCATGAGCCACTTGATCAAGTGATACAAAAATCCCAATGTAACCAATCAAGCAAATGGCTACTAGGCTGAATTCTGCTCAAACTTTCCTCAAGAAGAAAGAAAAACTCAGAGAATAGCAACTCAAACTCCAATTGAAATTGATATTTATGGTCCAGAAATACTGCAAAATCCACCTTCACTGATGACTGCAACAAAATGGAAAAAGGGTCTTGAAAATCATGAATGACTATGTTTTCTTGATGATCAACAAAAAGAAAAATATTCACCTCATTTTAAACTATTGTTCCTTGTTCTATTTCATCCAACTCAAGATCATCCTCAAAATAAATAACAACAATCTGATTATTTTCCTTATCATCCATATCAAGAAAAATATTCATGTGTTATGGATAGTCATCAATTGAATCAATCACTACTTGTATGTTTAATTGTTCATGCAGATAATCAGGGATATAGTCTTGTTTTTCTAAATTATTAAGGAAAACAACTTCCTGGACATTATCTTCTTGAAACACATATTTTGGAAATGAAAAATATGAAGAAACATATGAATGATTATCCTCATACTCTTGATTACATAATTACTAGAAAGTTTGCCGCAAATTTTCATCAAACTCGTAGGATGGAACATGACTGTCATCATTAAAATCCTTCTCAGTTTCATTTTTAGCTAAGAGAGAAGCTATTATTTGTTGGAAGTTTTCTTGAATATGATGGCAACTAGTCTCTAACATTTCCTCCTGATGATAAGATAATTTAGACAGGGCTTCCTTGATTTTTTCATCCATTAAGACTTCGTCATAAATATCAATTCCTATGTGTTGAAAACGATTTTTGAGTTTTCCACAGAAATTTTCAACTAGCACTATAGAAGGGTAGTTTTCTTTATAATTTTTACAAAATATAGAACATAAATATTTAAGGGAATAAATACTAGCATGTCTTAATATCTCGTACCATGATATTTATTTTTCTTCTAAGGTGGCCATGAACATATTCATCAAGCTTTCTTCATGCAATTCAGTCCCTAGCCTATGTATGTGCATGTGAAATTTGACCAAATGAAAAAAAACATCATCCCCTTCCTGATCTTTGAATTTTGGAAAATATGTTTGACAATCTATACGAGGAAGGTGATTTGGAAAACTAGGAATATGAGCATGATTCATAGGAACATAACTTATAGATTGGGAATCCATATTCAGACAATAGATTCACTAGTGATGCTTTAAATTCTGAAGTATGCTAACAATAGAGTCACCAGGTGAATGATGCATAGACTCTTTGTCTCTGACTATGCTTGAGTAGCGGCGCAAAGATTTAATTTAAACTTGTTGTCATTAAAGTTATTCGGAAATGTATTTTTCTTAGCCAATATCTATCGATCCTTAATCTCCTTACATAATAACAAATCACCACGAGGAGCTTCATATTCACCCACCCATCCTTACTAAATGGCACATTAGAACATAGAGATTTCTCAATTTTCTTGGTTGTTTAGATAAAAATTGAAGGAATCCACATAAATGACTTCCATAATGTCCCATTGGTTGTTCGAAACCCTGTCGATGAGAAATCCTAGAAATGACTTCCATAATGTCCCATTAATCCTCTAGATCACACCTGACATTCTTGATGTAGTGAAATAGTGACATCTGTGTGATTTGTTGGCGCCTGTGATTTCTTTCATGACTAAGTGATGTTGATATTCTGATGGAACTTCGAGAAATACTGTTGGAATTTGGACAATGAAAACACAAGTTGGGCGCACTTGGTGTTCGGATGTCCATGTTTGGAATATGATGATCAAAAAGCATGTCTCCTCGTGACTCAACATTTGGCATTCAACAGACAAATTTAATGCTATTGTGTTGCATTTTTATTTTCGCAATGTGGGAATAATCGCATATGAAAATGTATACAAGGGATTTTTAACCTTATATTTACAACTACCTAGAGTCTAACTCGATGTGTAGTGCACCTATATTTCTCCCTCGTGGTATTCTTCCTTGCGCCTTAGCTTAGCGCTATGTGGTGTCATCGATGTTTGGTGTAGTTCTTGGGTGCTTGGTATGTGTGATGACTTGTTACTTAAAATTATGGCCTGATGGTTAAGCCCTCCAAACTTTTTATTTTTAGANGACTTGTTACTTAAAATTATGGCCTGATGGTTAAGCCCTCCAAACTTTTTCTTTCCAGGTTCTTTGATGTTACTTGGTGACTACATGTTTAATGACCATGTCACCAAAAAAAAAAAAAAAAATTGTTTTGATAAACATAGCAACGAAACCTTAAGGTTTGGCATACAATATGGCTTTGAGGGTCATTATTTTTTACACAAGGGAATTAATGGACCCAACAAAATATTTAGAAACATGCATATACCTGGAGAGAAAATAAAAATTCATATTAATTTGTAGATCTAGACACCAATTTTCTAGCAAATTTGTTTGTGTGAAGAAAGTACCATAACGCTACAAAATATCCATTGTCACATTATGAGAGAATAGGCTCATAAATTTGCACAAAAATTATAGGGTGCCAACACATGGATATTCACCGATTTCGATGGTCTATCGACGTGTTGAGCGCTCAGCACACCCTAAAATCCTTATGAAATTTTATCACTTTTGGGTACCATTTGTTTTCTTTTTCTGTCTAAATTGATTTCACTTTGGGGAAATGGTTTATTTTTTGTTTTTATTTTGTTTTCATGACTCTTATCAATCAAGTCAGTTTTGTTTGAACTTGTTAAATGAAACCTTGGGTCTAAAATAACTTGACATCCTAACTAGGAATCTACAACTAACATTGCGACTAACGTGCTTGCGTTCGATGTTGACAAAATTCAAGAAGCTAAAGTGGCCACACAGTTATACTAATATCTGATTGTCGATGCACCATCGGCATCGGCATAAGGAAAATTTGGTTTGTGTAAGTTATTCACCATGAAAATTTAGGAGATATTCGATCCCCATCGGCATCGGCAAAGTACAAGAGGAATAAACATTGAAAAAAAGCCATAAAGAAACCATCGATAGTTGATGACCAATGGACTTGCTCGGGGTCGAAGAAAATCTAAAAAGATTAAAACAATCGATTTTTTTTGCATTAAATATATCTTCGCTCATCGATCCTCGATACACTTTTGGCATCGGGACTTTTTCAAGAGAGTCGGTCCAAGAGCACTTGGGTAGGTTTGTCGTCGATCACCGATCCTTGATACTTTTTTGGCGTCGGCGAGATAGGATCAAGATTACAATGTATAGCTTAAGGAAATTCTTGATTCTGATTGACACAAGTAAATTAAGATGTTGGTCTTGAATGCCACATGTCTTTTTCACATAGGGGTGTTGCACGACCTGGTTTCGTCCCAAGTCATATTAAGGTTCCTTGTGTCTTAGTCACACCTCCTAGTCATCTTTTCAACGTCAGCTTTGTGCGACAAGACAGTTCGGCGTCGGAGATTTTCACAAGGAGATGACAAAAAAAAGTTTTCAAAGTGAAACCCTGACCCCTGACTCACCGAGTGGACTAGAAAAATGATGGGATGTTTTGGGCACAAGATACAATTGAATTCTGGAATTTAATAGACTAGTTAATGTTTCATCCCACATTTTTTGCTACCCCGTGCATAGATTGAACAAAAAGGATTTGAAATCAATGATAATCCACATTATAGCCCGCGCCCACACTGTCAACCTACGATCTAATTTAATTTTAAACATTTTTGAAGATTTGGCGGTAGATTTTATAGAACTACAATCATAACCCGAATTGAATGGTTGATGTGATAAGGTAAGTCCATCCCTGTTTAAATATCTAGAATGGATTTGAATGACGATCATGATTTGTTATATATCCATCTAATTTCTTGTATAGTCTCTAACTATGTTCTAGTTGCAGGTAAAATTTCGTCGAGAAATCCAACCACCAGACGCTCATCGAGAGCACCCAAGATAAAGGAAGAAAAAACAGGTGAAGGTTCTTCTCTTGGTACTGCGAGGAAGTTGGAGTACACTCCTAGGGTAGATTCGGTCATAAAAACCTCAAAAAATAAATCCTTTGTCCAACATTTGGTCTTTGGTGATATAGAAGCAAGCACCAGATCCAAAGTAATGATCCCATAGTGGGGGGGAATTTTTAACAAAATCGGCCTTGAGGAGTACCCAGAGTGTATCCCACACATTGACCTGGATGTAAGTTTGATCGATGACCAGGTGTTCCCAAATATCCAACGATCATATTTTCACATGGTAGCCAACAAAACCACGATTTTCCCATGCATAGAGGTTCTGAAGTGGCTAATCGACCATACAAACACACAGAAATGCTTAATTAATGATGAGAATGGCGAGTTTGTCGGAGTCTTACTCCTGACAAATGTACATAAGTACTACAAACTCAAAGACCTAGAGGAGTGGCTAAACACAAACTTTGTAGTGAAGTTCTAGGAATTTCATGACACCAGTCGGTTGATGGCCTCATGGTGGAAGGGGGACAAAAATTTTACAAACTAGAGCAATGGATGGTATGGGACAATCAACCTGAGGGAGCCATATGTCGATTGTATGGAGAGAAGGATTTCTCCAGGTTTTCGAAATCATGGATGCCCTTGGCATACACAGTGGCAATCTCCGGAAGCAGCTTCAACTAGGGAGAGATAATTTCCAATCAATTGAGCATATGTGTACAGTAGGCTCAGACGCTAAAAGAAGGGGAAGAGACTACTTTCCACATGGCCTCGTACCTACTCAATGTGATCTATGTGAGAAATGTCTTCGTCGGCATGAATTTAAGCTAGCATGTTGCGGAGCTCCCTATTCACGTTTATTTCATCATACTATTGGAGAACAAGTATAAAACATCCTACACACTCATTTGCGATGAATTCATCGCNGACTTGTTACTTAAAATTATGGCCTGATGGTTAAGCCCTCCAAACTTTTTCTTTCCAGGTTCTTTGATGTTACTTGGTGACTACATGTTTAATGACCATGTCACCAAAAAAAAAAAAAAAAATTGTTTTGATAAACATAGCAACGAAACCTTAAGGTTTGGCATACAATATGGCTTTGAGGGTCATTATTTTTTACACAAGGGAATTAATGGACCCAACAAAATATTTAGAAACATGCATATACCTGGAGAGAAAATAAAAATTCATATTAATTTGTAGATCTAGACACCAATTTTCTAGCAAATTTGTTTGTGTGAAGAAAGTACCATAACGCTACAAAATATCCATTGTCACATTATGAGAGAATAGGCTCATAAATTTGCACAAAAATTATAGGGTGCCAACACATGGATATTCACCGATTTCGATGGTCTATCGACGTGTTGAGCGCTCAGCACACCCTAAAATCCTTATGAAATTTTATCACTTTTGGGTACCATTTGTTTTCTTTTTCTGTCTAAATTGATTTCACTTTGGGGAAATGGTTTATTTTTTGTTTTTATTTTGTTTTCATGACTCTTATCAATCAAGTCAGTTTTGTTTGAACTTGTTAAATGAAACCTTGGGTCTAAAATAACTTGACATCCTAACTAGGAATCTACAACTAACATTGCGACTAACGTGCTTGCGTTCGATGTTGACAAAATTCAAGAAGCTAAAGTGGCCACACAGTTATACTAATATCTGATTGTCGATGCACCATCGGCATCGGCATAAGGAAAAGTTGGTTTGTGTAAGTTATTCACCATGAAAATTTAGGAGATATTCGATCCCCATCGGCATCGGCAAAGTACAAGAGGAATAAACATTGAAAAAAATCCATAAAGAAACCATCGATAGTTGATGACCAATGGACTTGCTCGGGGTCGAAGAAAATCTAAAAAGATTAAAACAATCGATTTTTTTGCATTAAATATATCTTCACTCATCGATCCTCGATACAATTTTGGCATCGGGACTTTTTCAAGAGAGTCGATCCAAGAGCACTTGGGTAGGTTTGTCGTCGATCATCGATCCTTGATACTTTTTTGGCGTTGGCGAGATAGGATCGAGATTACAATGTATAGCTTAAGGAAATTCTTGATTCTGATTGACACAAGTAAATTAAGATGTTGGTCTTGAGTGCCATATGTCTTTTTCACATAGGGGTGTTGCACGACCTGGTTTCGTCCCAAGTCATATTAAGGTTCCTTGTGTCTTAGTCACACCTCCTAGTCATCTTTTCAACATCAGCTCTGTGCGACAAGACAGTTCGGCGTCGGAGATTTTCACAAGGAGATGACAAAAAAAAGTTTTCAAAGTGAAACCCTGTCCCCTGACTCACCGAGTGGACTAGAAAAATGATGGGATGTTTTGGGCACAAGATACAATTGAATTCTGGAATTTAATAGACTAGTTAATGTTTCATCCCACATTTTTTGCTACCCCGTGCATAGATTGAACAAAAAGGATTTGAAATCAATGATAATCCACATTATAGCCCGCGCCCACACTGTCAACCTACGATCTAATTTAATTTTAAACATTTTTGAAGATTTGGCGGTAGATTTTATAGAACTACAATCATAACCCGAATTGAATGGTTGATGTGATAAGGTAAGTCCATCCCTGTTTAAATATCTAGAATGGATTTGAATGACGATCATGATTTGTTATATATCCATCTAATTTCTTGTATAGTCTCTAACTATGTTCTAGTTGCAGGTAAAATTTCGTCGAGAAATCCAACCACCAGACGCTCATCGAGAGCACCCAAGATAAAGGAAGAAAAAACAGGTGAAGGTTCTTCTCTTGGTACTGCGAGGAAGTTGGAGTACACTCCTAGGGTAGATTCGGTCATAAAAACCTCAAAAAATAAATCCTTTGTCCAACATTTGGTCTTTGGTGATATAGAAGCAAGCACCAGATCCAAAGTAATGATCCCATAGTGGGGGGGAATTTTTAACAAAATCGGCCTTGAGGAGTACCCAGAGTGTATCCCACACATTGACCTGGATGTAAGTTTGATCGATGACCAGGTGTTCCCAAATATCCAACGATCATATTTTCACATGGTAGCCAACAAAACCACGATTTTCCCATGCATAGAGGTTCTGAAGTGGCTAATCGACCATACAAACACACAGAAATGCTTAATTAATGATGAGAATGGCGAGTTTGTCGGAGTCTTACTCCTGACAAATGTACATAAGTACTACAAACTCAAAGACCTAGAGGAGTGGCTAAACACAAACTTTGTAGTGAAGTTCTAGGAATTTCATGACACCAGTCGGTTGATGGCCTCATGGTGGAAGGGGGACAAAAATTTTACAAACTAGAGCAATGGATGGTATGGGACAATCAACCTGAGGGAGCCATATGTCGATTGTATGGAGAGAAGGATTTCTCCAGGTTTTCGAAATCATGGATGCCCTTGGCATACACAGTGGCAATCTCCGGAAGCAGCTTCAACTAGGGAGAGATAATTTCCAATCAATTGAGCATATGTGTACAGTAGGCTCAGACGCTAAAAGAAGGGGAAGAGACTACTTTCCACATGGCCTCGTACCTACTCAATGTGATCTATGTGAGAAATGTCTTCGTCGGCATGAATTTAAGCTAGCATGTTGCGGAGCTCCCTATTCACGTTTATTTCATCATACTATTGGAGAACAAGTATAAAACATCCTACACACTCATTTGCGATGAATTCATCGCTCGTATTCATTTTATTGTATTTAAAAAGGAATGCCTGAGACTATCTATCAGAGCTAAGAAAATGGTAGCGAAGGTGGGCCACTGGTATTTGGATGAATGCTCAAACTATATCAGGGTGTTCAGGGCCACCAGAGCACCATACCTACTCCCTTCTCATGTCTCAGACTGGCTCATTATGGAAGAAATTTGTTATCAGACCATCCTGCAAATCTATAATGCCACGCTAGTCAAGAACAAGAAGCGGGCTTTCCTACCATACAAATTTGATGTGGGGTTTTACTTGGTAAAGGACACTACTCAAGAAAAACAAGCAAGGATGATCCAACTTGAATTCAGGTTCCTGACAGGCCGATTCTGCAAGCACGATGCTAAAGTATTGGTTCCCCAACATGCTTCAAAGGTATCCTCCCATTGGCCATATGCACATGACAAATTTGAAGATGAAAATTTTAGAAAGTGCGCTCAGGACTGGGAGGAGGTAGTATAGAGAATGGCCAACCTAAAAATGACTAGGTTCAAGGATATGAGCATGGCCGAATAGATAGAAACCATAGAGAAGTCAACCCAAGAGGCCCTCAAATATAGGGAAGAAATCAAAGCGGTAGAGACTACAGAGGCATAGAGAAGGGGGGTTCTCTTGCAAGAAGGGGCGCATATAATCATTGATCAGTTGTAGAATGACCCTGATCTTGTAGAGATGTCGAGGATTCCCGTTGATGACCCAATCGAAAGCAGAGGAGAGACAAGTGGCTTAGAGACAATACAACTGGAAGAAATCACCGGGCCATAAAACCCTGAAGTTCCACCACCATAGATCATGTCACCAAGGGGAATTTCAACCCAGTCTGAGAAATAAAGGACACCAGGTAGGACAAGTGTACCAAACCCCTTGTTGAATTAATAACTATCTATGATTATGAGGAGAGTTTGGAGGTTTCCCTGGTGACTCCGATGCAGATTATAGAGGAAAAGGAACCCAAGAAAGCATCTACCCCAGGTCCCGATGCTTCAATTCAAAACCTTCCATAGAGTGACCACGAGGTCAAAAGTGTCTTGAACACTGAGCTACTCAACTTGTCGGGAACCCCAATAGATAGCTTGAGGGATGAGCTAGGATCGGGTGACAAGAAAGAGAAAATTCCACAATAAGAAATCATCACTTCGGCAACCGATTACTAAGTAAGTATCGAACATACCCCTGGTTCTTCAGTTTTGGCCGATACCTCACCATCCGATGAGAAACAAATGGAGGTCGAGCCATCAGTACATATGGAAGAAGTTCAGGAACCCATCCTTGAAGAGGTACACACAGTCATGATCCTGGGAGATACTCTAACTTGGGGAGAACAACAAATCCCCGAACCTATTGATGAGGTCACTGACATATAAGTGATCGCTTATGATAGGAAAATAAAATCCATCATGAAGAGAACCACTAATAAGAGGAGGCTAACGTTGGATAGCTCGATTCTTATCACTACATAGGAGAAACTACTTAGCACTGAACACACCAAGAATTATGAACTTATCGACACAGGAATGGCCATCACGGATGCCACATTGGATAGCGCAAGAAGGGATGAAAAGGAGTTGGTCGTT
>JZKD02S2204048.1:0-10479 GCA_000966675.3 Picea glauca | reverse complement strand
GTAAAAGGAGGTTGCCCCCTCGAAGAGGCTTATTATCTGAAATTATCTCGTTTTCAAGGCATTGAGTACTTTTCCTGAGGTTTTTCTATGCTATATTGATGTTTGGTTCTTAACAGTGATCTTTCAACAAACTAAACAATGTCCAATCATCCAAGTAAACCTCCAAAAATTTATGAATAAATCCCTTGAAAGCTACTACTACTCTTGAGAAAATGGTTGGGGCATTGTTCAATCCAAATGGCATAACTATATACTAAAATGAGCCCCACTCTGTAGAAAAAGTTGTCTTGTGTCTATCTTCTAGCGTAATACTTATCTGATGATAACCTGAAAATACATCTATAAAGAATAAGCTTATTGCCCCCCTACATTCTCCAAAACTTCGTCTATAAAAGGGGTAGGAAAAGGATCATGTAGGAAAGCATTATTTAATTTTCTCAAATATACACAAATGTTGATCCCTCCTTGCTTCTTTTCTTGCACCACCATGGGACTGATCCATTTTGACTCTTCTACAGGTTCTATAACACAAGCTTCTAGCATCTTGTCCATTTTTGTCTTCACCTTCTCTTTGTATATTGGATTCAATGTGTATGGCCTTTTTCTGATAGGTATTGCTTCTAGATTCAATGGGATTTTCATCTCTCCTATATCTCCTACTAACCCCTTCATCTCTATGAATGTTGTTGGGAATAAGTCACTGTACTCAGGTAGTAATTCTTTGATCCTCTCTATTGTCTGATGATCCCAATAATCTCCAGTACTAGCCATATTTGGGTTTTCTACAGTGCCAATATTTACCTTCTTGATATTTAATGGTGCATCATAATCGTATGATTCCAGTTTGGGAATTTGTATTTCCCTTTCACCTTCTACTTTTGGGATCTTGATATTGCATAGATTATGTTCTTTGGGTTCTTCTGCTTCTGCTACATGATAACACTGTAGTAATTGTTTGATTGTCTGACTAGACTTCCTCTAAGATGATGGAATTATTTCAAACTCTGGTTCTTCAAATATCTTGTCTCTTACCACTTTCAGCATTGTATCCATCTCTGGACTATCATGCTCAAAGGAAAATGTAACTACAAAGTTCAGTTGTATTTCTTCCTAGTTGGTAGTTTCTTTGCGTTATTCTTGTTATCTGTACCAGTTCTTCAGAATTCCTTATAGTGTGTGAATAAAATTCTATGGCCATTCTTTTAGTGGTACTAATATCCACTAAACTATGCACTTCTCTACATGCTCTTAGGGTTTTCCAAATCCTTCATATTTTTCCTCATATTTGTGGTCCTTCTCTGTGTCGAATCCAATGCACATGAAACTTTTGCACTGGAACCAATTGTTGATCTTTGCCTTGTGTGCACCCCACTATCTTGTAGGTGTATATTTTAAAGCAATATCTATTGTAAATATCTAATTTTCCATAACTTATACCACTTATTTCATCAAAAATTCTTCTAAATCATTTAGTACATAAAAAGTAGGAGGTTCTCTTACCTCTGTAACAACCCATCTCAGCACACGCATCATTCTCGCACATCTCTTAGGAGATAATTCATGTACTCGTTGTTTCCAGTTTTCTAGTCTTATGTCAGAGTCTGAAACACAAGAAATAATACTCCTCCAACTAAGCATTCCATTTGCAGTTGGGTTGATATAATCTTCTTTGTACATTGTAGTTTTGTATAACCGATTCACATCTTCTATTAGAATATTATTCGTCATGGGTTCCACATACCTGAATCCTTATGATGGATCCAATGGCACAATAACTCTATATTCTTCATACTCAAATATCATTTTCCTTTTCTTCAAATTGATAATATACTGGTTATCAAAGGCCCAATCCAAACCCCACAATGTTGGATATGGTGAAGTATTGTCCAGTATGTGAATGACTTTAAACTCATCCATGGTGTGCACACCATCTAAATCAACTGGAATCCCCTTCAACCTTCCTATTGGCACCACTCTGTGTTGATTTTCCATCTTCAACTGAATAGGTGAATACCCTAATTTTGGTTCTCCCATAGCTTCCCGAGTTTTATTTGGCAGAACATTGACTTCAGATCCCAAGTCTAGTATAATATCCCTCATTTTTAAATATCTTATGTTGGCATTCAATCTAAATTCCCTATGGTTTATTCTCTTCTTTCAGACCTGATTTACCCTTTTTACCCCCTCTTCCCCAGGATTACACTTTTATAATAAATTCTCCAGTACTTGTAAGGAATTTTTCTCACTCAACAATTTGACAAAATCTTCCAAAAAGTTTCTTAAGTTACTTACTTGTTTTGAAGAATGCTCTTGATTGGTTTGATCAAATAATTAAGGCATGTCATAGACTGGTATTTCATCTAATGGCTTCATTCCTAGAGTAGATGCAATATTTTCCTTTAAGATTTCTTGTCTAGATTCTTGTAATATCTATTTCTCTTTGTGCGCATCAAATTTATGTTCAGGCATTGTATTCTTCCTATCCCACTGGTACAGGTCTTGATCCTTCTTGGTTGCATCTTCTCCTATTTTGGATCCACCTCTAGTCATTATGTTAGTCTTCTTCCCGTCTTATTCTCTTTTTTACACCCTGATCCATTTCACGTTCTGATTAGTCAAGTTCCTCTTGTCTTGTATTTGTATCAACAATGTTGGAAAAAATTATATTTCATGGTCTGTTGCACAACAGTGCATACATGTCCAAGTGGACTATGGGCAGTCTCTTGCATAGTGCCCTGGTTTCTTACAGTTATGACACACTGTTGGTCGTCCTCCTCCTCCAAAGCCTCTTAATCCACAAACTCCTTCTCTGAAGCCTCATATGTTTCCTTGATTATCCCCACATGGTGTGTTATACTGAGGTCCTTGTTTATATTGTAGTTGTGGGTTATTATATTGTTGTGCAGGATTATACCGTTGTTTCCCTTGAAATTGTTGCACATTATATTATGGTTGTGATGTAAATTGTTGCACAGGATTGTACTATGGATGTTTTGCAATGTTATACTATGGATGTTGTGAAGATTGTCCTATTACATTCTTAGCATGCACCCTATATGTATCTACAATCCTTTCCTTCATCATCTCCAAGGTTATGCATTCCTTGTCTTCGTGTCCAATTAACTTACAAAAGTTACAATATGTACTCTTCATAATTGTCTAGTACTTTTGGATCAAGGGGAAATGAGAGGGATCATGCCCATGTGTTTTGGAAATCTCACACCATGGTCCTCCTAAATCTAAAGGGTTTGGAATACCCACTCCAATATACTACGAAAATAATGGACACTCATTCTTGTGATGACCTTCTGTCTTGCACATTGTACACCATACATATTCTCTTTTCTTCTTACCTTTGTTATGATTTAATTGGAATGTTAATTTCTTCAAATCTTGCTTCAACTCTTCCACAACTGGATTTGTATGCTTGTACTAATCTTCCTCTAGTTGTAAGGCTACCTGCAGGGCCTCAACCTAAATTTGGAATTTGTGTTCTCTCAAGGGATACTTCAAGTGTGGAAGCAAAGAATTAATAAACAAATTCTTATGTTGTGTATTAGTAATAGTGTTTTTGAACTTACCTTTTAATCTCTTGAAATTATGGTCCACTTCCAAGACTGATTCTCCTGGTTTCTTCTTGATCTCTATCATTTAATTCATAAACTGGTCTTCTAAACTTGGCTTATGAAATCCATTTATTAACTGCCTCTTCACATATTCTATAGTTGTAGGTGTTAGCGTTGGATTATTTGTTGAGAGACCCATGTACCAATATAATGCGTTGTCTCTAAAAGTGATTTCCAACTGCACAACCTTTGTATCCTCGTTTGTAATCTTCTTTGTTGCCCATATCTTCTCACAAATGAACAAATGCTTCTTTGGGTCATCTGACCCGTCCCCTCAGAACTCTGGTAACCTGATGGTTAGATCTTGTCCTTCCATTGTGAAATTTGATGAACTACCACCTTTTCATAGTGTAGAGACTTGACTACTACTTGTTGAACTTGCACTTCTACTACTCATCCCACATCCTGAAAAAAAACTCTTCTACCACTAATCACTTGTTGGTTAACTGCTTTTTATTCTTCAGTTGTTTTAGTCGCACATGGGGTTGTGGGTTCCACTTTAATTTGGATCTGGAATGGAGAGCCTTCTTTTGCACTGAATCCATGACATATGGTTTTCCTCTCATATGTGTCACAAAAGATATCCTCAATCTGCCCCATGGCACAGAGATCCTCTACGTCTTCCTCATCATTTCCTGAGCCCTCTCGGTCTGCTACATCACTCTTCTTATTATTCATACTATACTAGTAGGGTCATTTGTTGCACGTCATACTTGCACTCCTTATGATTTCCTTCATTTGTTCATAATCCATCATGATGGGGTCCATTTCCCCCTTCTTCTGGCTATTCTTCAGAGCCTTCTCCATTTCTCATATCTTCCTTAGTGCTTCCCCCAAATCCCCCATGCACACAGAGTGATCTAGTTGTTTGATTCCATGGTCATCACGTCTTTATCATGTAATAAGATTTTGATCGACATGTAAAGAGACCTAATATACCTCCCTCTATGTCCATTAAAGAAATATTTCTCTGTAGCGGTGTATGACTTTGTTGTATCTACTACAAATTTAGTGATAAATCCCGCAGTAATGTTATATAACCAAAAATCCATTGTGCGCATGAATTTATTATTAACTCTTTCCAATCGTCTGATGTTTTCAGCAGTCCACACTACTGGCATAATCTATTTAGTCAGATGGGTATCCTTCAGCCTTAATGAACACTGCTATAATAATTGTGGAAAGAAACTAAAATATGCTTCATGGAGATCAGTAAACACATACCTCTATAGGTATTGGCGCGTTGTATACCTGGAACCCTTATTGTCTTTCTGTGAAAACTCCAACTACTTTGTCTCTAACCATCTCTCAATCTCTTGCTTCGTAGGATTCCATGTTTTGAACATCCCTTTCTACCACTACATCTTCTTCACCAAACCCCTTCCTGGATCTCCTTCTGAGTTCTAGCCGGCAATGAAACCATTTGTTAGACTTATGGGTTGACCCAGGTTCTACCTTAGTTCTCCAAAAAAACCATTATCACTATCATCCCTTCTTGTAAACCAGAAGGCTATGCCATGCACAGAGAGCATAGCATAGTCTCACCCGAGATGATTTATGGGGGACTGCAGGACACAGTTGTTTGCAGTCATGCAAGGGATTGGTGGATGTTATTTATTACTTCTTACTTCTAGTTAACCATGAATTTGATTATCATATCCATTCATTCATTCATTCATGTGCATATTTATTCTAGTACATGTTTTAAATAAACCATCCATTCATTGATCTAACCATTCAATCATAACTATAGAAATAGTAAAACATCAAAACAAATTGCACACATAGTTTTACCGTGGTTCACCCCCTCTGGGCTACGTCCACAAAGATAGTATTCTTCTTTTGTTATTCATCAAAAGGCATTGTGCACATTACATCATAATATAGATTAGTGAGGAGGACCTGGATCGCACCAAGATCCACAACTTGCGACTTGACCCTTAGGTACTTCGACCTCATACAATCTCTACAAATCTCAAAACAGACTCCGACTCACAAAGACTCCAAAATAATTTCTCCAAAACAAACTTGTCACACTTACACTCTAACAATTGGATGATTATGATGATTTTTCTGATTCTCCTCTAATCTACCTCATGAATCATTTGTTGGAATTATGGACTGACCCGGGTTCTACCTTATTTATCCAACAAAACCCTTATCACCATCGACCCTTCTGGTAAACCAGAAGGCTACGCCGTGAAGAAAGTGCAGAATGCAGTCTCACCCAATATGGTTTATGGGTGATTGCAGGACGCAGATGTCTCTAGTCATGGAAGGGATTGGGGGATGTTATTTATTACTTCTTATTTCTACTTAACCATGCATTTGATTATCAAATCCATTCATTCATTCATTAATCTACATATTTATTATAGTGTGCATTGTAAACAAACTATCCATTAATTTATCTAACAATTCAATCATAACTATAGAAATAATAAAACATTAAAACACATTGCACACATAGTTTTAACGTGGTTCACCCCCATGGGGATATGTCCACAAATATATTTTGCTTCTTTTCGTATTCATCAAAAGGTGTCACATGCATTACATCATAATATAGAGTAGTGAGGTGGAATAGGATCACACCAAGATCCATAGCTTGCGACCTGACCCTCATCTACTTTGAGTTAATCTAATCTCTACAACTCTCAAATAGGCTCTGACTCACAAATACTCCAAAATAATTTCTCCAAAACAGACTTGCCACACTCACACTCTAATAATTGCATGATTATGATGATTCTTATGATTCTCCTCTAATATACCTCATACCCCTTATTTATATTACAAAATTGGGTTAGAAACCCTTACAATACATCCCAAAACCCTAACCCTAAGTAGGCTAGGTCTGTCCACATTTGCGTCAAATTTCTGCAAATCCTGTCGCACGTGTTGTTTTTCCACAAAATGTGGCGTGCTCTCCTTCTTGGTCTGTTATGCCTTGTTTTCTACACTTTTCTCCAAACATGCTTGCTCCAACAACTAGCTTTCATGATCATCAATTATCATAACCTACGTGATCTCGTCGTCAATTATCACAACCTCTGTGATCTCACCATCAGTGATCATAACCTGCATGATCTTGTAGTCAATAATCATAAGCTATATCTCATTGTCAATGCTCATAACCTTTATCTCACTGTCAATGATCAGAAATGTCTCTCAAAATCCTAAACTATAATCATTGCTCATTTATAATATAGTTGGGAGTTCAACAAATCCTTAAGTCTAAAACATGCTCAGTCTAGAAAAAATTTATTCTATATTACTGGAAAATAAAATTTTTGATAACTTTTAAAGAATAATGGTGTGTATATTTAAAATAAACCACACCGGTGCATATATAACACTTCAATGCATTGGGGCGTTGCATTAATAACCTCACCGTAACATGATTAAATAAATAAAAAAAGACGCACCATCGTAGGATTATTTCGAAAAATATACTTTGGTGCGCTCCGTGGTATAATGACGCACCAGTCATCACACATTATCTAAACTGACGCACCATGATAGGCTTATTTTAAAAAAAATATAATCCAGTGTGCTTGTTAAAAATGGATGCACCAGTGCCTTTAATAATAGATTGCACTATGACATGGTTAAATAAAAACACTTACACACCATTGTAGAATTATTTTAAAAAAATATGTAGTGGTGCACTCTATAGTGTATTGACGCATCGATGCTCATCGTTGCTCCAAAGGGAGCACCATGTTAGGTTTATTTTTTAAAAAAATAACCAGTTCCCTATGTAACACCAGATGCACCGGTGCATTGAATAATCGATCGAAATGTAATAGGGTTAAATAAAAAAATTATGCACCATTATAGGATTTTTTTCAAAAAATATATACGTTGGTGCGCTCCATAATTACCTGACACACCAATGTAAACACATACTCTAAAAGGGCGCAGCGTGTTCGGGTTATTTGTAAAAAAAATATTAGTTGGTGCGCTACATAAATATGTTAGCACTGGTGTGTTTATTCATCGAGCATACTGGAAAAAGGTTTAATAAAAAACAATTGTTGACCTTAAAATTATTTTTTACCATTTTTAGTGTTGTACAACTCAAAAGCATTGGTGTAATTTTTGCCTCTCTGAAGTGCCCTAATGTCGGTGCTTCCCTTGATTTCCTTGCTTCTGTCTTCTACTCTATGCGTGGCTTTCGAATTTTTTCAAATGGTGGGAAAATTTGGTTTTTTTTACTACGTGGAAACCATGCCTCCCTGAAGAAAAAATGTCCAGGTAATATCTTTGTTTCTTTATAACTTAAGTTTTCAATGGATTAAAATTTAAAATTGAGTTAATTTTTCACTATTTAAAAAACTAATAATAATTTATGTGTGGTGCATTCAAGACGTTCGGCTTGCACTACGGTCGGTGCACATTGCAAATTTACAGGGCGCACCAAAACATAATGTTAAATTCCTTGGCGGTGCATAGGTAAATAGGAATGCACTGACCTGTATGTTTATCGAAGCACTGCGTAAAATTATATAGCTACTTGGTGGTGCATCGAAGTGCCTCTAACGCATAGGTCCATTACGGTACAAGATGCACCACGTGAATCGAATATATTATTTTATGTGGTGTGTTAGTAAGCATGCACATCGATGTGTTCATGTTTACAAATGCATCGTCATAAAAAAATGGCATTTTTTGGGGGTGTGCCCTGTAAATTCGTGAGGTGCAGCACTAGCAGTGTGAGCCAAACGACTTAAATGCACCGCCCAAAATAATTAGATAAAAAATTGCAAAATTCTGTACTTGTCAATTTTAAAACATTGGTGGGGTGATGCGTCTTTGTTACTTAAACACATTGGTGCATATAGGGAATGTATATGCACCCCCTTAACTAATTTTTTAAAAAAAAAGTTACAATGCATTAGGATTTTAATTTGTTTTTAATATAAGCGGTGCATAGAATAACCATCAGGAATCGGTGCATGGGTTTACCTAAATGCGTCAGTGCGGTAAGGTTATACACTGCACCACATAACATAATATACAGGGTGAATGAAAACATAATGTTGAATTCCTTGGCAGTGCGTAGGTAAACAAGAACACACTGGCGTGTCCATTTATCAACGCACCTCGTAAAATTATATAGATATTCGATGGTGCATTGAAGTACCTGTAGTACATCGGTCATTTACAGTACATGACACACCACATGAATCAGATATTATTTTACATGGTGCGTTAGTAAGTGTGTGCATGGGTGCATTCATGTTTACAAATGCACCTCCATAAAAAATTGGCATTTTGTCACGGTGTGCACTGTAAATTCTCGAGGTGCACCGCTAGCAGTGTGAGTCGAATGAATTGAACACACCACCCAAAATAATTAGATCAAAAATTTCAAATTTACGTGCTCATAAATTTTTAAAAATTGGTGGGGCAGTGCGTTTCCATTACTTAAACGCACCAGTGAATATAGGGAACGTATACACATCACCTTAACTAATTTTTAAAAAATTGTTTTACGATGCGTTAGGATTTTAATTTGTTTTTATTTTAAGTCATTTGTAGGATAACCATAAGGCACCATTGTGTGGGTTTACTTAAACGCGTATGTGCAGTAAGGTTATGCAATGCACCGCAAAACATAATATAAAAAAGGTTACATGGTGTGTTAGTTTACACTGGCGCACTGTGGTCAGTTCTCACAAGTTATGGATGCACCGTGGGTGGTGCTTGACTGTTTTTCGGGCACATCGGTTATGAAATTTACTTATTTTTTAAAGAAAGTTATTTTTCCATATTTATAAATAAATTTTTCATTTAGTATATTTTTTTTATTTTTTACGTATGAGTGAGGCTAATGTATTTCATATGTTAATCGTGCAGAGACATGAGCAAAGTGAGCAACAGCAGCAGAGGGTGGACCTGTACAATGTTGTATGGGAATGGTAGTTGAGGAGAGGGAGAGGGATTTGTACCCTCTCCCTATTACTCCAGTGACTCATGTTCTCTTGATAAATGTAGGCCTCCTTAAGTACTATGAGGAGGCTACATCCCTGAAGGGGAACTTCGGGTTGTTGGTACAAATGATCTGTTGATGGGAATTCCATCGACAATATTTTTTGTGTGTCCTAATCAGTGGTACCATCCCATTGAGGAGGATATTTATTTTATCACTGAGATATCTAGAAGAGGGGAGGATTTTCCCCAGCTACCAAATGTCCGAGTAGGTGTTGCGGCAGAGAGTTAGCTCATGTACTCTCAATGATATATTGGGTTTGATGTGATTTCCCCAACTAATTTTCAGGTGTCTAGTCGAAAACTACATATCACTTCTTTCGATGTAGATGAGTTTAGGCTCCTCTCACTATTAGTGACAACCATAGCACAATTTACCAGTAATGGGTAGCACATTAATTGCCCTCTTTTTTATTATGTTGATTTGTTGGTACAGAGGTCATGATGTAGTAGATGGTCTTCCATTTTTTTGCAATAGTTTTGTATATCCCTAGATAGATGTCGTGCTATGATATGTGGGAGGTCGAACTTCCCTTTTTGCTTCAGAGTTGTTTTCTTATTTTTTGAGAGGTTTTCGAAGACAAGGCTTACGTTTTTCGTCATCCTTCTAGGTCGAGGACTCATGTGTGGATTCACATGTGGGGTGAGATGATTCCCAAGAGGGGCCAACCATATTTTCTGGCCAGGATTTACCCATATGCACTGAGGCTACTGGCCAGTGAGGTAGATCACATGTTCGTCATGGTGTCGTTTCCTTATGTGGGTTTGGATTGGAGAGGATGTTTGAACATCCTCTTCACACCAGATGAGCCATCAGATGATAGAGGTAATATTAGTGTTTTGTTTAAATTAATCT
>JZKD02S2204047.1:438953-465301 GCA_000966675.3 Picea glauca | reverse complement strand
GATGAGGTTCTGTTTAATATCATAGGAGAGGATACAACATCAGGTTTATGGAGCAAGTTGAAAAGTCTATATGAAGTCCTTGACGAGCAGAATCTACTTGAAGAGATAGATGTATAGTTTGTGATTGAAAGAAGGTACAAAAGTTGTTGACCATTTAAATACCTTCAATACCCTTATAGTTCAATTGACTAGTATGGAAATTAAATTCGAAGATGAAGATAAGACTATTACATTATTGTGTTTGTTGCCTGAGTCTTGGGATAATATAGTCACCTCTATTATCTTTAGCTCAATAGATGTTTTAGATTATGAATATGTTGTGGGAGCTTTGTTGGCTGACGAGATGCAGAGAAAATCTAGTAAAGAAACCTCAACTTCAGAGGTGATGATGGTTAGAGGTCGAACTAAAGAGCAGAATGAGAGAAGTTTTTCTCGATCTAAGTCAAGACACAAAAAGGGTAAAGAAAAATGTTGGTACTGTGGAAAAACAAGACTTCTCAAGAAAGATTGCTAGAAGAGAAAGGAATCCGAGGAAAACTCTGTGAAGGAAGCAAATTTGGCTGTAACAAATTCAGGTATGAATGATCAAGTTTTATCTATTTCCAGTAATTTACAATATCAAGAAGAATGGTAGTTAGATTAAGGTGCCTCCCACCACATGTTCTCACATATAAATTGGTTCATTTCTTACCAATCTGTTGATGAGGGTGTAGTGTTTATGGGAAATGGTATTCCCTGTAAAATTGTTGGGGTTGGCAGTATTAGAATCAGGATGTCTAATGGTATTGTTAGGGAATTAATGGATGTTGGATATGTACCTGATATTAAATCAAATTTGATTTCATTGGGAGTGTTGGATTCTTGTGGATATAAGTATATGGATCAAGGTGGAGCACTCACATTATCAAAAGGTAATTTAGTAGTGATGAAGGAAACAAAGGTTGATAACCTTTATAAATTGGAAGGGAGTACTGAAGAGGCATCTAAAGTGACAGATGTATCTTCTTGTTTATGGCAGAAGCATCAAGGTCATAAGAGAAAGAAAGAATTGCAGGTACTGGTAAGCGGTAAATCATTTCGAGACTTAAAATCTTTGTTTCTGAATTCCTGCTTGTTTTATATCTTTGCAAGTTATGATGGTGGTATAAAGGGATGTTTTTTGTGGGATCCTACTTCTCACAAGGTCATCATTGACAGAGATAGTGTATGTATCAAACAACCAAAAAGGTTGATTCAAGATCGCAATAGTAAATTTGTTTGCATGCTAGATAATTCATTGTATGGCCTATTGGTACCCAGGCAAATATACAAGAGGTTTGAATCCTTCATAGTGAGTCATAATTTTTCAAAGGGTAGGAATGACTATAGAATTTATAGTACATTCACAGTCTTGATGTTATTTTTTGATGATATACTTGATGCAATCCGAAGCGTGGATAAAATCAGTAAGAAAATGACTCAGGTGGACAGGACAATTCAGATGAGGGATCAAGGAGAAGAAAACCAAATTATGGGCATAGAAGTATACAGAGATGGTAATGGCAATATGTGGTTGGAGTTCAGTAGGAACATTGTAAAACCGGTTATTATCCCACTTTCTTTCCATTATAATTTTTCTTCAAGTATAGGTCATGTCTATAAAGAAGAAAAGGTTATGTCTCGTGTAAGTTCAGTAGGAGGTTTGTTGTATGTGATGAAATGGTTAAGACTAGATGTTTCACATGATAATGATGTTGTCAGATACATGACATATTCAGGTGTTGCAGTTAAATAGGTGCTTCAGCATTTGAGAAGCACAAATGTCACCTATAATGGTTACACTGAGATGGTTTGTGATAATTTTAATGTGCATTTTACATGTGTCTTGGATAGAAGGAGATCTATCACTAAATATGTCTCACAACACAGTTGTGGAAGATATATTGGAGGTGGAGTGACCCCTTAGGAAATCCAAACTCGTGCAACTCACACAGGTGATGTTATGAAACTAGTTTTATTAGAGAAGTTGTAGTGGTGCTTGGCTTCTCTTGGCTTGCAGAAAAGGTGAAGAACAAAAGGCATGAGCAAGGTATCAGGTTAATTATTGTCAAGGTGGATATTGTTGGGATTTGGTGACAACGAATTCCTCCAAGGATGGATTTGGATCCTATTATTCTATGTTGGTTACAACCCAATAGACCAAGTTAGAATATGGATAGGGATTTCATTTAATAAACAGTTTATTGTAAATTTGTATAAATACATGTAAGCTCGTAGAGGCAAAGAGAGAGACAGAGTGAGAACTTGCAAGTCTATTGTAATCTCCTTGATCTGAATAATAAGACAACCGATGCCTATGCTTGGTGGACGTAGCCCAACGTTTGGGTGAACCACGTGAAATCCCTGTGCTTATCATCTGTGTGTGATTGTTAATTATCATATGTGAATTGTGTTTTCCGCATTGACAATTCTAGCAATCCACACATTTCAATCTCGTCAACTTGGTGTATGAGGTAGTGTTCATGTGCATTGAAAAATGTTGGTGGTAGACACTTCTACATTTCACACATTAGCCGATTAATTTCTCTCTTCCAATACTTTATATCATATTCATGGATTTCTTTCAATGACAACCATCTACAAATCATGACGCAAGAAAATAACATGTTTCAACAAAACATAATACATATTACATTACAAGTAAAACACATGTCATTAAGTACAACAAAAAAATGAAATTTTGATTTGCATATATATTGCAGCTACTTACCTCATGTGTTTTCCAAGATCACATATAACTTGTCTGGCGTTGTCGTCAAAGTCGTTTTGGAGAGATAAAGGTAGAACATATTGTAACAATAAAAACAAATCGTTACTTGTTCAAAACTAGACGAAAAAATAAAAATCTCAAAAAATGTATACGACCAATATATAAATATGAATACTAAAATGATTAATTACCTTAATTAAGGTATGACAATCATATGTTTTTACCCCACCAAATTCACCTTTCTTCATTAAGATATTCTTTATGTTTGAACAAAAACCTGTGGGAAATTAATTTTTTGAATGACCTCTTTTACACCATTTCTTTGTTTCTCTGTTAATAACCATGGAAGGTTATTTTGGTCTCCATCGTTATTTGATCAGATCACACTTTTCATTTCATGATTGGCTTCCTGAATGAAATTACAAATTTTGACATTTTTTTCTTTATCCCTCCTGCCATCTATGATTCACCATAATGTTTCTGTCACATTCTTCCCGATATGCATTGTATCACATAAATGAAATATTTTTAGGTCCTTATAGTAAGAACACCTCATGAATTGAATGGGATAACATTTCATTCCTCATGGAAGCCCATTATTACTACCTTCATGACGACAACATTAATGAAGCATAAAAAAAATCAGAACACTATGTATCAAATGCGGTAAAATAAAATGAATAATTAAAATAAAATTTCAAAACATGATTCCATTTACGATACATAAAAAAAAATGCGTACCTCGAGGATTAAGTATAAACATTATGTGCTCCCTCTTTATTGACATCCAAGGAGGAATGTTATTGTTGATAACAAAAATAGGCCACACTGAGTAAACAGACCGAAGCTCTCCAAATGAATTAACACCGTCAGTTTCCAATGAAAGTCTAACATTACGAGGTTCATCTATAAATTTTGGCGACTTTACAACAATTTACTTCAATGAATAACCATATGCATCCATTCGAAGAACTACATATTCAATTCTCTTTTGTGCATGTTAATCCATAAGCTATGCTATGCGTTGGCACCTAAACAACCACTGCAAATGTGGAATTATGGGAATATGTCGGAGAACCTTTCAAGAGACCTGTTTTGTTACTTGATCAGTTCGATACCTACTGATACCACATACCAGACATTTTGTTTTCGGTGCATGTTGTCCATAATATATAATATTATCATTAGGACATGCATCTATACTTTGATACTCCACTCCAATGTATTTCATAATGTCATGTAAATATCGATATGTGCGAGGTAAAATATTTGATGAGGGTGATAGAAATTCACCTAACAATCTAAAACATAAAAAATAAATAGTTAATGTAAAGAATAGTAATTGTAAATATTTCATTTTTATTTTACACATTAATTAACACTAAAAAAAATGGGGAAAATTCAACCTTTATGTAGATGTGATGAAACATATTACATACCTTAGGATCAGTTTCATACAAGTGTTCGAAAAATGATAAGTAACCTTTAAGTTCACTAGCAACAATGTGGTGGAGAGAATATTTGATCTTGACCCTTTATAAAGTCGTTTATTTTCCTTTTCAATCAATGGTTCATCATAAATACCATCACTATTGTCCCCATGATCCTCATCTGGATGACCGAATAAGTCTTGGATCACTTTATTTTTCCCATCATCTTGAACTATGCTATTATTGTCATCTACTTACATGGGATCATTAACTTGATCTTCATTATCTGCTTCAAGTTATTCATCTTGTACAACATCATTTTTTATACTACTTGGTTCTTTAAGCATAAAGTTAGGGGGGGAATCTAACTTTATAATTACAAACAATCATGAAAAATTAGTGCATGTATAAAACAATATAAAATTTTGAGAATACAATAAATATTATAATAGATAATAAATGTATATATAGCTAATTACCATGGGACAATATTCATTTGATCCCCTATCCATGTGCCCAGATTTTCTACAACGTTTTTTAGTTGTTTCTATTAAAACTCTTCTAGGACATCTAGTACAACAATTTTTGCAAGGGAAATAACATTTGTCGTCACCCTTTTCACCCTCTTTAATTTCTTTCCCACCTCTAATGTTTTCTGACATTCTACCCCACAGACATATACTGAAAAAAAAAAAAAATACATGTTTTTTGTTCGCCAAGAAGACCAACTTATACCCTTTTTGAATTTTCGTTATTATAGAAAACTTGTCGCAACACTCGTACAATGAAACATATTTATAGATTTTATAACACCGCAATTCTGAAGATCATTGACCAAGTCAAAGTTGACTTGATCAAATACTAGGTGACCGTTGGGATGGGGAAAACCTAGTTTCCATAACATCGCAAGTGCAATGAATATTTCACCAACGTCGCAAGAGAGATGACAATGCAATGTTGTCGCAAGAGCGACGTCCTCCTACCTTCATTGCAAGAGTGACGTGTTTTTGTAGTACGTCGCAAGAGCGATGTTATCAAGCAATATGGAGAAAAAAATTTAAAATTTCCTCTATTTTTCGAAAGTATGGCCAATTTTGTCTGTAACGTCGAAAATAGAACATCGAAAATTTTCCAATATGTACTAGTGTGTGAACTTTGCATAAGAATATTGGAACTCACTCTTCAAAAACACCATGGCCTGCGTCGAGTCTTGATAGTATTTTTCCAAACGACATAGATGGTCTAGCTCCTTTAGTGCAGAAAACAGTTCCTTTTCAACTTGCCTTGCTCGATCCAACGTGGCATCAGTGATATCCATCCCTGCGCCTATGAGCTCATATGTCTTTTCATGTTCTTTAGTGAGCATATTATCCTCTGTGGTGATGAGAATCGAGATGTCCAGCGTGATTCTTCTCTTCTTGGTGGTCCTTTTCATGATATATTTCATCTTCCCTTCATAATCAATCGCCTATATATCGACGACCTCATCAAAAGGCTCAAGGATTTGTTGTTCTCCTCAGGTTAGATTGTTTCCTAGGCTCCCTATTGTGTGTATTTTTCTAGGACTATTTCTTGTACTTCTTTCATATGCTCTGGTGGGTCGACTTTCATTTGGTGAGGTATCGACCAAAATTGAAGAGCCAATGATAGTTTCAGTACTTACTTGGTGATCGGTTGTTTAAGTGTCGATATATTGTTGTTTCACTTCCTCTTTTTGTCCACCTGATCCTAGATCTTCTCTGAAGCTATGTTTTACGGCCCCTGACAGGTCGATAAATTTCATGTCTAAGACACTTTTGACCTCATGGTCGCCTTGCGGAGGGTTTTGAACTGATGCATCGGGACTTGGAGCAGATATTTTATTAGGTTCCTTCTCTTGTGTAATTAGTATCAGAGTTCCCATTGAGACCTTAGAACTCTCATCATTGTCATAGATGGTTATTAGATCAAACAGGGGATTTGGCACACCTATTTCACCTAGTGTTCTTGGACTTTCAAACTGGGTTGGAATGGTCACCAGTGATGTAATCTGTGGTGATGGTAATCTGGGGTTTTCCAGACCGGTGATTTCCTCCAGTTGTATTGACTCTGATCCATTTGTCTCCTCTCTGATTGTAATTTGGTCATCCGAGGGGATCCTCATTAGTTCTATGATTTGAGGGACATTCTCTACCTGTTCGATGATTATATGGGATCCTTCTAGTAACAAGAATCCTCTCCTTTGTGCCTCTGTGGTTTATGTTGCTCTAATTTCTTCTCTAACCCTGAGATCTTCTTGATTCGAATGCTCTATTTTTTCGACCTACTCATTCATGCTCATAGCTTTGAATCTAGTCATGTTTGGGTTAGCTTTCCTTTGTAATACCTCCTCCCAATCTTGAGCACATTTTGTAAAAATCTCATCTTTGAACTTGTCATGTGTGTATGGCTAACAGAAATAGACTTGTGAATCCTACTGGAGGACAAGGCCTTTAGGTTCTTTCTTGTGAAACCGGCCTGTCAGGAACCTATATTCCATCTAAATCAAACCCTCTTGTTTATCTTGAGCCATGTCCTTCACTATATAAAACCCCACATGGAAACCATAGGGTATAACTACTCATTTCTTTTCCTTGACCAAAGTGGTGTTATATCCCTGCAGGATAGTTTGATAACAGATTTCTTATACGATGAGTCGTTTTGGGACGTGAGAAGGGAGAAAATGTGATGCTTCGGTGGCCTTGAACACCTTGATATAGGTTGTGTGTTCATCTAGATACCAGTGGCCTACTTTCGAGATCATTTTATTAGCCTCTACAGACAACCTTGGGCATTCCTTTTTAAATATAATGAAATAAATCATGGCGATGAATTCATCACAAATAAGGGCGTAAGACTATCTGTACCTATTCTCCCATAGGATGTTGAACTAGAAATGAACAGGAAGTTTTGCAACGTGCTAGCTTAAATTCATATCAGCGAAGACATTCCTCACACAGATTACATCTAGCAAGTACGAGGCCATGTGAAAAGCGAGAGCTTCCCCTTCTTTCGGTGTCTGAACCTGCAACACATTGGTGATGATATTCTTGGAGATGATTGCTCCCCAGTTGAAACTACTCCTTGAAATAGCCACAGTGTATGTCAGGGGAATCCATGCCTCCAAGAACTTGGCGCATTACTTTTCCCCTTATAATCAGAAAATGAGAGCCATCAAGTAGATATATGGCTCCCTCAGGTTCACTGTCCCATACCAGCCATTACTCTGGTTTGTAAATTTCTTTTCGTCCTTCCACCATGAGGCCATCAATCGGCTAGTGTTTTGGAATTCATATAATTTCATCACGAAGTTTGTGTTCAACTGCTCCTCTGAGTCCCTGAGCTTGTAATACTTCTGGACCTCTGGAGAGAGAAAAACCCCGACACATTCACCATTCTCATCATTAATGAGGCACTTCTGCGTATCTGTATGATCAATTAGCCAACTCAGAGTCTCAATGCAGGGTAAGACTCGAGTTTGGAAGGATACCATGTGCAAGCATGATCGTTGAATGTTTGGGAAAACTTGGTCTTCAAGCGCCCTTACATATCGGTCGCTATGTGGGGTAAACTCTGGGTAATCCTCCCAGTTGATTATGTTGAAGATATCTCCCCACTGTGGGAGAATTATTTTAGATCCAGTGGTCATTTATGTATCGTCAAAAGATGGGGGTTGAATGAATTCCTTCTTCGTCGAAGTTTTAATGACGGGTTCCACCCTAGGAGTGTATTCCAACTGCCTTGTAGTGCTGGAAGAAGAACCTTCACCAATATCTTCCTCCTTTAACTTTGGTGCCCTCAGAGAGCATCTGTTCATTGGCTTTCTTGGAGGAATTTTTCCCTGCAGATAGAACATATTTAGACATTGTGTAACAGATTGAATGTTGATATATAAAAATTATGACTGTTGAACTGATAAAATTTAACACATACCTCTTCTTCTAGCTTAACCTAGTTTTGATAGTTTGAAAATCAAATGCAACTCTTGAGACGCTCTCTTCGCTTCTTTGGCTGCTCTAGGAATGGAAACTTGTGTGCAGAATGGAGGTGTTCGAAGTTGTCTTAGTGATTTAGACATATATCATACTTACCTTATCGGATCAGTTATTCAATTCGGGATATGAGTGTGGTTCTACAAATTTTGTTGCTAGATCTTCACTATGCTTAAAATTAAATTTGATCGTAGGTTGGCGACGCAGGCACGGGCTATAATGTGGTCTATCAGTGATTTCAAACTCTCATTGTTTAATCGGTGCATAGGGTAGAAATGTATGTGGAGCGAAACATTAACTAGCGTATTAAATGGTAGAATATGATCGTATCTCGTGCTAAAAAAATCTCATTGTTTCACTAATCTAACTGGTGGATCGAGAATCAGGGCTTCTATTTAAGCATTGTTCATTGATATATCCTAGAAAAATCTTTGATGTCGATTCATATTGTCGTACAGAGTTGATGTTGGAAAGCTGACTTGGAAGTGTGACTAGGACATAGGGAAACCTAAGGGGACTCAGGACAAAACTAGGTCGTATGAAATGCCAATGTGGAAAATACACATGACACTTGAAACTGGTGTCTTCGTTTAATCGTGTTATTCAGAATCGAGGAATTTTCCTTAGATAATTTTTTTAACAACAGATTATACCCTGCCAATGCCAAAAAAGTATCAAGGATCGACGATCAACAATAAGCTTAACCAAGTGTTCCCGGATTAACCCCCTCAAAAATTGTCGATGTCGAAAGTGTATTGGGGGTCGACGATTGAAGATGTCTCCATGATGAAATTTTCAATGATTTAACCCTTCGATATTTCACTGACCCTGAACAAACCCATCTGTCATCGGCTATTGGGGGTTTATCATGGCTCATGTCAATGTTTATCCCTCTCATATTTCCCCGACGTCGATGGGAAATCGGATAACTCCTGAATCTTCTTGGAGAACAACTAGCGAAATTTTACTCTGCCTTTTACCAATGTCGATGATACATCATCGATCAATGATTATTATTACTATGTGGTCATTTTACCTTCTTGGATTTTGTTGATGTCGAACATAGGCATGCTAGTCACAATTTTAGCTGCAGATCCTTAGTTAGAATGCCAAGTTCTTTCAGACACAAAGGTTTTCACATGGACGGGTTCAAAAAAATCCACTTTGATCGATGAAAAGACATGAAAACAAAATTAGCAATCCCTCCATAGTGAACTCAATTCATACAACAAAACAAAAGAAAACAAGTGGTACCCAAAAGTAACATAATTTCATAAAATCTGTTAGGGTGTGTTGAGCACTCAACAGGAAGGACATACAACAGTTCATATCTTGAACTGAGGGATGTTCAGAAGTAACAATGATAAGACTCCCTACAAGCAATGGAAAGGAAGAACGAAAAATTTGAAGCATTTTAGAGTGTTTGGAAGCAAGTGCTACATCAAAAGAGAAGACGATGGGATTGGAAAATTTGACTCCCGAGTTGACAAAGGAATATTTTTCGGGTACTCAAGCCAAAGAAAGGAATACAAGTGGTTCAATATGAGACTCAACAGAATAGTGGAAAGCATCAATGTACATATTGACAAGACAAATGTATGAAAGCGCAAAGAAGAAAGAAGAGACTCAGCAAAGTAGGAAGGAGAAGAGGATGTAAAATAGGAAGTAGAAGAAGCAGGATTAGAAGAAGAAGAAGAGCATCCAGATGCAGAGAAAAAGAAACATGACCAACAAAATCTTCATATCTCTCCCAAAACACTTAGCCAACTAGTGCAGAAAAATCATCCATCAGAACAGATAATTGGGAATAAAGATGCAGGAGTTGAAACTCGAAGAAAATTACACTCACCAGAATAAATACATCTAGTACTATTTTCCATGGTTGAACCCAAAAGTTTTGAAGAAGCCAACACAGATAAACATTGGATCAAAGCTATGGAAGAAGAACTAAATCAGATAGAGAAGAATGAAACATGGGATCTTTTTCCAATGCCTAAGGATAAGAATGTGATTGGCACAAAATGGGTATTCATAAACAGGTTGAACGAGGATGGAAAAGTAATCGGGAATAAATAAAGGTTAGTATGCAAGGGATATGATCAGGTTGAAGGAATATATTTTGAAGAAAACATTTCCTAGTTTCTAGAATGGAGGCAGTCATATTGATCTTAGCTTATGAATGTTCAAGGAAAATCAAAGTATATCAAATGGATGTAAAATCGACATTCCTACATGGAGAACTAGAAGAAGAAGTCTACATCAAACAACCAGAAGTATTTATATTTTTAGAAAAGGAATATTATGTCTGCATATTGAAGAAGGCACTCTATGGACTCAAACAAGGCCCCATAGCATGGTATTCAATATTGGACAGGTATCTACAACAATAAGGGTTCAGGAAAGGCAATGCATACAACAATCTCTACATAAAGGTAAATAAAAGCAATTTGTTGATAATTGAAGTTCATGTTGATGACATTATTTTTCCAATAATGATGATAGGATGAGTCAGAAATTTTCTAAATACATGCATAATGAATTCAAAATGTCATTACTTGGTGAGTTGTCTTTCTTTTGGGGAGTCTACATATGTCATCTAGATACAGGTATTTTCATCTCCTAGACCAAGCATATCAAAGAAATATTGAAGAAGTTTGGAATGGTAGATTGCAAGCCTATAAGTACTCCCATGAAGACCATTTGAAAATTGAGCAATGATGATATATCCAAAGATGAAGATTAGTGACTATACAGATAGATGATTGACAGTTTACTCATGTGACCACATCAAGACCAGATGTGATGCAAGAAGTTGGACATGTGGAAATATTTGAAGCAGCACCGAAGGAAACACATGTTATGGCAATAAAAAGAATATTCAGATATCTCAAGGGAACAAAAGACTATGGATTATGGTATAAAAAATGGAATGATCTATCTCTAGTTGCATACACATATGCGGATTGGGACGGAATTATTGATGAAAGAATAAGTACAAGTAGCCTTCTACTTGGGTGATTGTCTGGTATCTTGGTTGAGAAAGAAACAATCTTCAATATCATTGGCCACAATAGAAGCAGAGTATATTGAAACAAAAACATGTTGTACACAGGTTCTCTATATGAAGCAAACTTTGCAAGACATAAAGGTGGAATATGATGAGCCTATTATGATATTCTATGATAATTCTAGTGCTATAAGTATCTCTAAGAATCCAGTGATGCATTCCAAGAAGAAACACCTTTCGATCAAGTTTCACTTTCTATGGGAACAAGTTACAAAGAATAACATCAAGGTAGAGTATGTTGGGACAAAAGATAAGATTGTAGATATCTTCACCAAACCTCTTTTGAGGGATACTTTTGAGTATATTCAGCAGAAACTTGGAGTAGTCCCATCCCCACGGTGAATGATTTTTGAAAGACTTGAATTTTTTTTGAATTCTTTTTATTAGATATGTACACGAGGAAGCGCCATGAAGAGAAACATCAGTAGAGATAAGAGGCTTACTGACAAGGGGAATAACCCCAAGGATAATTCATCTTTTTCCATTGATGTCAAAGCGGAAGAGAAAAACAAAGGCATGGAAGAGAAGAGGCATGAAGACATTGGGAGCCAACACATGAAGGTAGGGGGAGCCAACATGAGCATGAATGTTTCCATTGTTGTGTATAAGTGTTTCCATCAATGCCAAAGGGGGAGATTGTTGAAAAATTAATTATTGTAAGGATTAATTAATTATCAAAAAATATTAATTAATTATTGCAGGGATAATCAATTATTGCAGGTCATTAATTAATTATCAAAAAAGATTAATTGTCGAAAGTTTAGATATTGGATGATTGGTTGTCATTGATGTCAACCCTTGAACAAAGTTTCATGTCAAATTAAAGTGGCAGTAAACAGAATATAACCTATTTCATGTGAGTTGCATGCCATCATGAGTTGCAAATGAGTTGCATGACAATTGCATGTCATTAAGAAATTTCCCTTTAAAACATAGAGAAGAGTCAAATGAAAATCACTTATGTGTAATCACTTCCAAGAATATGGGTTGGAGATCTGAGGCAGTGAGTCGAAGAAAGAGAATTCTAGTGAAGTAAGGAGTTTGCAAGAGCCAAGAGTACGGAGAGGGGGGAAATCCACAGTGGAGTACTAAGAAATAAACTAGCTTTTTTTTTAAACAATGGTTCAATTGAGAAAACTTTGAGTGTTGAAAAAAGAGATGAGGGATTTTATGCAAATCTAGTGGAGCAAGTTTCTAGAGTGAGATTTGAAGGTGGATTTGATGGTTTCATTTCCCTCTCATTCGTCTCTCGTCTGTCTAATATTTTAAAATTTCCTAGAGTGGTATATTAGTCCCCCTTTTCTTTAGAATCATCTGATAGAATGGCCTCAAAGGATGAAAATTAGAATGCCCAGACTTTCCCCCTGTGTTTGAAAGGCGTTGGAGAAAAAATACACTCGAAGGACCATTCAACAAAGACTGAGATCTATGAGAATCTTAAGTAGAAAGACAAGGTTCCAGAAGACGCCCTTCATCGGCCTACTTTCTTGTTTTTTTTTAATAATGTAATGTATTGTTGTGTCAAATATCTTTTGGGACAATTTATTCAATATTATACCCACAAGTATTTTAGTTTATAGTTAAGAAAAGCAGTAGTCAAGTTTTTTGGATAGTCATTTGTAGATTTTGCATTTAGTAGTGACCCTTTTTTGGGGATTACATTACAATGTTGCACAACTAAGCCATAGTTTTTGGATCTCATACAAATCTACCTATTTTTATTAAAAAAAACATTACCCTTGTGAGTAAAAGAATTTCTTTAACTATTTTTAGTCCCTGCCGAAGGCGCAGAGGGACTATAGCGATCGATAATTCATTGAATTCATATTAATATGTCCTTTGACTATAAATTTTCGCATCATCTGTATTGGTCGTATTATAGAAGTAAAAAATTATTTTATATATATAAAAAATAAAAACTTATATGTCATCGTCTCATTGGAGAATATAATTAAGGTCTTATTTCTAGCTTCATTGTTCCTAATGTTGTAAATTTGTAGATATTCAGAGTTTTGAGCTTAGATGCTCTTTAATTTTTATTACATTTTTACTGAAATGTTTACATACCGAAGGTTTTGAGCATGGACGTTGTTTTTTAATGTTTTTTTATTATTAGTCCCTGACGAATGCGTAAAGGGTCTATAGCGATCACATATTAATATATCCTTTTATTATTAGTCCTTATTATTATTATTATTAGTCATTTGTATTTGTATTGAAATGTTTACATATCAAAGGTTTAAAGCATTGACACTTTTTTTGAGGTGCTTGAATAGGCCTGATAGCTTAAATGTTTACATAGCGCGAGGTCTTGAAACAGGCCTGACATATTAAATGTTTGCATACCGCAAGGCCCTTAGACAACCTGACAGCTTTAAATGTTTACCTAAATAGGCTTCTTAGAGTACATTTTGCCTCGAATTTTTCCATACAATGTTGCAGTGAATTTGGACAATATTGTTGTCCACCACTAGTTGATTGTTGTTTGGTTCAACTTTACAAGGTTGGTGACCTGCGCCTGCAGTTGGACCTATTGGTTCTTGTTGCTTTCTTTTGTTTACTTAAACTTTTTAGGGTTAGGGTCCCACATTCACAATTGGATATGTTTTTTTTTTTTACTTTGCGGGGTCCAGGTGTTGCACCCACAATTCGACCTGCGCTTCTGTCGTTCATCGTTTCGTAGTAAGTTTCGATGCCATAATTTCATTTTCCATTCGTTCTTTTTTGTTCATTGTTTGCATTTTGCAAGTAATAATGTTTGATTATTTCTACTAGCATGCTCGCCATATGTTTCTGGTTCCTTCAGTGCTTGGGCTGCAGTTTGGTAATCGTTGGAGATACATGTGTTGTTTATTGGTTTAGTGGTTGTTTCTTGTTCATTGGTTCGTTGGTTCGTCGGTTGTTGCTTGTTGTTGTTTGGATCAAGTTTACGAGTTTGAGGCCATGGGGCTGCAGTTGGGCCTATTTGTGCTTGCTCGTTGGTTTGTTGCTTGTTTTTTTCTTTTGTTTACATTGGCTTTGCAGGGTTGGGGTCCTGCAACTGCAGTTGGAGTTGTTTTGTTTTTTTTCACTTTGTGGTGTTTAGGTCCTGCACCCACAAGTGGACCTGAGGTTTTGTTGTTTTTCGTGTCTGGCGAAGTCGAGATCTGTCACCTATTTTGTGCTCGCCTGTCCTGCTATTAAATTTTGCTCCAATTCTTTTTTCTAGTTATTGACCATACCTACATGTCTTTTTAAAATGTTCTTGTAGAGGAAAATGATACTGATATGGTTCTACCAAGAGTGGTGTTCTGTGGATTGCAAATTGCATTATTCAATTTCTATGTTGTTTGGCATGCAACATTGATAGCACAATCAATGTGTTCTGAAATGCATCACACCATTTACATTTGGACGAAACCATTATCATTCTAGGATACTTTAGTGTTGACTTGATACAAAATAGTGGCATAAGAAATGATTGGACAACTACATGTGAAATTACAATGTCCTTTGTCTTTTTGTTAAGACAAAGGATGTGCAAAACACACTTTTTAACCATATATGGTGAAATGTGACCATATTACAATACAACCACTTTATCCTCTACACAGACTAGTGTGACCACGATACAATTTGTCTTGTACTTGAAATATGGTATGTACACCAAAGATACTGCAAAATTATATTTCCATGTCTCGAAGCATATCTGGATACTTTGACACAGAAAACAAAAATCATTCAGCTATGGACATGCAATTTCTTAATATTTTGTGGAAGGTAATATATTTTGGGCAGGAAAAAACTTCATCTGATTAAAACCATGGACAAAGAAAAGAAAAGGTTCATGTTTCTAACTATCTTTTATTCTATTTGTTGATTTTCATTTAGTGTATGTACATATTACTTGTTCTCCACTTCATACCAGCTTCCATTCATGTTCATTTTATTTTGTGTGTTCCCACATTCAAACAAACAAAATAGCTGGAGAAAACAAAGGAGTCTTAACTGCAGCAGTTGAAGAGGAGATAAAAAGGTACATGCTTGTATTGTTATTTCATATTCCGTTGTTTTGTATTTCATTTATTGTTTGTATGTGTGTTCACCTAATTTATTGTATGTAGATATTGCGTACCTTCCTACATAATAACTTTTCATCATGTCCTTTGTATTTCATGTGCCGCTACATTGAAAAAAATCGAACTCTGTTTTTTTTTTTACATGTCTTCCTACATACTAACTTCCTTTATGTCCATTGTATTTTTCTTGCATTGCTACACTTAAACAAACAAAGTGGTTGGAGAGGATGATGGACTCTTTGTCACAAATGTAGAGGAGGATTTACAAAGGTGCATACCTCTACTCTTATTTCAAAGTCCAGTGTTTAGTATTTAATTGATTGGCTTTGTATTTCTTATACATGTTCTACTGCTTTGGACCTTTTATATTGTATGTATATACTAAGTATCTTTCTACATAGTAACTTATTCTCATGTGAATTGTATTCTCTTTGTTGTTGCATTGAAACAAGTAGAACTGTATTTATTTATTTTACATGTCTTTCTACATACTAACTTACCTTCATGTCCACTGTATGTTTGAGGTTGCTACATTGAAAGAAACAGATTGGTTGGATAGGAAGATGAATTCTTATATGCCACAACAGAGGGGGTTGTGGTACGATCTTCAAAAAGGTATACCAACTGTGCTAGTAAATCAAACATACAAAATGGGTGGGGGCATATAATATTGGACTAGAAAATGATTATTTGGAAACAATGGGCCTTTGTTGAGACTTATTACTTCCAAACATTTCCCTCCCCATTTCTATTTTTTCTACTTTCTATTATCCTTTTTTTTCCCTCTTCTATACTTACCTTTTCTTGTCTACTTTGTCTTTCTGTTTTCTTTTATTAGTTGTCTTTCCAAAAATGTTTAGGTGCGTGGGTTGGCGGACTCATGGGTTCACATTTATAGTCATACTTTTACCTCATTCCATACTTAGACACTTTTTCGATTGAGGGTTCCCGGGCTAGCAGGTTCAAGATTGCGCCTCTGGCTTCAGAGATTCCACGATATACATATTAGTCATCATAACCCCCCATCATTCCCTATTTATTGTTACACATTTTTGCAGTCAAAAAATCTGAGACATACAATTTGATTGTCGGGTCCTCATGTTTCATGAGTATCCATTGACATCATATTTCATATTCCATCTCCTTTGACCCTGTATGTGACATTGAGAACAATTATGGACAATATACAATGCATATTCTAATTTAGTCCGTCTGATGTTCATATACACATGCTTGCATCAGAAAAAGTTGGACTAGTGACATGGCCATTAGCAGTCAATCATCGCAAACACCAATAGACCGACAAGGCCAAAGGTAAACATGCATACATTTTGTTCCTCATATGTTTACAAAAAAAATATCGTCGGCTATTTATTCATCTATGCCATGGTGAATATGTTGATTCCATCTGCAACACATACTTTGTAGTTCACAAGAAGTATCAACAAGTGCAAGAGAGACACTGAACATAGAGCAAGTTCTGTAGACTAAGAGGTCTGGTTGCAAAACTATGGCTCCATACTTCATCCAAGTTGTCTGTCTACTTGTACATTTATGCCAGGAAAAAAGAAAACAAAAAAAAATAATGCAGACTACCATTCACATTACTTTTCCTGTTCAAAAAATGTCACCAGGTCTAAACTTGTAACACCCAAAATACTATCAATAGAGGGCTTGAACAACCACCGAACTGGACAAGTGTTCGTTAGGGACATAACGGTCATCTATAGCACCTACTTGCACAAGGAAAACAAAACTAGATCCATTATGCGTGCTGACATGACAAACAACGAGGCCCTGATGACAGTCACACTGACTATTCCCACACAACTTTTCCATAAACATGTAGAAAAGATATTTCCAGGTAATGGTATATCCATTACAAATTTTAATATATTGCCCAAAATAGTATATGACTGTGGTGATTGTGATCGGATTATATCGCTCAACAAAACAATTATTGTGGAAAAAATTCCCTCTATTTGTTCAGAATATTGTTTCATCCTAGAAACAACTATCATCCAACTTGCATAGAGAAATGATATTTACCCAATCAGAACCATTGGTGCAGTTGTAACACTCGCGAGAAAACTTATCTCACAACACATTCTCCATATAAAAGATGGAGAGTCAGACAACAACAAGGAAATGGTACCATTCTCCATATCCAGTTTTTTCCTTTACTTTCACATGTCTATGTATGTCAGTTATGTTACACAACTATTGCATTGTTACATGTTGCAGCTTCAATTGTTTGACACCTATTCAAATTTGTTTTCCTCAATGGAACAACAATTGCATAAAGGGAAATTTCCACTTATGCTCTTCAAAAATATAACAAATAAAAGAGATGTTAAAGAAAGGATCTTTCGCACAACCCAAGCAACATTTGTAACAGAATTGCAAACAAATATAGTACAAGATCTCAAGAAACTAACTAGGTCTACAAGTGTTGTGCGTATACATCTACAATTTCATCCTCACTTTGTTCATACAAATTGCCTTCACCAATTTTCTACAGTTTTTTTTTTTTTTTGTGCAGTTGTATATTATATTGTTCAATATATTAACTACTATGCTCACGTGCCTAGGTTGAGGGTGTTTTGGTTGCAGCAAATGCATACTCGACCCCCTTTGAGCCTGTATGTGCCAAATGCAACTCTCCTGCTTCTACTTCTACTTTCATAAGTGATGATACAATTGATTGTCTGTGATGTAGTAAAAACTTCCCTTACATATATAGACATTGCCTCAATGCTGCCATCCAAACCATGGGAAACACAATCGTACATTGTACACTTAGACAACCTATGTTACAAGATGTGCTTCCTGGGTTAGTAGAATTTTCATATGAAGCATACCTACAGAAAAAGGCAAACAATGTCTATATGATGCGCGACTTTTAGATACATAGCAAATTTACCTTAAATGAGAACAATACAATATTGCATATCATCTGGAAAAAAAAATCATATCAAGCTTTGGAAGGAAACGAAAAAATCTCATGTGTGTCTATAATTTTTCTTCAACACCTAGATGAATGTTCGTCGAACTCGAGTTATTCGGAGTTTACATATATGGCTGTAAAATTTTCTTTCCAAAGATTTTTGTCTCTTTTTGTGCACTTGAAACAATAAGGAGAATCTAACTAAAAATGCAATCGATGTTGTTATTTTCATGTTTTTTTGCATCTCCCAATAAGAATTTTGCATATTTGTTGGGGTGTGCAAATGAAAAAAAAATGGTGCATGGCTATGGATTTGTTGGAATTGTCTGCACCTTTTTGGGTGCCCAAATTGGAAAAATGTTTTCCAACTATATAGCCATGGCAGGATTTGTGCATTTTTTTTGGGTGCCCAAATAAAAAAAAAAAATATCTCCAACTATACATTTATGGTATGGTATCTACATTTTCTCGATGCCCTAATTGAAAAAAAAGGACGCATCATGGATTGAAACATGAGCTTGATATCTTTAGAACTCGCTATAGAGATTAGAGAGTTCGGGCATTGGAATTCATACAGGCAGGTGTAGTTATTGGTGATGTACAAGTGCATAAGATTGTTCAGTCCAGAAATAGGAAGCATGAGGACAAACCCCATACAAAGTATCCATATATAAATAACTCAGGCCCATCCTTTGAACCATCAAAATAGCTTGCTCCTATGGGTAGAACCATCAAACATTTCCAATAATATTGGAAATTTGGCATTGTTAAAACTGGCATTGATAAAACATGGAACTATCAGAAGAAAATGTCCATAGTGATCTTGCTTCATGGTAAAATAGTAATTGACAAGTTTTTTGTTCCCCGTTTTGAGGTTTTGTTATATCTAGGGTACAATGGAAAAGCTCTACTGGTTTTGTGTTGTCTTGTGTTTGGCAGACTTTTGTTCATATCCCATGGCCCCGGTTATTTTGTCATGGGAAAATATACCAAATGTAAGAGAAAAACAATGCCACGTGTGTTTGTTTTATATATTGAATTGTTTGGTGAAAGGTTAGTACGTACTGCTCTATGGAACCTTGTGGGATCTCGCTTGAATCCTTATGTGTTCATGCATTGCTTTGTGCCTCGACTTTCAATACATTTGGTGTTTACTTGGTTCTTGGTTGTATGCTTCGTTCTGGAAAATTAATAATAGATTCAGGATCTTGGCAATTTTTCTATGATCTTAAAGAATATATAGGACATGATTTTCCTTTTAATATAAGCTTTCTAACACAAATGTAGTATGTGACTCATTTTAGCACTTTTCCTTGATCGATGAACTTAGCAAAATTCATCTCCAGGAATAATTTGAAATAAAAGGATATATACTATGTGAAGTCCAATGGAACTATCATATCAACGGAAGTACATTAAAATTCAAATTCGTCATTGTTATAATTGCAGTGAAGTTGGCAGTACAATAAATCTACTTAAACATCCCAAAATTGATTTTCTTGTGGCTTTTCAATGCTTCTCTTATACAAACACATCTTGGAAACTATAAGCATGGCTCACTTTATCTATTCCTTGATTGAAGACCATGGTCACATGTTTAATTCACTTCATAGTTATTGTTAAGACCATCAATGGTGATTTCCTACACCAATTCCCGCTTCTGAAAACTTCCATCCCCTTTATTTTTTCCCTTTGTTTTTCCTTTCTGGTTACTTAGTCGTTTTTCAGAAAATGTCTAGGTGCAGGATTTGGCGGATTCATGTCTTCATATTTCCACTAATACTTTTATATCACCATCCCGACCGACAACTTCCCCGTTTCATATTGAGTAAACTTTTTTTATTGTGGGTTCCCGGATAGGAGGGTTCAACATTGCATTTCCATTGTTCCCCCGCCTGCAAATAGCACCTGGACTTCCCCAATCTACAAATTAGCAAACAAATTCCCCTTTTTCTCGTTTGCTTTCCCTTTCTGGTTACTTGGTCCTTTTTTCGAATGTGTCATTTTTTCGAATGTCTCGTGATTTTATATACAACACCCGAAGTTCCGCAATATACAAATTTACCATAAAAATCTGTCATTGTCTCTTGTTTCGTGTTACGCATTTTGAAATCAATAGTTGGGATAGATACAATTTAACCATCGGGCCCTCACGTCTCCTAAGTAGAGCTTGTGGCCCTATTTTCAAGCCCGCCAATGTTCCATGTTCCGAGTATGTCTCATGATTATATATCATGATTCTGACCAATCACCTACCCATTGCATACTTGGCCACTATTACCATCCTCTGTTATTGGCTAGGCTTGCTCAACATTTCACTTCCATTGTTCTGTAGCTGTAAACAACACCCGAATATTCCACCATATACAAATTGGCAGCCGAAATTCATCATTATGCCTTGTTTCGTGTTACACATTATGCATTCAAAAGTTCGGAGACATAAAATTTGACCATTGGCCCTTTACGTCTCCTGAGTATATCTTGTGACCCTATTTTTTAAGCCCGCCTGACCACTTTCCATACTTGGCCATTTCTTGGAATCTCTTTCGCAGGTTGGCGAGTGGATGAAATGTACAATGCTTAATCACCCTTCGCCATCTCTGCCACCTTCACACTTCTTTCTAGATATGCAATTATTAATCTTTAATGCTAGTATCTCATTGTGCAAGAACAGTTAAGATTGTCATTAATGTCCAGAAGGCCGGAGAAGATTTGTCATTAATACGAATTAAACCAAGATTTGCAGAGAAGAGTGTTATCCTTTCCAAGTATTAATTTCAAGCATGATGCAATCTCTTTTGTGCGTCGGCCAGTTGGCGCCTTTATGGAATCTCTAATCCTTGATTGCTCTTTGTTGTCACTGCCACCTTCGCACTTTTTTCTATATATGCAATTTGTAAGATTTAATGGTAACAACTCATTATGCACAGACCGTGGAGATTGTCATTGATCAGTGAAAGGCTCGAGGAGATCTTCCACTGATATGCATTAGACCAATATTTGCGGAGGGTTATATTATCCCTTCCCAATTTTCATTTCAAACATCATCTAGAGTAAATGGAAATTCTCCTTAACTTATGGCAGCAGCTCCACAAAATTTTTGTCCAGATACAGTAAACACCTTCGGGCATGATGGCTAGAGGTTCCAATATTCCAGGGAATATTATTACTACTCATCTCCCTCCTCCTAGGAGAAAAAAAGGAGATGGTCCCTTGGTGCATCGAGAGATATATTTCAAGCCAAATAATTCTAAGGCAACCCAAACTTCTTAGACAATCTGTCTGCCTGCATTGATGGTTGGCGGAGAGGTTGATGCAATCAATTTCAAGATGGGAGAAGATGATCTGAGGGACGATGATATGGCAATGGATGATGGCAATGCAGACATTGTTCCCACTCTTGCGCCCAAATTTAAATCAACCATAACGGGGAGCACTTTCTGGCTCGATGATGGTGGCCCTGACAAGACCAAAAGAAGGGGTTTCAAAAAAGAAAATGATGTTGAACGCAATAGCCGCTTTGCGGCTCGAAAGTAGGAATTCCAGAGATCTAAATTAGTATGTTCTTGGCGGAAGTATTTCACTGTAAGGAAATGATCTATTGATGCTCCCAGAGATATATTTCAATCCAAAAACTATTCAATTGTGGGACCACTCTCCTGTTCTCTAGATATACAATTAACATCTTAGAGGATGAGGACTAGAACTCCCACTAGTGCAAGGCATGTTCCTACTACTAATCTCCTTCCGCCCAGAATGGACTAATTTGGGCCTCTGAAATCGCTTGTGCAACCTGTGTCCCTCAAGTCTTCAACTGTGAGGAGGTGTTTTCTTGGTGTGTCCTAAATTTCAGTTTCAGGCTCTTTCATTTGCACTGCAATGTTTTTCATCTTCTTCCTCATGGAAAGCTTGTGACAACTATCAATTTTACCGCGAAGATGGGTTCTTATGTCCTCCTGCGTTTGAAAATTTCTTTGTTTCTTTCTTGTTGGGGTGCAACATTGGAGTGATGCCAGTGTCAGGAGAAGGACTATTGTTCATCTGCTTCAATCCAAGGATTTATTCCACTGAGGAACCACTTTCATGTTTGTTTTTTGCCTCAGTTCTTCCGCAAGATATTGAGATTGGGGTAGAGAACATTGACCCCCCGAGGAGAAGACTGCAAGGATTTCCTAATAAAAAGTATGGTAATTAGTTTTGTATGCATGTTGAAGAGAATCTCGATGGCTCCCGCATGTTGCAGGTCATGTGCCTTTGTTTATGGAAAATATGTTCAATGTTTTGGTCCAAACAACTCGTTTCAATTTCTATTGATAGTGATACACTGCCTAGTATTCTTTTTTTTTAATGGATTTACTATTAAAAAAAAAATCTTGGAGTCTTGGTTGTTGCTTCTTTGTTGAATTTAACACCTCTTCTCATTGGCATGGTTCAATAGTCTCATAGTTCTTCAATATTTTATTGGCTCAAGTAATTTGATCTAAAATTGAGCATTTAAAAATTATATGACAATGCATTGTGTCGATCCATCAGGATTTTATGGAAACAAAAATGAATTTCAGACAGTTTCAAACCAACGTTCAATTCTATTCGTAATGCAGATAAAAAATTGCAATACCAAATCACATGCAGCAGTCTGGGCCCCACCATAGAAATTATGTTTTCATCTCAGCCTTACTAAGAAAACAACTTCTTATTTCCCTTTCGCTTGCTTGATTTGTTTAGCCCGAAAGGGAACATTTTATTAGTTGTCCATCCCCTTGCCTCTATTTGAGCATTTTTTACTTTATTAATGAAATTACCAAATTTCTTGTTCGCAAATATACTAAAAAAAATTGATATACGGTGGTCGTAGTCAAATGGGACTATGAAATCAACTACAATATTAAAATTCAAGATCGTCATTGTTGTTTCTAGACATGAAATTATTAAGCTTTAATGCTAACAACCCATCTTGCAAGAAGTTTAATACTTAAGTTAATATGTTAAAGTCATGGAAGAATGTATCAAGAACACAATTACTCCCACAAGTTGCAATAAAATCTAATCTTCAACAAAGCATTTGCTCACACCCTTTTTAATGGTACAAGCACAATAGAAAATGAATAAGTGGATAAAATATTGGACTAGAAAATGATGGTTTTGCAACAATGGGGCTTGTTTGAAACGAATTCCCTCTTACGAAAATTTCTCTCCACCTTTCTATTTTCCCACTCTTTTATCCCCTGTAGTTTTTCTTTCTAGTTACTTAGTCATGTTTTTCCGAAAATGTCTTGCTTGGGTGGGTTGGCGGATTCACGCGTTCACATTTTCATTCATGATTTTATATTGTGATTCCAACCGAGTGCTTCCCCTTTCTCTAAATTGCACTTCCATTGTTCTGTGACCTGCAAACAACACTTCGGATTTTACGATATGAAAATTTACTTATGGACTCCCACATCATCCCCTCTTCCGTGTTACACATTTTTCACTAAAATGTTCTGATACATACAATTTGGTCGTTGGGGCCTTACGTCTCCTCGGGAACCCTTGTCACCTTATTTTGAAGCTTGTTTAACTGATTTCCACACTTAACCATTTCTTGATATCTCTTTCGCGGATTGTCAAGTTGGTGGGTTCAGGAAATTTCCAATTTCTAGTTGTTGTTTCCTGTGCCCGCTACCTTCAGAATTCTTTCCAAGTATATGCAATAAGTATACAACTTCTCCAGAAACATATAGAAAATATCTTGCCAGGAAATGGAATATCTATTGCAGATTTGAATATATTGGACCTTCTTTTCCCTCTTCTATACTTAACCAAATTCCCATTTCTTTTTCCCCTCTACTTTCTCTTTCTGGTTACTTAGTCGTTTTTCCAAAAATGTCTCAATGCACGCGTTGGCAGACTCATGGGTTCACATTTGCACTCGTGCTTTTATATCGCGACTCCAACCAACTGCTACCCATTCCATGCCTAGACACTTTTTAGATCGCAAATTCTCGGGCAGGTGGGCTCTATATTGCACTTCCATTGTTCCATGACCTACAAACAACACCCGGACCTCCGCGATATAAAAATTTATTGCCGCACTACCGCATCATATCATCTTCCATGATACACAATTTTCACTCAAACTTTTTGATACCTGCAATTTGACGTTTGGGTCCTGGCATCTCCCGGGGAACTATTGTCACCCCATTTTGAAGCCTTTCTGTCCGCTTTCCATATTTCTCCATTTCTTGGAATCTCTTCCGTGCCTCCAATTCCAAACTAATCCGACTTTTTTTCTTGCGAGTTTCCAAATAGGCAGACTGCACTTCAGTGTTCCTTGACCTACAAATAGCTCCCCGACTTCTATGATATACAAATTGACTTTTGGACTCCTACATCAGCCCCTCTTCCGTGTTACACAGTTTGTGCTCAAAAGTTCTGATACATACAATTTGACCGTCGGGGCCTCACTTCTCCTCTGGAACCCTTGTTAACCTATTTTGAAGCCCATCTGACTGCTTTCCAAATGGCCATTTCTTGCAATCTCTTTCGTGGATCGTCGGGTCGGCGGGTTCAAACAATTTTCAATTCCTAGTTGATTTTTTTTATGCCCGCCACCTTCGCACTTCTTTCCAAGTATATGCAATAAGTATATAACTTCTCCAAAAACATGATGAAAATATCTTGCTAGGAAATGGGATATCTATTACAGATGTGAATATATTAGATCTTCTTTTCTGTCTTCTATACTTAACCAAATTCTCATTTCTCCTTTCCCTGTACTTTATCTTTCTCATTACTTAGTCATTTTTTCTGAAACTGTCTAGCTATGCAGGTTAGCGGACTCGCGGATTCACATTTTCACTCATGCTTCTATATTGCGACTCCGACCAACTACTTCTCCATTCCATGCCTAGCCACTTCTTCGACCACAGATTCCCGGTTAGGAGGGCTCTAGATTTCACTTCTATTGTTCCATGACCTACAAACAACACACTGACTTCCGTGATATACAAATTTACAACCAGACTCTCACATCATCCTCTCTTCCATGTTACACAGTCTTCCCATCATCCCCTCTTCCGTGGTACACATTTTTCACTCAAAATTTCTGAGACATACAATTTGAGCGTCGGGTCCTCACATCTCCCATGGAACTATTGTCACCCAATTTTGAAGCTTGTCCATCCACTTTCCATACTTCACCATTTCTTTGAATTTATTTCGTGGATCGTCGGGTTGGTGGGTTCACGAAATATCCAATTCCTAATCGTTGTTTCATGTGCCCACGCCCTTTGCACTTCTTTCCAAGTATCTAATAATTGAGGTTTAATGCTAACATCTCACCATGCCTCAAGGAGACGGTCGTAATAACTGTTCCTACACAACTAGTACAGAAACATGCAAAAAATATGTTGTCAAGTAATGGGATATCTATTACAAATACTTACCGACTTTTTCGCTTGCGGGTTCCCGGATAGGCGGGTTCAAGATTTCCCTTTCATTGTTCTGTGACTTGCAAACAACATCCAGAATTCCACGATATACATGCAGAAAAGATCTTGCCAAGTAATGGGATATCTATTACAAATTTCAATACATTAGTGAAAACGAGTCCAAACAATCGTTTCCCTATTCCATATTTATCCACTTTTTTTATTGTGGGTTCCCAGACAGGTGGGCTCAAAATTTCCCTTCCATTGTTCCACAACCTGCAAACAACACCCATAATTTAGCAAATATACAAATCATCTGTTGGACTGCCCCATCATGCACTTTTCCCTTTTATGCCTTTTGCAGTCAAAATTTTCGAGACATGTAATTTGACCATCGGTCCCTCACCTCTCCTTACAATCCCATGTCACCCTATTTTGAAACCCCTCCAAGCACTTTTCTTAATTGGCCATTCCTTACTTTTTCTTCCTCGTCCCCGTCGTCTTCACACTTTTTTATAATAAAAAATTATATAAAATTTGACCATCGGGCACTCACCTCTCTTTCGTTTTGCTTGCAACCCTACTATCAAGTCCGTCCGACCATTGTTCATACTTATGTATATATAAAACAGTCTTATTTATAATAAAAAATATTGTTTATATATATATATATAT
>JZKD02S2204047.1:420739-432471 GCA_000966675.3 Picea glauca | reverse complement strand
AAATTTGACATGAGGGATCTTGGTGCTACTAACTTCATTCTGGGAATGGAAATTAAAAGAGATCGTGCAAACATGAAACTCTGGCTGAATCAAAGAAAATATGTTGAGACAATATTCAAGAGGTTTAATATGCATGGAAGTAAAACGGTCAAGGTTCCTATCCCTATACGTGTAAATTTATCTGCAGATCAGTGTCCCAAGACACAAGAAGAAGAAGAGTACATGTCCCATGTTCTGTATGCCAATGCAGCTGGCAGTTTGATGTATGCAATGGTCTGTACTAAACCAGACATTGCACATGTAGTGGGAGTTTTGAGCAGGTATATGTCAAAACCAGGGAAGGAGCATTGGACAACAGTAAAGAGGGTCTTCAGGTATTTGCGTGGCACTATCAATTATGGAGTGTGCTACCAAGGAAGACCAGGATTGGATAGAGTGGTGGACATACATGGATTTTTTTATGCAGACTGGGCTAGAGATATGTGTTAGTGACATTTCTTGTCCTAGGCACAAGAGTATTCTGGTATGCAAGTTGCACGAGAAGCGCCCCAGCGCAACACGGGAGAATCTCTTGTCCGATCACAAGTCAAGCGAGCGGGCGAAGTTTCGATGTCAGCGGCTGAGATCCACCTACAAAACTGATCAACGTGCATCGAGATTTCGGGGCTGCCAAGTTTCCCGGGATTTAGCATGAAGGATAGCGCCAATAGTTCAAGGAAAATCTGGGTCGTTCGATCTAGTCGAGATAGGGGGCAGTTAGTCAGCGTATCGGGGATCGGTATTTCAGGAGATGAAGAGCCTCCCATTCTTTACAGGTGAAATCGTCGATCGGCGAAACACCGAAAGCACCTTTGGAGGCGAGTCCATGGTCTTAGCACCAGGTCACGTCAAGCGAGCCTGTGGATGAAGTGGGCCCCCTTTTAAATAGCGGATGCTACCTCAGCTGTTTATCTTAAGGACACGTGGCACACATTCGTGCCATGTCGGCATTCGAGAATTCAAGGAGTAAGCGCTCCTCGTCATTTCACCTCTCGAAACCTCGAATCCCAAAGTGTCGAAAGCACCTAGAATTGGGCCCTTGGTTTTGGCGTCTGGTCACAAGGAGCAGGCCTGGAGGATGGGCGCTAGCATTTATCATTCTATACAAAAGGGAGGCCAAAAGCACCGAATTGAGTTTCAGAGGGGGGGCACTGTGTTCTCCAGACGCCGATTTGATGTGATCTAAATCCCAGTACCTGCTGGGTATGAATGAAGAAGAGAGAGTGTGGTTGAAACCTCGCCTCACTCATTAATTGCAAAGTATGGATGTTCTGGCTTAAAGTCTACCCGAGAAGGTCCTCTATACTGGTTCTATTCATGGAAGCCATGCCGAGTCCTTGACTCACCAAGGAGGTCTGCACACACTAGCTCGGCTCTTAATGGCTCAGCTACTTCCCTTGCAGGAGCCATGCACAGTTAAGGTGGCGTCTGACAAAGAATAGCCATCCGAATTTGGCCGAGAGGACACCAAGTCCTGGGTACACGATTGGCCAGAGTTTGCATGCGTAGACTGTCAAAAGACATGCAGACGCAATGTTTTTAATGCAGCATCTTGTTTTTGCTGTTGTGGTTGTTTTTTAGTATATGTAGGCATTTTCGCCATTTTTGTAAGCATCGATGGTTGAGCAAGGCTCCCGGTGGTAAACTTTAATGAAGCATTGTTTTCCTGGTTATGTCTGGACTCTTGAGACTTCTTGTCTTATGAATGTCGGGTTTTCTTTTGCGTCTTTGTTTACACTTTATTAGAACGACTCGGAATTGGAGAATCCAGTCGAGTTGTAACTGTTATAGGATGATGTAGAGTTTGATCACTGTAACAGTTGCATTGTTTTTAATCGGTCCCTGTGATTTTCTTAGCACTGAACGACTTGGAATTGGAGAATCCAGTCAAGTCCCCCCTTTCAGTTTCTTGAAGCTCTGATCTAGAGGATCTCACATTCAGAGTTTTTCTTCTACAAATTACTGAAAGGCCTGTTGCCTGAGGTAGTTTGTCCACTCCTCTCACCAAGTCTTCAACCTGATCATTTTCAAATCAACTCACTGACTAAAGTTAGATCAAGACCTCCTTTGTTCCTCGCATGCCAGACCCAGTCCCTAAGTTTGAGTGATATCTTCCTGAGTCTCTACCCATTTGATCACCCATTAAAAACTACCATGACATAAAACTGATGGGCGTCGGGCTCTGCTCCTGCTGCAATCCAAGAGTGACTTTCGTCGCCAACATTTCTGGCACCGTTGCCGGGGACAAAGTTGAAGATTTTCCCTGGGCAGAACGACATTGAGTCTCTGATTCTGAAGGTGCATCAGGCATCAAAGCCCTTCAAGATTTCTATTGTGCACCTAGCGACTCCACTGAGGCGACTCCAAGGTTTCCACATCACTGTGTCAATTGTGGCTACTTTAGCACACCTGCAAGTGGACCCAGACGAGATTTCTCGAGAAGGTTTCAGTAGCTGCTTTCTTAGCCTGAGAAGCTTCCTGGGGTAACAACAACGTTAGGATCTGGCCTTTGATGGTGAACAAGGACTAGACACATTCGAATTTGTGCATCTTTCACCTAGCGACTCCATGATTCAAGGATCGATTGGCGACTCCACTGGTTCGATATGGAGAAAATCCTTGCTCGCAGGTTTGCTCCTTTTAATTTTTCTGCTATTCCTAGTTTTCCTAATGTTGTCCCCTCTCTGAATGAATGGGGCGATTATTTTCCCTGATTTGGAAAATGTGAAGAGGACAACCCTGCTCGGCATCTCAGTGAGTTTCATGAACTCATGCACCGGTGGGAGATACATCACGAGGATGTATTATTGAAGATGTTCATGATCTCACTAGTAGGGGAGGCACGTAGATGGTATCATTCTTTACCCCCTGCTAACATTTCTTCACTCAGTGAATTCCATGCAGCTTTCACCGCCTATCCTCAGAAGTTGTATCCCTCTGAGTTAATTTGTCATCACTGTTGTGAGGGACACCACAACTATATACAAGATAAAGTTGTTTTAGACATAGGCTGTGAGGATGATCCTGACGACCTAGATCAGGAATCAGTCCTTTCTCCTCCCCATTCGTCTGCTTCGGGTGGAGTTATGGAGCTGATAAAATCTATCGCTACTAGACTAGACAGGTGGGAAGCTGAGCGATGTGCATAGGATTTTCCACCCTATGAAGAAGATGATTTTGGTATCTCTACAATGGGTAATTATGAAGATCCCAGGGAGGAAGAAGATGCTTCGGGTGGAGTTATGGAACTGATAAAATCTATCACTGCCAGACTTGACAAGTAGGAAGTTGAACAATGTGTTGAGGATTTCCCATCCTTTGAAGCAGATTCCCTTAGCAGCTCTACTGGGGGCGATTATGAAAAAATCTTTCCCACAGGGCCTGTTTATGATGAATACGAATCTGACCCGAGAGAGAGCCAAGAAGAGGAAAAAGAACCAGAGGAACAGTCTGCCCTTTGTTCAGAGCTAGTCAGTGAGCAGCCACCACCTGAGATCAACAAACCTACTTCAGTTATTCACCCGCCTGTGCTTATCAGAGATATTTAGCCGCATGTGAACAATTGTGTAGCAGAAGAGGTTGTCTGTCGCCAATTTCCTGAAATTGGCCACTCATTCGATGACCCTGTCAGCAAATACATGGAGTGGCATTTCCCTTATGCTTTGGAGCCGCCATATCCCATCTCAAATTTATCTTGTAAGGAGAAGTTGAAGAGTGTAACTATTTTGTAGTCACGGTTACATCAACTATTTGTGATCATCGACAGAAAGAAAGAGCTTCCCTTTAGGAAGTTACTTGATTGGCTATGGTGGAAGTCTATTTTCACCTAGCCCCATGTAAAGTGTTTTATTAGTTTAGGATTGTATATAAATAAGCTCCTTTGAGCATGTATCTTTATTTTGTTGCTTTTATGTTTCAGCCTGTATTTTCAGCAGCGGGATGTTTTGAGCCTGACTCCATAGCCCAACAGCAAGGCACTGAAGCTGCGGAATGAGTTCTTAGAGCGTCACAGGGATGACTCTATCCCCCATGGATCCTAATGTTAGCGACATTTCTTGTCTTAGGCACAAGAGTATTCGGGTCTGCAAGTTGCCCGAGAAGCGCCCCAGCGCAACATGGGAGAATCTCTTGTCCGATCACAAGTCAAGCGAGCGGGCAAAATTTTGATGTCAGCGGCCGAGATCCACCTACAAAATTGATCGACGTGCATCAGGATTTCGGGGCTGCCAAGTTTCCCGACATTTAGCATGAAGGATAGTGCCAATAGTTCAAGGAAAATCTGGGTCATCTGATCCAGTCGAGACAGGGAGCAGTCAGTCGGCATATCGGGGATCGGTGTTTCGGGAGACAAAGAGCCTCTCATTCTTTACAGCTGAAATCGCCGATCGATGAAACACTGAACGGACCTTTGGAGCCGAGCCCACGATCTTAGCACCAGGTCACATCAAGCGAGCCTGTGGATGAAGTGGGCCCCCTTTTAAATAGCGGATGCTACCTCTGCCGTTTATCTTAAGGACACGCGGCGCACATTTGTGCCATGTTGGCATTCGGGAATTCAAGGAGTAAGAGCTCCTTGTCATTTCACCTCTCGAAACCTCGAATCCCGAAGTGCCGAAAGCGCCCAGAATTGGGCCCTTGGTTTTGGCGTCTGGTCACAAGGAGCAGGCCTGGAGGATGGGCACTAGCATTTATCATTCTATACAAAAGGGAGGCCAAAAGTGTCGAATTGAGTTTCAGAGGGGGTGTGTTCTCCAGACGTCGATTTGATGTGATCTAAATCCCGGTACCTGCTGGGTATGAATGAAGAAGAGAGAGGGTGGTTGAAACCTCGCCTCACTCATTAATTGCAAAGTATGGATGTTCTGGCTGAAAGTCTACCTGAGAAGGTCCTTTGTACTGGTTCTATTCATGGAAGCCATGTCGAGTCCTCGACTCGCCAAGGAGGTCTTCTCAGCTACTTCCCTTGCAGGAGCCATGCACAATTAAGGTGGCGTCTGACAAAGAATAGTCATCCGAATTTGGCCAAGGGGACCAAGTCCTGGGTGCATGATCGGCCAGAGTCTGCATGCATAGACTGTCAGAAGACATGTAGATGCAATGTTTTTAATGCAACGTCTTGTTTTTGCTGTTGTGGTTGTTTTTGAGTATATGTAGGCATTTTCGCCATTTTTGTAAGCATTGATGGTTGAGCAAGGCTCTTGGTTATGTCTGGACTCTTGAGACTTCTTGTCTTATGAATGTCAGTTTTTCTTTCGCATCTTTGTTCACATTGTATTAGAATGGCTCAGAATTGGAGAATCCAGTCGAGTTGTAACTATTATAGGATGATGTAGAGTTTCATCACTGTAACAGTTGCATTGTTTCTAATCGGTCCCTGTGATTTTCTTAGCATTGAACGACTTGGAATTGGAGAATCCAGTCAAGTCCCCCCTTTTAGTTTCTTGAAGATCTGAACTAGAGGATCTCGCATTCAGATTTTTTCTTCTACAAATTACTGAAAGGCCTGTTGCCTGAGGTAGTTTGTCCACTCCTCTCACCAAGTCTTCAACCTGCTCATTTTCAAATCAACCCACTGACTAAAGTTAGATCAAGACCTCCTTTGTTCCTCGCATGTCGGACCCAGTCCCTGAGTTTGAGTGATATCTTCCCGAGTCTCTACCCATTTGATCACCCATTAAAAAATACCGTGACATAAAACTGATGGGCGTCGGGCTCTACTCCTGCTGCAATCCAGGAGTGACTTCCGTCGCCAACAATATGGATTGCAGAAAATTTACAAGTGGGTATGTGTTTAACCTATTTAGAGGAACAATCAGTTGGATGAGCAAAAGGCAGGTTGTAGTGGCACTCTCAACTACATAAGATGAATACATGGAAGCCACTCATGCAAGCAAGGAAGCAGTATGGTTACATAGATTATGTTTAGGTATTGGGTTGGTACAACAAGCAGTGACATTAGATTGTGACAGTCAGAGTGAAATCTTCCTGTCAAAGAACCCAACTTATCATTCGAAGACAAAGCATATTAATGTTCAGTATCACTTTGTGAGAGACATTGTTGAGGAAAAGAAGGTGTTGCTGGAAAAGGTTGACACTTTAAAGAATGTTGCAGATTCATTGACAAAGTTAATGAGCACAGAAAAGTTCTCCTGGTGTAGAGTAACAATGAGCATTGTTGCCCTGGATTGTTGACTATATAATCATGTGGACCCCTGGATGCAAAGAAAACAACAAGTGGGAGAATGTTGGGTATGTGTTATATTATTTTCATGTGTATGTGTGTGTGGGTGCGTCAAATTTGACAACTGCGTCTGACGATCCCTCTAGTAGTTTGTTTTTGGGCGGTTTTTGCTATTTTTAGCGGATTTTGCTATTTTTAGCGGTTTTCTAAATTAATCCTGGATTAAGGGATTATGGTTTTGGTATCTAAGGAATACCTAAAAACACTGTATATATTGTATGGTGAATGGTGAAATTCGATATAATGAATATAAGAGAGGTTTTCCTCGGTTGAGGGTTTCCGGTATAAATCTTTGTGTACTATGTGTATGAACCATTTGATTAAATTTTGTTTTTCTTAAGAATATATATACATTGCTTTAATTCATAGGTTTAAAACTTACACCTCCAGCCTCCTTGCATCATGTATAGGATATGTGGAGAATAATATCAAGAAAAAAATGGAACTGATTGTTGAATCGTAGGAAACATCACAAACCATGGCTTCCCTTAGAACGAGGGAACATAATTTGCTCGAACATTTGCAGGTGGATTTAAAAGATGAAGAACGTTTCTATTTAGACACGGTCCTTCCTTTTGGCACTATTGTCAACAACATGACAGAAACGAGAAGAAGACAGCAAGATCTCCCATCCAAAAACTGGATCACTCAATTAAATGCATGCTGGAAAGAAAAAGTGAAGAACCTGCATCTCATTGTCCAGTCAGGTGAACAAGCCATATCAAAGAAAGAAAAATTATTCACAAAGCTGACTAGAATAAACTTAGCCAAAAGGACCAATGACTTCCAAGACCCCAACTTAATCGTCAACTCCTTGCCCTTAACTAAGCAAGCCTTCGATAAACAGGTTGATAATTTTTACAACATCCTTGAATATGGTGAAGATGACGTCAACAACTGGCTAGTCAACTATTCGGTACAGAATGAGGAAATTGATCAGGGTCTGCCTAATCTTTATATCGATCTAAGGGAATTAAAAAAGGAACTTTTCAACATAAAAATCCAGAATGAGATCAACGTTGCCCCAATGAGAAGCTACATTGAAGAATAGTTGGAAAGGGAATTGAAGCAAGTCATCGACGAAAGGCAATAGGCAATTGCCACGATTCCAGTAGCCGTCGACGACAGCAATAAAAAGGCATCAACAAGAAAATAGAAAAAGGTGTGTTATGTACCATCATGGTAAGTCTATACTGATCACATCCTATTTTTTTTATCAACCCAGTTATTCCACTTTTTTAAATAGGAATGTCTATCCAAACAATGATACCTTTCAATTTATTTTTTTCAGGTATTACACTCTACCGTCACCCACTTCTTCTTTCCACAGTCTTATTTCTTGTACATATTTCTCTTATGGTCCGCGGGAGCCCCAATCCCAATCTATATGACAAATGCAATTAAATTTCCAGGAATATGTAACAGACAATATTATTTTTTTATATATTTCAAATAAAACTATTTTTGATCTCCTTTTATATTTATGTCCTCATAAATTTTTATCTTCCACTATGTTGAATGTCAAGAAATTGTGTTTATTTAATTTGAATATAACTTTTTTTGTCCTACCACATATAGAGACAAAATAGACAGAAATTTTGAACATAGCAAAATAGATTGTATAGTTTCAAAAAATAAATGGGACTCTAGAGGCCACATGTCATTTACTGTATGGATACCACCACCTATATTTCATGCTGCTTGCTACATCTTCGTTGCAGTTTCCATTTGCCTCCGCTACTTTTTCCCATCCTTGTGCATTTATTCTCAATTCAACCCGACAAGGACTATGCTGCCATGCAACACTTGTTTAAAATGCAATTATAATAAACATATTTACTTTATAAAAAGGTAGGAAGCAAAGCTTTTCCTTAATAATGAATGTACAATGTTAATCATTAACATACAAGGCTAATAATTTAAGTTTGATACATGGGAAAAGATTTGATTTGAGTTTAATGTTTTACTTAATATTAGAATAAATATTTTGAATAATATTCTAATATTTTGAATAATATTTTGTTATTGTCATTTGAGACTCTCAAGTAGGGCTATGCTTCTATAATGAAACCTTGTATTTATTCAGCTAGAAGATTATGCTTTACAATATTCAGTAAAGATAGATAAGTCATTTCATTGCACGTTGATTCCTAAAACATTATGACTTAAATTTTATATATATATATATATATATATATATATATATATATATATATCAACTAAGCTCCTTTGAAGCTCATCCCATCTCTTATTACTTGTTATTATGTCTTTGAAAAATATATATAATTTAATATTTTAGCAGTGCCTCTTTGTAAAATGGCGATGATTGTGGTATACCAGATATTCAAAATCATATGAAATTTTGAAAAAGAAGTTCCATGATACATTTTTTAAATGGCGGAAGTTTGACTTTAAAAGCATCATGGTGGGGAAGTTGAAGATATACATAGATATGTGGGCCCACATTCCTTATCCAAATAAGAATTACATAAATGTTCGGGGCAACATTCCCACATTAAGTTTCAGTTGTGGGAAGGTTCCATGGAGAAAATTAGGTACACTCCATGGAGAAAATTAGGTACAAATACTAGATAAATGTGCCAAATTTGCCGATGAAACGTTAGACAAAGACGTTATAGGTAGAGAGGGAGTTTAGATAACTTTAAGAGGAAACGTGGGTAAAAGTTTGAACGAGAGAAAATTAAAAAAAAGAAAAAAAGAATTTGGTATTTATTTATATAAGTAAAGATTTTAAATAAAAAATGTATGTATAGGAATATTGAAAGTTGGTTGGTAGAAATTAATTGTAATATAGGAATTAAGCAAAGTTGCTCCTATCCTTTATTTTTTTTGGCATATACATTGACAAGTTACAAGATTGTTTGGAATAAGAGGTTGTGTCAGCCTAGCTCTTGCTACTATAGTCATCATATTTCTTCTTTGCGTCAATGATATCGTTCTTATGATGAGGAGTCTCTATGATCTCAACAAACAACTATGAATCCTCAAGGATTTTTGCTCTAGTATGAGTATGACTATTAACACTGGCAAAATGAAAGTTATGATAATTAAATCCAAAAATATCATTGACGATACTTTTGTATATGACAACAACAACTTGGAGAAAGTGCCTTCATACAAATAACTTGGAATTGATGTTCACCACAAGCTCACCTAGAACTATAGCATTGAGAAAAGGATGAACAGAGGGTGGAAATATTAGCATGGGCTTGAAAACAATTGTAAATCAATGAACCTTTGGATATAAGATAAGAAAAAACTTATCTTTGAGACTTTCATCACTCTTGTTATCATATATGGATGTGAAGTTTGGAGATGCAGTATCTCTAGAGAATCATGGAGAAAGATGGTTCGCAGATCCAAAATAATTTATAACTTATAATCTCAAAAGTAAAGGCAATACACCTTATCCTATCCTCTTCATAGAAGCGAGTCTTTCCCCATTCAAAGCATGGCTATGACTAGGTACCTAATGTCTAAGAACATGGTAAATAACATGGAAGACAAGAGACTTCCCAAAGTTGCTTCAAACTCCAACCAAAACCACTTATGGCTCAAGTGGTGATGGCATACATATGTCTAATCTTGGCTAAATCATTGGGGAATAATGAAAGAGTTCATTTTTCAAAATAATGATATTATTAAAAATATTATTACGTCTAAATTTAAGCATAAATTGTGGTGCGATAAAGATTTAGAGGATAAAATAAAATTATGATAGGATATGGAGGTGATCATACATAATGTAGAAGATCAAAAATATCTCATTGTTTTGACTAGTGTAAAGAAAAAAAATCAGCATTGCTAAAATAAGAACAAATTCTCATTAGACTCATAGTGAAACTAGGCATTGGACGATTCCCAAAATGTCATGGGATGAAAGCTGACATCTTTGTGACACTAAGAGGGTTGAAGATGAAAATCACTTTCTCTGAGAATGCCTACATATACCCAAATTAGATCTCAATTTCAAAAAATTGTAACAATGCCAACCTTCCTAAGCTTCTAACTCTTCAAAACTATAGTGATCTCGTAGTGCTTCTCTTAATGATTTTCGAGCATAGAAATAAAATTCTAAAGAAATCCAAGTAATCTCTTACCTTTCTTAAGGTTCGATAGACCAAATTTTGTCTCTATAGACACGAACAATCATCATCTTACTATTTACTTTTTAGGTATGAAGTTTAATTGTAGTTAGGGTTAGTATTTGGTTTCATGTATGAGATTCAAGCTATATACTACTTGTAAGTACATGGCATCATTATAATATCCTTAGGGAAGATCCACAAGGTATATTGGCTTACTTGTGGATAGTATTAATGATAAAACCATTTTTTGGTCTTGCAAGATGACCTTAAATTACTTCTGATTAGGTAAGAGCTCATCTTCCTAGGACATAAGAACAAATGTTAATGATCTAAGACTTAAAAAAATTTGGCAAGAGTGGAATTATTAACCTCTTACGAACGACTAATGAATTATTTTAAATAATTTAATTATGTTTACACACAATAATAAAATTGCATATAAAAATCTTGAAATTATATCAATAAAAACTAAACATATAATCTTGTATTGTAAACTTTTTCTTACTTTAAAAACAAACAAATTACTACTTTGTTTTGACTACTTTACCAACCATAAATACAAAATTGTTAAATTCCAACTACCACTCAACTATATCCCACTTAAGTTTTATATCCTTAAACATTTTGTTAACCTAACAATCGGTTTTTCTCCATTGTCTTCGTGCTTGAGATTGAACATCCTTTTTCTCTACATATAAAACAAGTGGTTGTATAGATTCCTAATACTTGGAAATCTTTTTCCTAAGTTTTGAATTTTTTTTTTATTTATTATTATTATATATATATATATATATATATGAAAATAGTATAAAGAAAAATATTTAAGAAATCATTTTCCTAGATTTTGAATTTATTTATAAAAAAATAAAAAAACTAAATAAAATTAATATAAAAAAATTAATTAAAAAAAATAAAAATAAGTTTAAAAACTTGATTCTTAACCATTATTGGTTATTTGAGAAAATATGATAATAATAATAATAATAAGATTATTTTATTTTTCTTTTATTTTTTATTATATGCTTTTATAATTTACATTTTAATTTGATTATGGTAAGAAATTTTTCACAAGATAATCAAATTTATAAAGATTCAAATTATTAAAAAAAATTAAATATTCAAATTATTAAAAAAATACATGGATAATATAAGATGTTATCTAAAATTAATAGGTTTTATTGATGTTATTTAAAATCAATAAGTTTTATTGATGTTATTTAAAATTAATAGGGTTTATTGATGAAATTGGAAGGTATATTTTAATTTTTATGTTTAAAAATGAGTATTTAAAAAATAATAAAATATTAATAACAAATAAGTATTTTAATGTTCATCCTAAATAA
>JZKD02S2204047.1:393770-407120 GCA_000966675.3 Picea glauca | reverse complement strand
AAGCCACTGGTACACGCCAGTCCCGAATTCCCGGCTTGTGAAATCCCGATACACCTTAGCACATGTAGATTTGGTTTTCAATGTTTCGGCACCCGGAAAACTGAAGGGTACGAACCCCTCGTCCTCTTCTACCGCGAAAACCCGGTATGTGAAACTCCGAAAGGTGGGATGCCAGGTTTTAATCAGAGGCATTGCTAGATGTGACAATACCGTTAGTCCCTTTCAAATTTCGACTCTTAGAGAGACAAGAGAGAAAGGGAACACATGCATTGTGATTTTCCGAATTGTGAAAGCCAAAAATGCCCCTTCGGTAAGTTCCATGGTCATAGCCAACGATCACATGGGTAAGGATAAAGGATGGTAGGGTCTGCATCAAGCCCCATAGGAATTTGGGGATTCTGTTCCTCGGTGAAAAGAAGGAAAAAGAAGAAAAGTATTAGTTCCCGTAGTGGGTGTGTGACACTTTCAAAGTTCCAACCATTAGTCAGTACAATTTTCATGAAATCAAAGCACTAGAAAAATAAAAAAATCATATTGCTAGCATGGAGAGAAGACAAATGAAAAATGAAGAGTAGAACCACTTGGCTCTTTGAAGGAGACAATAACACAAAGTTTTTTCACAGACATGCCATGGGTCAAAAGTTAATCAATACTATATGGAATATCAAGGACAAGGAGGGACATGAATGCACAAACTTTGCCTCCATTTCAAAGGTAATTTTTCAACACTATAAAGAATTATATGTTGGGGAGAAGGTGTAACCTAATATGAAACAAAAAAACAATACTGCAGATAATCGAAGAGGAAATAAGATTTCAAAGATTAAAAAGGTGGTGTCTAAAGACATTGTTACAACACTTAAGCACAATGCATTGTTATAAGAACATCACAATACATAATGGGCATATTGTACACAAAAATGATATCACTTGATTTCTTGATGATAATGACCCATAGGGTCTGCTATTTATAGCTTCAATATATAACCAACTTCCATGAAATTGGGAGGATATTGTCCACATATAACCATCATTTGTTATCTCATTTAATCCATCAAATCCATGTTGTCTAGTCATCTCGAAAAGGATGTTCGACCCGACCATCCATGCATCCAAATCGTAGTTGATTGTTGAGCTGGTAAATCCACCGATCGAGTGTCTTCAACTATCAGTCGAATATCTAACCAATAGACTTGTCGACTACTCGGCCGACTTATGTAGAGATATGGTCTATCTCCCCACTGATTGTTTCCATATGTAGGTCGACTGTTTGCTTGACTAATTGTAGGAGAAGTGTGATGAACCAACAAAACTTGGTGTTCCAACACCCCCCCATCAACACACGACTCTCTAGATTTAGGAGGTGAAATTGTGTCAAGATGAAACCCCCCTATAATTATAGCTTCTTGAAGCCCAAGAATTGTACAGAGCTTGATAAATCTAGATTCAAATAAAGGCATAGTGAAGATATCAACTACCTGATCATTTGTTCTACAATATTCAAGAGAGACAATGTTCTCATGAACCAATTGTCTCAAATAGTGAGCATGGAACTCAACATGCTTCATCTTACTATGGGAAATGGGGTTATCAACAACATGTATGGCACTTTGATTATCACAATAGATTATAGTCTAGGTTTGAATACGAAATCCAAGCTCACCCAGAAGTTGGCATATCTATATTTTCGTTGTCCCTTCATGAATGGCACCACAATATTCTACTTTTGTAGTTGACAAGGAGACTTCCTTATGTTTCTTTCACAACCACACCAACAGTCTAGTGCTAAAGTGAAACACATAGCAAGAAGTGGACTTATGGTCATCATTTTCGCCATCCCAATTAGAGTCGGTGAAACCGACCAACAATTCTGAACTTTGAAAATACTTGATACCAAAATAAGTGGTACCCTTGAGATAGTGGACAATTTGTTTGAGTACTTTACAGTGGCTTTTTCTAGGGTCTTGCATAAACCGAGAAACCACACTAACAACAAAGGAAATGTCAAGTTGACTATGAGTAAGATAAATGAGATTATCGATAAAGTGTAGCAACAACTTTGGGAGTTTGACAAGTTTTGGTGAGCTTGACTCTAGATTGAAAAGGAGTAGAACATGGCTTACAATCAACCATATTAAAACATGTCAAAAGATACATTACATATTTATATTGAGAAATGAAGAAAACATCACATAGTGGTAATACTTGAAGAGCCAACAAATAATACAGAGTACCAATATCGGTCATGTCAAAGGAATCAACAAGTTGTTTCTTCAATCTAAGAATGAGATCACTGTTATTGCTAGTAATGACAAGGTCACCAACGTATAAAGAAACAATCAAAGTGTCTCCATTAGTATGGAGTACATACAACATGTGATTAGATTCACAATGTTTGAAACCAAGTCAAAGAAAGAAACTATCAATCTTAGCACACCAAGCATGGGGAGCTTTCTTCAAACCATAAAGAGACTTCATGAGTCGACAAACGAAGTTAGAATATGTCACAAAACCAAGAGATTGTTCCATGAAAATGTCTTTATAAAGGTCTCCAAGAAGAAATGCACTCTTCACATCCATCAATTGTATTTTCCATTCAAATCGAGCAGCAAGGGAAAGAACCAATTGAACAAAATTCATATTTTCAATAGGGGAAAAGGTCTCAGTGTAGTTGATACCTTCTTGTTGAGAAAATACCTTCACATCCGAGCTAGATTTATGTCATTCAACAACATATTCAGAGGTAAATTTGGTCATATAGACCCATTGACACTTCAAAACATTCTTTCCTTGCAGTCGGGGAACTAATTCCCAAGTGTGATTCTTCAACAAAGAATAAATTTATGTCTACATAGTTTGTTCCCATTCAGGTAATCCTTGAGCATTCGAGTAGGCAATAGGATCAGAATTTTCAAGTACACAAATCAGTAATGCAACATTGGCATGTTTCTTTTGAATTCATGTTTGTCGTCTGGAGGAAATATCACCAGCATTAGCTCCAATTACTTCAATTGTCTTGGAATTCCATCTCGGTAGACAAGAAATAAGTGAAGTATGGTTCACTGTAGAAGGTTGATTAGAAGTCAGAACAATTTTAGTCAACAAAGATTGTGGATCAGTCAAAACAAATACTGATGGACTAATTGATTCATAGGTCGATGTTCTAGTCAAAACAGGAAAAGAATTTGATTGTCCATTCGAAGGACTAAAAAATGGAACAGGAGAGAAAAAGTAAAAAACAACATCAAATTGATCATCTTGCAACAATCCAAAAAGGCATTCAACAACTTGATGCCAGAAGACTTCTCATCAAACCATACATTTTTTATGATAATGATTTGTCATTTGACAGGGTCAAACATCTGATAGGCCTTAGACTCTTCAGAGTAGCCCATCATCATGCAAGAATGACTCTTTTCATCCAACGACTTTATTTAATCATCAGAAATATGTTCTCAGACAACACATGTTGGTTGTGGATATTGATTATGTTCCAGATTCAGAGGTTTGTTTCAATCGTGATTGGACCCCATTGCCTAACAGGGGGGTGTGGGGGGGATTTCCCCCCCACAAATGTCACCAGGGGGGTCCAAAGGGGGCGGAGATAATTTTTGTAGCGCCACTTCCCCCCCTCGGGCAGGGGATTCAGGGGCAGTGCCCTCGAAGTGAAATATTGGGAAAAATTGCCTTGTAAAATATTGTAATTTTGTAGTCAGTCTGGACCGTTCATTATAAGGTCACAAATCTGATGGTAGAAGTTATTTTAGGGATTTTTTCCCTAGAAGCCAACATATTTCATGAGGTAATTGTATTGTGGTTGTGTATGTGTGTGATTATTGTATTCTGAGAGAGGATACTGTGAGAGGAAGAATAGGAAGTTACAATGGTTGAGTTGTAGGTTGTATCCCTTCATTTTATTGGATGATAAAAAGGAAGGACATGGAAATTTTTATGGTGGACGTAGCCCACATTGGGTGAACCACCTATATTTGTGTCTCTATTGTGTTGTGTATCTTTTGTTTTTTATTTCCACATTTTTTTTATTTTATTTCTCCACGATCATGTTTTTCTAACAACTAGTATCAGAGCGAAAGGTAACTCACAAGAAAAGAGGGTTCCTAGTTCGAGTGGGAGAAATGGTGAAAGATGGAAAGTTTAGGTTCGAGAAATTTAACGTCCAAAACTACCATTTATGGAAGATGTAGATGGGAGATTATTTATATTAGAGGGATCTGTTCCTACCATTGGGGGAATAGAAAAGAATCTGACGACCATGAAGGATGAAGAATGGGAGGTTCTCGACAGAAAGGCACTAGGAACGATAGGGATGAGCCTGGAAACATCGGTGGCTTTCAATATTTCAAAAGAAAAGACAATGAAGTAACTGATGGATGCATTGGCTAAATTGAAAAACTCTCGGCGTCCAATAAGGTATTTCTAATGAAGCGATTATTTAATATGAAGATGTCAGAAGGTGGGTCTGTTGCAAATCATTTAAATGAATTTAATACAGTTAATAATCAACTAAGTTCTGTAAAAGTAGAATTTGATGATGAGTTTAGATCTCTTATAATCTTGTGCTCATTGCCAGAAAAATGGAATGGATTGGTCATCACTATAAGTAACTCCGTCTTTGGTTCAAACACTCTAAAATTTGATGATGTTGTTGATGTTATCCTTAGCGAGGAAATGTGATGGAAATGCACAAGTGAGAAATCAGGTAATACATTAAACATGGAGAATAGGGGAAGAAAAAATGATAAAGAAAAGGGCTCAGGGAACCACGTGAATTCTAGGAAGCGCAGATCCAAATCCAGACTAGGAAAAATAGAGTGTTGGAATTGTGGAAAGAAAGGACATCTAAAGAATGACTACAGAGATCCAAATAAACAAAGAGATGGACAACAAGACAAAAATCAAGAAGCAAATGTAGCAGGTGATGTGTTACAAGATTCTTTGATTCTTTCTGTAGATAATATTTATGAGTCTTGGGTAGTAGATTCATGGGATCAATTTCATGCCACACCCTATAGGAAACATTTTCTAGATTATGTTCAAGGTGAATTTGGACAAGTTCATTTGGGTGATGATGAACCATGCAAAATTGTTGGAATGGGAAAGATACAAATAAAGAAAAATAATGGAAACCAATGATTGTTGAAAGAGGTAATACATGTTTCAGATCTAAGGAAAAATCTAATTTCAATAGGGCAGTTTGCAAGTGAAGGATGTATATCCATATTTACAGATAAGGTGTGGAAGGTCACCAAAGGATAATTGGTGATAGCAAAAGGAGAAAAGGGAGGTGCATTGTATTTATGTACTGGTAATATTGATTCTTCTTTCTCTTAAGATTCTAAAAGAGTGGATACAACACTATGCCATCAGAGGCTTGGACACATGAGTGAGAAGGGGATGCAAATACTTCACAAAAGGAGTTTTTTTTCAAATCTTAAACAAATTGATTTGGATTTCTGTGAGCACTGTGTTTATGGAAAACAAAAGAGAGTCATATTTCTTAGAGTTGGAAAGGTAAAGAAGAATGAAAAGTTAGAGCTTGTGAATACAAATGTATGGGAACAAACTCAAGTATCATCTCTTGGTGGCTCTCATTATTATTTTACTTTTATTGATGATGCAACTAGAAAAACATGGGTTTATTACATTCGACAACAATCTAAGGTTTTTGATACTTTTAAGAAATGGAAAGATTTGGTTGAGAATGAGACAGGAAAAATGTTGAAGTGTCTCAGATCAGACAATGGGGATGAATATTGTAGCAAGTCGTTTGATGATTATTGTTGAAACCATGGGATTCATAGAGAGAATAAAGTCCCAGGAACACCACAAGAAAATGGTGTGTCAGAAAGGATGAACGTGACAATCATGGAGCATGCAAGGAGTATGGCATTGAATGTAGGGTTGCCCTTATAGTTTTGGGAAGATGTTGTAGATACTTCTATGTATTTGATAAACAAAGGACCTTCAATTTCTTTGGATGGTGGCATTCCAGAGGAGGCATGGATAGGTAAAAAGGTAAACTATTCATTTCTGAAGACTTTCGGCTGTGAAGCATTTATCCATATTGATAAAGAAAATAGAACAAAGCTTGAAGAAAAATCCAAGAAGTGTACATTTATTGGATATGGTGTTAAGGATTTTGGTTATCGCTTATTGGATTATGGAAATCACAAAATCATTAGGAGTAGAGATGTCATATTCGATGAGAATTTCATGTATAAATATCAGTTGCAGAGAAGGAAACAAGAAGAAGAAAAACCAGAATACACAATGCTTGATGAGATCACTGAAAAAGACATTACAAAGGTACCAGAAAATCAAAATGTACAACAACATGAGCAACAGGTACCTCAAACTCCTACAAGTGTTGTTAGAATATCTACCAGGTTAAGTAGACCCCCTGAACGATATGCTCCTTCATTGTATTATTTATTGTTGATTGATTCTGGTGAACTAGAAAGTTATGAAGAGGCAATGTAGGTAGACACTAAAAGGAAGTGGAAGCAAAGCATGAAAGAGGAAATGGATTCCTTGGTAAATAAACAGACTTGGGACTTGGTTCAGTTGCCTGCAGGAAAAAGAGCATTGTAGAATAAATGGGTTTACAGGTTGAAGGAAGAATATGGAGGCAAAAAGTGGTACAAGGCTAGACTTGTTGTAAAGGGGTTTGCACAAAAGAAAGGTATAGATTTTGATGAAATATTTTCTCTTGTTGTTAAAATGACTTCAATTATGACTATTTTAAGTCTTGTGGTAGTAGAAGATTTGCATCTTGAACAATTAGATGTAAAAATAGATTTTCTCCATGGGGATTTGGATGAAGATATTATATGCAGCAACCATAAGGTTATGAGGTCAAAGGGAAGGAAAATTTGGTATGCATATTGAAGAAGAGCTTGTATGGCATAAAGCAAGCTCCAAGGAAGTGGTATTTGAAATTTGGTAGGTTTATGACAGAACAAGGTTATAGTAGATGTCATTCTGATCACTATGTTTATTTTAAAAGGCTAGAAAATGGAAGCTATATTATATTTCTATTGTATGTGGATGGCATGATTGTTGCAGGGTCTAATATGCAGGATATAAATGTGCTCAAGAAGAAATTATCTAATTCATTTGTGATGAAGGATATGGGTGTTGCAAAGAAAATCATTGGTATGAGAATACCAAGAGACAAGAAAAATCGCAAATTGACATTGTCTCAGGGTGAGTACATAGAGAAGGTGTTGGAGAGGCTTAGAATGTAGAATGAAAAAATAGTTAGAACACCTTTGGCTAGACATTTAAAATTAACTAAGGAAATGTGTCCCAAGACATAGGAGGAGATATAATACATGTCCAGGGTCCCTTATTCATTAGTAGTTAGCAACTTGATGTATGCGATGGTTTGCACAAGACCAGATATTGCACATGCAGTGGGAGTTGTGAGCAGGTATATGAACAATCCAGGTAAAGAACATTGGGAGGCAGTAAAGTTGATTCTTAGGTATTTGATAGGTACTTCTAGTCATGCATTATGGTTTGGAGGTTCAAACATTGTTCTATAGGGATATGTTGATTCATATATGGCAAATGATAAAAATAGAAGGAGGAGCACCACAGGGTATGTTTTTATTGTAGGTGGAACAAAATTAAGTTGGATTTCAAAACTTCAAAAGGTTATTGCACTTTCAACAACAGAAGCAGAGTATGTTGTTGTTATAGAGGCTAGTAAAGAAACGATTCGGTTATAGAGGTTTATGGAGGAATTGGGAAAGAAGCGGGGGAATAGTAGGATGTGCTGTGAAAGTGAGAGTGTCATTCATATTGCAAAGAACTTAGCCTTCCATTCAAAGACTAATCATATACAACTCAAGTACCATTTCATATGATCTGTCTTGCAAGATGGACATTTGAAGTTGGAAAATATACATACTAGCCAAAATCCTTCACACATGTTAAGAAATGGAGTAACCAGGGAAAAACTAAGTTCATTCTCAATTTCAGTTGGTATTCAAGCATGAAGGTGAAGATGAGAAATTTTCCAGGTCCAAGGTGGAGTATAGTCCAACAAATACAACTGCAGTGGATTTTTTGTGATCAGTCTCCAAGTGGGAGATTGTTGGTTGTGGAGCCTGATTATCTTCATGATTCAGAGATTCGTTTCAGTCGTGCTTGGACATCATTCCCTAATGGGGGGGTTTGGGGTGGATTTCCCCCCACAATTGTCACCAGGGGGGTTCGGGGGTAGTGACAACAATTTTTGTAGCCCCTCCCCCTGGACAAGGGATTCGAGGGAAGCGTCCCTGAAGCGAAATATTGGGAAAATTTTCCTTGTAAAATATTGTAATTTTGTAGTCAATATGGACCATTCATTACAAGGCCGTAGAGCTGACGGTAGAAGTTATTTTAGGGATTTTTTCCCTAGGAGGAAACCCTCTTTTATGAGGGAATTGTATTTCGGTTTTGTATGTGTGTGATTATTGTATTCTGAGAGAGCGGACTGTGAGAGGAAGAAGAGGAAGAACAGGAAGTTACAACAGTTGAGTTGTAGGTTGTATTCCTTCATTTTGCTGGATAATAAAAAGGAAGGACCTGACAATTTATATGGTGGATGTATCCTACATTGGATGAACCACGTATATTTGTGTCTCTATTGTATTTTGTATCTTTTGTGTTTCATTTCCTCATTTGTTTTATTTTATTGCTTTGCGATCCTGTTTTTCTAACAACACATCTAAACACACAGAGGTGGACAATTGAAGGCTTCTTTCCACACCATCATTTGACTAGAGTTACTGAAGGAACAAATCGAGTCTAGATGCGATTGAGCAGATAGTTTGCACAATATACAAAATTATCCCAAAAGCGAGGAGGAAAATATTTGGCCTGCAAAAGACAACTATCCATTTCGACTAACATTTGATTCTTGATTTCTATGACACTATTCCACTAATGTGTGTGAGGAACCGACCACTGCTAGTCAGTACCAAATCGAATCGGGTAGTCTTCAAATGATCAATTGACATACTAACCACAATAAGATTATCTCAAGCACTTGATGGATATGTTGGACACACCGAACACACTAAGAGAGGGGGGGGTGAATCAGTGTAGGGATCTTTTTCAACTTCCCTTCACAAAAATCCTTAGTTAGCAATCACCATTTAATCATCACTTATTAATGTCATTTATAACCATATAAATGTGAACATATATCAGCAACATATACCAACAACATATATCATCAATAAGTCATCACCACAAGGAACACAAAGAACACAAGATGTATGTACAATTTTTTTATTATGGACTGCAATTTTTGGGTTATCAACAACAACTGAATAGAGTTACAACTCCACAAGAGCACCAACTCTACAATGTAAGACTCGTCTTACACAACTCAACACCAACTGAGAAGTGGAATCAATCCTCAACAGATACCAATCTATCAACAGGTACTTGACCTGTCAGTAATGCAGCACACGTATGTACGCACCCTACCAGTAGTACAACTCACGTATGTACGCGGCCTGTCTGTACTACAACCTGTGTATTCCTTATGAACAATTAGGGTTTTCTCTCCATGAAAACTTAGATCCTTTGTAGCCTTCAATTACATTCACTTATGTCTTTCATTGTCCAATATGTACCATAATCAATCTCAACACATTTTCCACTTGTCCATATATCTAATAGCCACTTGACCACTTAACCCACTTTCCTCATTTTAGGGTTAACCCTCTTATAACCACTTTCCATAATTAGAAATTTATCCATTTACTTTATTATTTAAATAATCATCTTTGACGTTATTACTTCATTTTATTATTTAAATAATTTCTTCTTTGTAAGCACTTTGACTTCTTTGACTTTTTGGGGCTTCTAGCCAACATATGAGGGTCCTCCAACTTTGTAAGGCCATAACTCTCAAACCATGAGGAGTTATATGATGTTTCACATACCACTAGAAATGGCATGACAAGAACTATCCATATAGGATAGTTTCACTGAAAAATTCACTGATCTTCATCTCATTATTCCACAATTAATCATGGGTTCCCTAACCATACTACCAGGATAACTCAACTACAAAGCGTCTTCCCATGAATACTTTCACCATAAGGGGACCACTTTGGAGTTCATCCTTTTGTACTCCTTATCAACCATGATAATAAAATAATGAGACATCTTTAAATCAATCCAACTATGCATCATCTATCAATGAAACCACATCAATCCATCTTCATCTATGAAATGAATCCACTTGACATCAAGGACAATACATACTTCATCAATATAATATGACAATACATTGTTTCTTTGACATCAACATCAATCCTTTGGCATCAATGACAACATGATCCAACAATATCCCCCGTTGGCATTGATGGCAATACCAACATTGATGTAAACACCAATCATTGATGGAAACATGTATACAAGGCATTGCTCTACATCAATGGTCATCTCAATCACATAAATGTGACTATTTCTCCCCCTTTGACATCAATGGAAAAAGGTATTTCTCGCCTTGGGGCTGCTCCCCCTGCCTAAATGCCTTTGATATTTCTCTTAATAATCTCTCCCCTTTTGAACAAGGGATATCACTCTGATGTAGTGCTGAATATATATCGCTCATGATCCCCCTGTGACCATCGCTCCCCCTAAAACTATGCCTTTGTGCTCTTTCACCAAGTATAGAGCTCCTTTTCCAAGTATTCATCTTTGCATTTGATGAATATATCCTCCTGGAATCATGGGAAGAAGAATGAATCCCCCTATGGGTATGTCTCCCCCTATCTTCTATGCAATGTGAACAAATTCTACCACTGCAATATGCTTATGCTGCAAATGTTATTTCTCAACCGGAACATAGATCGACCGCTCTTTCTATGACAATCCTTGGACCTATCCATGCATCAAAATCGTGTCATACCATACATCATGAAGCAAAAGATATGTCAACAATGAAATAGAGAATCATGAACAAAACATCAACCAAGTACATATTGTGCCATATTATGTGCCAACCATGCACAACATCCGTGTACATCAACCATGTACATTAAAACCATCCAAAGTGCCATAAGATATCATCAATGGAGTGTATCAACCATATGCCAGTAATGTGTACCAATCATATGCCTCTACCAACATGCCAACCATGTGCCTCAACCAAATGCCATATCATTCATGATATGCCTCTACCATGAACCAAGTGTCACAATCAAGCATCATAAAAAATGTCTCAACTATATCAACCCATACATCAACAAGTGCACCAAACATGTATCACCACTTGTACCAAGCAAGTGCATCAACCATGCACCAATACCACAACATGATGAACTACAATCAAGATGTGTTCTCATACATGTATGCCATATCCACCATAAAACATGTCCCAATCAAACTGCTAGTAGGTTCCTCTAACAATGTACCAAAAGTGTATCAATCATGCATCAACTATAGATCAAGTCATGACTCATCAATGATGTACAACATGACCACCTTATCAACTCATCAACTACATGTCCCAATATGTAGCTCAACCATATGACAAACATGGATGATTTTAAGAATGGAAATTTATTTTAAAATGTAGAAACCTTGGTGAATATTACTAATCCTTCATATGTCAACTATAAATGTTTGGCGATAATTTTTTTTAAATATTCAAATTTATAAGTTTTTTATATAGTTTTTATAAAATTTTGGCTATTTGTAAGGTAAAATAATTTTATCCTATATAATTTTGGCGAATCGTTTTTAAAATAGCGAATCTCGTTTTTGGAAAAACCATGGAAAATTAGCTCATGAGGGAAATTTAACCCCTAAAATCATCCCTGATGCCAAATGCATGCACCAAGATATCCAACAAAATATTCTTTCAATAATACATCATAAGATATATCAATGAAACTTCAAACATGTACCAGCCATGTACCCCAACAGATCAGCCTCAACCTCCATTAACTACAGCAAATACTAAGCATCCAATAATACATGTACTAGAAGTGTTCCTCAATAGATAAATGACATTTCTAGCTAGCATCATCATGATATATCACATAGCCAAAGTGGCATAACTTCACCGTCACAGCCAACATTTGTTCCTCAATAGAAAAATGTCTCAATCCACACTCTAGGGTTAGTACCATGCATCAAATATAGTCTTCCAACACTTAACCATATGTCATCACCATACATACATAAATTGTGTATGCCAACATTTAATCATGAAAACCTACAACAAACCATGTCAGATTCTGCAACAAACCATGTCAGACCCTGCAACATAGAGTTATACCATTATACCATGTTGCAACTTATGTGCATAGCCTTTTTCCCAAGGATCTTTACCACATATATGTGGCCTGCTACACAGACAACTAGCATATGTACACAACCTATTCATAGGTCAACTAGTGTATGTACGCGACTGTTACCATTGTAACCCATGTATTCTTTTGAAGATGACAAACTTAAGCTTCCCTTAAGGCTTCCATTCTGTTCTGATTGTTCAGCTTTCTTCACCTACTTCTGAAGGTGTCCCAACTTCTCATAACTTGAGCTCTAAGCTTCCATATTTTCAAAAATGCCTTCCTTCCTAGCTTCGTGCCTTCTTCTAGTCATGCTATATGACGTCCTCATCATGAAATTTATTCTTGTGTTCCAACAATCCTTGGATTTGTAGCCAAATCCACTACATTTGTAGCATCTCATGGTGTGACAATGAGAAGCAATGTGTCCTACTTGATCACATCTCCAACACCTTAGGGTGTTATGAAATATTTCATTATCTCTCCTTGAAAAAAATATACATTCTAAAGATTTGTGACCATATTCATTACATGAGTAACATTGACCATGAAAAACATTTTCATACCTTTTCTTTGGTGTCCATCTTGAAGGTGTCTTGAATTTTCTTTGAGATGTAAAGATGTCGTCTTGATGTCTTCCTTGCTTTGTTATTTTGAAAGTTTCCTTCCCTTGTGTAGATGGTTGACTTGCAACATCTTTTGAGAATGAGGGACTTACCTCAAGCTTCTTTGAGGTGCTTTCTTCAACATGCGTAGCTTCTTTGTTGTATCCAAGACCCGATTTATCATTTGGTGATTTTTGACTATCCAAGATCTCATTCAAGATTGTTGAGCTATTCAAGAATTTGTTTGACTTCTCTACTTTCTTTCTAAGATCAACAACTTCATCTTCCAACTTATGACATGAATCTTCCTTTTCATTTACTTGATTCTTTAGTAATTCCTCTACCCTTTTGGCTTCTTCAATTTGGGTCTTGAGATGAACATTAACTTCAAGACTTTTGCTAATCTCATCATCTAGATT
>JZKD02S2204047.1:351853-369025 GCA_000966675.3 Picea glauca | reverse complement strand
GAAAACTCGTCTACCACTTGGAGAAATCTGTTGAGTTCATGATCATCTTCAAAAACTTTCCAATATTTGATGTTATCAGGTAAGGAGTGTCGATATTTTACTTGAATCTCATAGCTGAGCTTAGGGGGCATGGGTGGAATGAATTTGCTGGCTGAAACAGCAAGAGAATCAACAAGCTGATTCATATCCCTTGGTATGTATGAAATTTCAAAAAATTCATATCCCTTGGTATGTATGAAATTTCAAAAACAAAAAAAGAGTCACGCACTTTCCATACTTCGTCCCTGTAAGCCTTTAATCTGATATGCTTAGCCTGAAAAGTGTTGTTTACCTATTGTATGATAAGGTCTATGTCTCCCAATACCTTCAAACCTTTTATCCCCATCTCTTTGGCTGAATTTAAACCCAACAACAGAGCCTCATACTCCGCTATGTTGTTCGTAGTTCTAAAGTCGAGCTTGAAAGACAAAGATATGGTCTCCTTTGAAGGAGAGATCAGAACTACTCCAGCGGTTGTTGAATCCTTAGTGCTGGCCCCATCAAAGTACATAGTCCAGACTGAAATGTCCTCACCTTCGGACTGCTGTTCAATAGGCTTCACTAGCTGCACAGGAGTTGACTGACCATCATCAATCTAAAGGATGCATGAACCAAAATCTGTATCCACAGCATAGATAGGATGATTGACGGAATTCTTTCCATCACTGATGATGTAAGCAAGCTGGTTTTCCCTGTAAAGTCTTTTCAGCTCCCCCCCAAACACCGGAATCGTAGCGTATGACAGATCCATCTGCAATGTACCTCCTAATCTTTTTCCCCATGAATGAGACAAAAGCAGCCCAGACTTAGGTGGAATATCAACAACTACTACGTCCATAACCATACTTCTCATTGGTAATTGAGCAAGGTTAATAACCATGTCTTTAATGAGTCCGAGACATCTAACTTTTCTAGAATCAAAGAAGAAAAGATCTTGGTATGGTTTAGTGACTTCGAGTCCAAGCTCATCCATCACCACCTTTGGCATAAGGTTATGTGATGCCCCAGAATCAAGCAAGCAATTGTGAAGGATTTTGTCATGGACATTTAAGGATATGTAAAATGGTGGACAAGAATCGTCTCAGTCTTCTATCATAGGCCCTATGGTCACTTTAGGCTGATCATCTTGTAGGTTAATGAAATCATCTGATGGAGAGGTCCTAGGCTCAAGAGACTTTAAGATGGCTGCTTTAAAGACTTCATTCTTCATGAGTTCAGTGAAAGGCATTGGTATCTTAACCTTTTGAATTTCTGATTCAAAATTGAAAGAGAGAGATGGTCTGTCTGAAACCTTTGCCTCATTAGAAGGAGCCTTGAGACTGACTTGCTCCTTGACTGGGGGCTGAATTTGTTTCTTCAGTTGTTTTGCTGGAAGGGGGGTCTGTTTTTTAGGAGCGGGAGGATGCTTGGCAGCAACCTCTTTACTCTTCACAGAAGCAGAATCTTCCTTGTCCTCCACAGGAGCAGCACTAGGTGCTTTTGGGATAGCATTCTTCTTGGACCTTAAGTTGTAACCTTTTTGATCATCTATCAAGTAGACCGCTCCTTCAGCACCTGCCTCTTGAATTTGCTGATCCATCAGGGCTTCTTCATAGTCTACCTGTGTCAAAAATGAAGAATCAATTTCATCACTGAAACAGTTTATCTCGTTAGCATCTTCAATTTCATCGTGAGGGGGTTGTTGTTCTTCATCTAATACTGCATTTTGAAAAGGTGGTCTGACCCTCTGATCATAAACTAGATTTCTATCTCTTTGAAGGATCTGAACTTGTGGATTATTCCTTCTGTAAGGAAAAGCATTTGGATTTTTGGGGGCAAAAGCATTTGGTTCTTTTGCCCTTGCTGGTTGTTGATTCTAAACCTTCAACTTTGACATTTCAGACGTTAGACTGTCTAACATCTTCGCCATCTTTTCCATTTTACTGCTAGAAGAAGAAGAGGATTCAACAACAGACTTCTTCCTCTCGGCCCTTCCTTTAAGCTTCTGAGCTGCTGTAATGTTAGACTCAACCTCGAGTGCGGCATCTTGCATTAAAGCAAGCGTGGCTGATCGTATTTCTCTAAGGATAAGACAAAACTCTGAATCAAAAGCAACAGAGAATGTGATCTTTGCCAATGCATCGCTTGGTTTAATCTCTGCAGGGATCTTACCAAACATTTTATTAAATCTCTTGATGAAGTCTGAAACCGAATCTCCATCATCCCTCTTCAAATTTCCAAACTCAGAAATGTAGTATAACAGATCTCTTCTTTCTTCCCAATGCTTCAAGAATACCTCATCTAATTGTTCAATGCCAGTGATCGAATTTGCTGGTAGCTCTTTGAACCATTTTCGGGCTTGGCCATCCAAACTCTGAACAAAAACTCTAGTCCACACATCTTCTTCTGAAATATTTATGTTTTCCGCATAAGCATAAAATGCTTCGATGTGTTCTTCAGTAGTATACTCCCCTGCTCCTGTAAATTTTGGCATATATTTCTGATAGTCACCTGTGTGCATGGTAGACAAGGGATTTGGAAAAACAAGTGGGGCATATCTGTTTGCCAAGATCTGTTCCATCTTGGTCAAAGGGGCAGCCATGGCAGTCTTGGTGATTGATAGAGACGAGGAACTTGTAGGAGATGATGGAGGAGATGAGCTACCTGAGTTAGAATAGAATGGTTGTCTTACTTCATCTTGAGCAGAAGGTTCAGAAGTCGGTGAAAAATAAGAGGCCTTATAAAATTGACCAAGCAACAACGCTAAATTCTCTTCACCAATAGAGGACAGATCATGGAGAATTTCTTCAAGAACAGGCAGATTGGTGTGAGTGTATAAGATACCTTTCGAAGGTTTGATGGGTGATGAATCGAAATAAGATGAAGAGGAATTTTCTTTTTGTTTGGAGGATTCTGTATTCAATTCTTTTGGATGGGATGAAATGTCAATCTCAAGGACAGAATCAGTGATATTAGAAGAAAATGAAGGTTCTTCTACCTTAGAAACTTGAGATGAATTTTTTATTTCCTGGGAATCTTGAATTTCGGTAGGGGATTTAATCAAAGGCTTATTAAATATGGAAGGATGAGTATCAGTTTGAATACCTGAATCAACTGCCCTTGCAGATCCAGAAGCCTGTCTTTGCAAAGCTTTGCCCTTGCTGATGATCTTCTCAGGATTAGGAACTGGTGTTATCAATGGGCCTTTTTGGTTCGCCCTGGTGTGAGCTCTTTTGGGAGCCACTTCGTTTCAATAGAGTCACCGGATAGAAAATGTACAACCTGATAGTGTCTACTTCTTGTCTATCATCAAGAACTAGATCTATGTCGTCTCCCAGAGAAGCTGAGCTTCGATCTCCTCTCCCCGGCAGCGGCGCCAATTTGTTATCACTCCAGGAAACTCTCCTAGGCTGTAAGTCGGAGATGCCTGGTAACTAACTCTTTTTGGGAAATATTTTCTTAATAATTGATGTGGTTTTTTTGGATCAAGATGAATATCTAGGGACTGGACTGTGTTTTCAAGACTGTCTAGAAATATAAAATCTCACAAGGCCTTCTAGTAATGCAGTCAGACAAGGTTTGATTAAATGGTAGAGAAGATAGCTATTGAACCAGATTATACTCATATAAAACAAGAACAATGGGTTTAATAACTAAGGAAATAACTTATGATTCTCAACTTAATCGATCAATTAGTGAGATGAAAGTCACATGCAGATTGAATAAGCATCAATAAAGAACATTCACTCATAAGATATCAGAGAACAGAAAAGAAAAGTCTGACAACACAACTGAAGGAAGCCTGCAATTTTTCATATAATAAGAATAGGTCTCTCTTACAGTAGCAGCATGTAGAACCCAAAATCGAACCCTTGGTTCATCTTCTATCCTAAGCTTTATAGCATTACAAAGTAATTCTAAGATCTTGAAAACAAGGATCAAATATACTAAACATAGTAACTCAAAATTCGGTTGCAAAAGAAGTGGGATGCTTCCCCAAAATGAGGCCAATCCCAGATTTCTCTTTGTTGATTATTGGTGTAGTGTAGAATAGCCTCCCAAGGCTAAATGATGACTTTCAAATAGAGACTAAGTCGAATTTGCTGATGTGGCCAGGTGTCCTGCTTTCTGTCCTAATTAACAAAGTCCATAAACCTTTGAAATAACTCCTTTCTCCATCATGTGTCAAAAATAACTGCTGGGCTGGACTTGATAATTCATTAGGCATTCATTTGAAAAGATCCCGAATCTTTTCATCTCAAAAATTCTTGATCTGTGTAAAAACTCGTCCAATTCTGGACACACAGGATTTCGGTGGTTATCTGGGAAAATTCCTGGGTGAGTTATCCACCGAAAGCACCTCTTTTCAGTGGTTAATGAGCACATTGTAGGCTCACCTAAACCACCAAAAGTTAAACTTTGAAGAAGTTTCAAAATTGAAAAAATGTTTATCCTGAATCCTCTTTTAATACTCAAACTTTCTTAGATGCTGCAGTCCTGGTTCGTGCAGACCTACGAACTTTTTCTGACTGTGTAGGGGGGTTCTGGTACATCCATTATAGTTGTGGCTAAATTAGCCAAAGTATCCAGTCTAGTTTGTTCCTCCTCTGGTGATTTAAATTCTTTTAACTTGAGCCTCAGAATCCTGAGCTGCCTGTAGAGTTTCATATTTTCTCTGATCAAAACTCTGTTTCTATCTTTGATTTTGTCATGTTTTTCTTTAAGAGTTTGATTCATTTTGAACAGTTCAACATTTCTCTCAGTGAGGTCTGTGTTGGCTTTTTTGATTACCCTCTCTAGAACTTCCCTCTCATAAATCTCTTGTAGGAGCTTGTTGATTTTCTTTGTTTTACCTTTTTTAGGCCTACTTGAGGAAGCTTCTGCTTCGGGTTGCCTATGGGTCTTTGGAGGACTTGATGAAGCTAGATTTGAATGAAACTTTGCATCCTGTTTGATCTGCAAGTTATCCCGTGTCTCTGCCACCCCCTGTTCTGATTCAGAGTCACTGTAAGGTAGATTGAGAAGGCTTTTTCCTGTGGCAGGGTTTTTAGATTGTTTGTCTTCAAAATGTAATTTCCTCTTGATTCCTTCCTTTTTGCTAGGGGATGCTTTATAAGATCTCTGGGTATTGAGATTCCTTTTCTTTTCCTGTGACTACTCTTGGGAGTAGGAGCTTTTCTGCCTCTAGTCTTCTTAGTTTCTGCCTCTGCTGGTCTTTCTGTCTGAAACTCATTCCAGAACAAAAAGAAAATCCACTCAATGTGTTTCCTCTATAGAGCTTCTCTCACAAGTAGAGTAATCAGCCCTTGATGTGATAATATGCTGCTAACCTTAGCAGGCTGGGATTTCACCTGTATTGCCATTTTTTCCAGGGTTTTGTGAAATAAGTAAGGCAGGTTTATCAGTCCTCTTCCTGTGAAATGATTCAAAAGTTTAAAATGGTAATACATTACCCTGTTGTAGCGCCCCTCACAAGTGATATACACCAAAATTGCCTTCAACAGGGGATGCCACTTTGGTTCCAGATAGGACATGGGAATATCCTTCTTCTAGGTCAAAGCTTTATGCACTGGTAACAAATATGACCTGAATTCGACATTCGAAGGTGAGGAGGTTTTAAACCAACAGTCCCCCATTCTGGGTAACCCTGTGTACTCAGCGATGGTTGCTTCGTCGATGATAATCTCCTCTCTGCCTATCTTAGCAATCCTTCCATCATAGGAGAGAGCAAAAGTTTCGGCCACCTGTTGGTGAAATATTGTCAATTTCTCACAGTATGCGAAAACTCCGATCTGTCTAAAACACTCTGCTACCTCCGGATGAGCTTCCAAATACCAAACGCCATCCACCTCGGATCTCAAAGCAGGACTTGCTTTCGGCATGGATCGATGCTAACTGTGCCTGAAACTGTGTAAAACAAGACTTTCGGGAGGCAATGACTCTGGGAACTAGGGATACAGTCGATATCACTTATGAAAAACCGGTGAAATCGGGTGACGAAAGCATAGAATTAATGAATTCACTAAAACACTGACCCACTTTCGAACGACAATTTAGCTGAGAAATGCCGAAACTTAAGATTTTTGGGGGCACTGGTATTTCTGAAACTTGAAAGAGAATAGTTTCTAAACTTACCTGATAACCCGACCAGGTTTACTTGACTCAGAATGCTTGCTGAATCGGTGACACTTTGATGATTGCCAGAGGAAATGAGATCAGAATTTTTGAGATACGATTTTACTGATAAAATCACGGTCTTATGGTTGTCTTCAACGATCTTCGGGATTCATTATAACTCCTCAAGTTTTCAGATGAAGGAATGACCTGGTAATGATGGCTAACGCATTTGCCACTGAAATGGAGGGTAGCTCCGTGAAACCATACCTGCCAATCACCACTCTGTGTGGATTTGAAATGATCAATGCGACGGATAAGACACAGGTGCTTCAAACTTTCGGATGGATGCCACGAATGTGCATCATCTCCCGCATGGCGAGATTTCTGCGGTTGTATTTCTAATCATTGCGCCAATCTTAGACATCTGGCTCATGCGAAAGCATGAAATTTCGTTTTTCCCATTCAAAAACTTTAGGTGGTTACATGCCTTCTGCTTCGACCCCTTATCTGCCAAAAATGAAAACTTTCGGTGGTTAATGAGCACACTGGAGGCTTGCCTAAACCACCGAAACCTAATATTTTTCCTTTTTCTTGACCGAACCAAAATCAACATTTCTTTTGAGATTATTTTCTAAATACAGACTCTCTAACCTATTTACAGAAATTTAGGAATTAAATTTAGATCACAACCTATCATCTAAAAAGCAAATAAAATCCACCAATTTATTTGAGGAGTTAACAAGACTGATGAACAAACATAGGTCGTAAATAGAATGATCATGCATATATTGTGCATGTACAGCTCCAATAATCTACGCAGATGGGATCAAAGCCTTCCTTATGTCAAAAACAACTACAACAAAACCCTCCATAGCTCGACCGACCACAACCCTTTTCAAGTGGGCTTGGGATTTCAACCATTGGGCCCCATTGATGTAGCACTGCCCCTTGCATCCACACAGGAAGAATCTTCCCATGCTCAATCTGAGGCCGACAAAGCCACTAAATTCATTGAATAAATTCAACACATATGCCAATAGGTCCATGATATTTTTCAGAAATCCAATGCTAAATACAAGCAATGTCGTTATCAACATCGAGTTCCCCACAAGTTTCATCTGGGAAACAAGGTTTGCTTACATTTTCAAAAATAGTGCCTTACAATACCCCATAAGAAGTTGTGGCCACTTCACTATGGACCTTACACCATCACCAAGGCTGTGGGTGACAATGTTTTTGAGTTAAGTATTCCCCCTTCCTTGGCTTGCACCCAGTATTCAATGTGGACCTCCTTCGGCCATATTTTCCACCACTATTGGACACATCAGAAGTGGCTGAGCAACTAACACCTAGAGATCTCAACCTTGACTGCATAGAATAGGAAACCATTGATCAAATTATCGACACATAGGTTAATGGAACCTACCAATAGTAGATCCAACTCTATCAAGTTGTCAAAGAAAGGCAACTACTACACCAAGGAAAGTGGTTCACCAAGCGTCAAGTTCAACAGAAGTTTCCCCATTTGATGGGGTAACTCGACGCATTGGATACCATTGTTTCCTAGGGAAGGGGGAATGATATATGTGTACATTTTTGGCCTCCCACTTATTTCACTAGCTCAAAATACAGTTTCCATCTTGGAAATTTTTCTAGGGTTTTTTGGGTCCCAAACTTCTAGGGTCGTTTTGAGGCCCTAAACGACATTTTTTTGGCTCAACAATGCCTAGTATGTAACAAAAAGAAAATGTTAGATTGAATGAACTATGTACTCCTCGAATATACCTTTATGATGGGGTATTGAGCGCCCCAAAAAGAGATCACATGAAAAAGTTATGCCCTCAGGAAGTTGACATATCAACTACCCCCATTGGGACCCACAAACCTTTTGGAATTTCATCTATTAGGGTTAAGGTTTTCGATGTTTAGGGTTTTCTCATTTATTATTTATGTTAAAAATGTTTTTGGAGCCTCATTGTAATAACATTCTTGCAAATGCGTGTAGCCATCACATCTCTTCTCAGAGATAAGTTACCACCATTCTAGAGAGTTCATTTCACATAGTATTTTCCTTTACAGTCTCTCATATTTCTTTCTTTAATAGAAATTTAGTATTATTGTATCTTTGTGTTTCTATCATATTTATGTGTTTCATTTCATTCCCTCATAAATCCGGATCATTGACTTTGGTATTGGCCTTGGCTCTAGCATTTGGGTTTTGGATTCATTTGTTCCAATAGCTAGAAAAGTCTTATCAACTTTGATATTGTTGCTTATGTTCTCCTCGCCATTTTTTTTAGTTCATCAACAACTAGCTATGTATGTAATCACTAAGATAATTGTTGCTTATTGTGGTGTGAATGGACAACAACAGTGAATGTTTATATGTTTTGTATTAAGGTTATCACTCACAAACCACAAGTGTGAGAATGAATATTGTGGATGTTTACCAACATCACAACTAAATTAAGGATGACTCAACATACATGGGTGTTTTCATTAGTTCATTGGTAGTCTAATTACTCTTCCCAATGGCATCCAATAACATGATTTTTCTTTTTGGAAAACATTTGGATTGTCATAAGTATTATGCAATTCAATTGATGATAGTGTTAGCAACAATTTTGGTATCGGGGCACGAAGGTACACAGGTCTATAGGATTTCCCAGGAAGCGTCCAAGCACAGCATGGAGGAACCCCTTTTTAGTTACAATTCGAGCGAATGGGCGAAGTTTTGTTGACGGCCACCGAGATCCACCTATAAAGCTGATCAATGGTCATCGGGATTTCGGGGCTACCAGGTTTCCCCAGGGTTAATGTGAGAGATAGCTCCAATAATTCAAGACAAATCTGGGTCGTCCGATCCAATTGAGACAGGTGGCTTCCATTCGGTGTATCGGGGATCAGAGTTTCGGGAAACAAGGAGCCTCCCATTCATTGCAGTTGAGATCGTCGGTCGGAGAAATGCCGAAAGCGCCTTTGAAGCCGAGCCCGTGGTCCTAGCACTAAGTCACTTCAAGTGAGCCTGTAAACGAGGGTGGCTCCCTTTTAAATATCGAATTCCCCCTCGTCCATTCATCCTAAGGACGCATGGCGCAATATCTAGTCGTGTTGGCATTTCGTCATTCGGGAGTTCGAGGGGCGAGAGTTTCATGTTGTTCTACATCTCGAAACCCCAAATGTCGATAGCGCTGAAAGTGCCAAAAGTAGGGCCCACGGTATCACGAATCATTTTCAGCCATCCATCCAAAGGGGACACCTAGCGGAAAACTGAGCCATCTCGGCGTTTCACCCATCTCGACTCCAAGGCGCAAAGAGAAGCTCCGTTATATTTCGATGCGCGAGGTGCCAGGAGAGTCTCGGACCCGGGCCCACAATATCGCTGAGTGAGTTTTAGGACCGTCAGATCTCAGAAAGATGCGTGGCACCAGACTGATTCGTCTTGGCGTTTCGCTCATCGCGATTTCTAAATGCAGGGATTAGCTCCTTCCCATTCGCGAATGCCGAAAGCGTTGTGGTCACGGCCCGTGGTCACTTGGAGAAAGAAAGGAGTTGTGTACAGAGGGCCAAAGGCGCCGAGTTCAGTTACAAAGGGGATCCTCACGATGTCTAGGTGCCATCAGGTCCGATCTCAATACTTTTTCTTGCTTGGAGTAATTGATGGCAAGAGCGGGTGGTTGAAACCTCTTTTCATTCATTAAGTATAGAGAATGGAGGGTCTGGAAAGTGGTCTGCTCAAAGAGGTCCTGTGTAATGAATTTTTCAAAGAAGCCATGCCGAAGTCCTCGACTCGACAGAGAAGTCTGTGCACACTAGCCCAACACTTAATGGCTCAGCTACCCTCCTTACAGGGGCCATGCGTAGTTAAGGTGGTGCTTAAATAAAGATATCAGTACAAGTTTGACTGAAGGGACACCAAGCTTTGGGTGACTGTACACGCCTCTGTGAGGTGAATTTTCCTGGGTATATAGACTGAGTCTTTGTATTTTGAGAGGGGGGATGGTTGAGCAAAGCTCCCGATTGTAAAGTTTTGATGAAGTGTTGGTCGCTCTGGTTAATGTAGAAGGCATTTGAGACTTCTTACTTTATGGATGTCAGCTTCTTTTCCATCTCTATTTACTGTGTTAGAACGGATCGAAATTGGAGGATCCAGTCGAGTTGTAGCTGTTATAGGATGATGTAGGTTGGATCACTGTAGCAGTTACATTGTTTCTAATCGGTTCATGTTATTTTCGTAGCACTGAACGACTTAGAATTGGAGGATCCAGTTGAGTCACTCTTCAGCTCCTTGAAGCTCTAGACCAAGAGGATCTTGGCTTCTGAGTTTTTCATCCTCAAGCTTCTGAAGGCTTGTCGCCCGAGGTAGTCTTGCTCACCCTTCTCACAAGTCTTCCCTCTGTCACCCTTTAATCCATTCACTGACGGAAGTTGGATCAAGACCTCCCTTGCTGCATACATACCAGGCCCGGTCTCCTGAGTCAAAGTTTTATCTTCTTGAGTCTTTACCCATTTGATCACCCCCATTTATTAAATCATGATATAAAACTGATGGGTGTTGGGCTCTACTCCTACAAGCAATCCAGGGGTGACTTCTGACGCTAACATTTCTGGCGTCGTTGCCGGGGACGAAGTTGAAGATTTTCCCTGGGCAGAACGACATTGAGCCTTTGATTCTGAAGGTGCATCAGACATCAGAACCCTTCAAGATTGCTACTGTGCACCTGGCGACTCCACTGTGGCGACTCCATTGTTTCCACTTCACTGTTTCAGCTGTGGCTACTGTTGGCACACCTGAAAGCTGACCCAGAGAAGCTTTCTCGAGAAGGTTTTAGCAGCTTCTTTCTCAGCCTGAGAAGCTTTTTGGGGTAACAACAACATTAGGATCTGGCCTTTGATGGTGAACAGGGACCAAACACATTCGAAGTTGTGCATCTTTCACCTGGTGACTCCATGATTCAAGGATCGATTGGCGACTCCACTGGTTCGATATGGAGAAAATCCTTGCTCGCAGGTTTTCTCCTTTTAATTTTTCTGTTATTCCTGGTTTTCCTAATGTTGTCCCCTCTCTGAATGAATGGGGCGATTATTTGCCCATATTTGGAAAATGCGAAGAGGACAACCCTACTCAGCACCTCAGTGAGTTTCATGAACTCATGCGTCAGTGGGAGATACATCATGAGGATGTATTACTGAAGATGTTCATGTTCTCGTTAGCAGCGGATGCACGTAAATGGTATCATTCTTTGCCCCCTGATAGCATTTCTTCACTCCCAGAGTTTCATGCAGTTTTCATCGCCTATTGTCAGGAGTTTTATCCCTCCAAGTTGATTTGTCATAACTGTGGTGAGGGATACCACAACTCTGTACAAAATGAAGCTATTTCTGACATAGGATATGAGGATGATCCTGATGACCTGGATCGAAAATCATTCCTTTCTCCTCCCCATTTGTCTGTATCAGAGGAGTGTTATGGAAGTGATGAAGATCCCAGGGAGGAAAAAGACACCCTGAGCAAGCTGAGGGAACAGATGAAGTATCTCTCTGCTCAATTAGAAAGGTTGAAATCTGAAGACTGTGCAGAGGATCTTCCAGTCTCCGAGGCAGATGTTCTAGATGGCTCTTTCGAGGAGATTATTGAAGATTTTGTAAACGCATTAACATCTACCCCCGATGAGCTTGCTGTCTCAGATCAAAACGATGAAGAGGTAGTTGTAGAAGAGGATTGTTCTCTTTTCCTTCACGAGATTTCCCATGATGTGTTTACATTTGGGGTCGAAATGGAGGAGCGAGGGATAGTTCCATTTCTGCAAGTTGGAGAAGCTCTTTTCCCCCCCGACTTTGATGACTATCTGGAAGAGGAGCAGCAAAACCCCACATCACCTTTTGCTGATCAAAACAGCCAGCCTTTTTATTAAAGCTATGAATCATGTTTTGAGTTGGAAACGCAGGACTTCCAAGAGCAGAGATTTCCCACAGGTCCTGTTTATGACGATTATGAATCTTATCCAGGGGAGAGCCAAGAAGAGGAAAAAGAACCAGAGGAGCAGTCTACCCTTTGTTCAGAACCAGTCAGTGAGCAACCACCACCTGAGATCAGCGAGCCCACTTCAGTTATTCACCCGCCTGTGCTTATCAGAGATATTCGGCCGCATGTGAACAACTGTGTAGCAGAAGAGGCTGTCTGTCACCAATTTCCTGGAATTGGCTACTCATTCGATGACCCTGTCAGTGAATACATGGAGTGGCATTTCCCTTATGCTTTGGAGCCACCATATCCCATCTCAACTTCAGCGTGTAAGGGGAAGTTGAAGAGTGTAACCGTTCTGCTGTCACAGTTACATCAACTGCTTGTGATCACTGACAGAAGGAAAAAGCTTCCCTTTAGGAAGTTACTTGATTGGCTATGGTGGAAATCTGCTTTCACCTAGCCCCATGTATAGTGTTTTATTATTTTAGGATTGTATATAAATAAGCTCCTTTGAGCATGTATCTTTATTTTGTTTCTTTTATTTTTCGGCCTGTATTTTCAGCAGCAGGATGTTTTGAGCCTGACTCCATAGCCAAACAGCAAGGCACTGAAGTTGCGGAATGAGTCCTTAGAGAATCGCGGGGATGAATCTATCCCTAATGGAGCCTAATGTTAGAAACAATTTTGGTATCGAGGCACGAAGGTACATAGGTCTGCAGGATTTCCTGGGAAGCGCCCAAGCACAGCACGGAGGAACCCCTTTTAAGTTACAATTCGAGCGAATGGGCGAAGTTTTGTTGATGGCCACCAAGATCCACCTATAAAGCTAATAAATGGTCATCGAGATTTCGGGGCTTCCAGGTTGCCCCGAGGTTAATGCGAGAGATAGCTCCAATAATTCAAGAAAAATCTGGGTCGTTTCATCCAATTGAGACAGGTGGCTTCCAGTCGGTGTATCAGGGATCGGAGTTTTCGGAAACAAGGAGCCTCCCATTCGTTGCAGTTGAGATCACCGATCGGCGAAATGCCGAAAGCGCCTTTGAAGCCGAGCCCATGGTCCTAGAACTAAGTCACTTCAAGCGAGCCTGTAAACGAGGGCGACTCCCTTTTAAATATCGAATACCCCCTCGTCTGTTCATCCTACGGACATGTGGCCTGAGATCTAGTCGCATCGGCGTTTCAACATTCGAGATTTCGAGGGGCGAGAGTTTCATGTTGTTCTACGTCTCGAAACACTGAACCCCGATAGCGCCGAAAGCGCCAAAAGTAGTGCCCGCAGTATCATGAAGCATTTTCAACCGTCCATCCAAAGGGGACACCTAGCGGTAAACTGAGCCATCTCGGCGTTTCGCCCATCGCGACTCCAAGGCGCAAAGAGCAGCTCCATTATATTTCAATGCGTGAGGTTCCAGGAGAGTCTCAGACCCGGGCCCACAATATCAACGAGTGAGTTTCAGGACCGTCAGATCTCAGAAAGATGCGTGGCACCAGACTGATCCGTCTCAGCGTTTCACTCATCGCGATTTCTAAATGAAGGGATTAGCTCCTTCCCATTCGTGAACGCCGAAAGCGCCGTGGTCACAGCCCGTGGTCACTTGGAGAAAGAAAGGAGTTATGTACAGAGGGCCAAAGGCACCGAGTTCAACTACAGAGGGGATCCTCACGATGTCCAGGCACCATCGGGTCTGACCTCAATATTGTTTCTTGCTTGGAGTAATTGATGGCAAGAGCGGGTGGTTGAAATCTCTTTTCATTCATTAAGTATAGAGAATGGAGGGTCTGGCAAGTGGTCTTCTCAAAGAGGTCCTGTGTATCGAATTTTTCAAAGAAGCCATGCCAAATTCCTCGACTCGTCAGAGAAGTCTGCGCACGCTAGCCCAACACTTAATGGCTCAGCTACCCTCCTTACAGGGGCCATGCGTAGTTAAGGTGGTGCTTAAAGAAAGATATCAGTACGAGTTTGACTGAAGGGACACCAAGCTTTGGGTGACTGTACACGCCTCTGTGAGGTGAATTTTCCTGGGTATATAGACTGAGTCTTTGTATTTTGAGAGGGGGGATGGTTGAGCAAAGCTCCCGATTGTAAAGTTTTGATGAAGTGCTAGTCGCTTTGGTTAATGTAGAAGGCATTTGAGAATTCTTACTTTATGGATGTTAGCTTCTTTTTCATCTCTGTTTACTATGTTAGAACGGCTCGGAATTGGAGGATCCAGTCGAGTTGTAGTTGTTATAGGATGATGTAGGTTGGATCATTGTAGCAGTTACATTGCTTCTAATCAGTTCCTGTTATTTTCGTAGCACTGAACGACTTAGAATTGGAGGATCCAGTTGAGTCACTCTTCAGCTCCTTGAAGCTCCGGACCAAGAGGATATTGGCTTCTGATTTTTTCATCCTCAATCTTCTGAAGGCTTGTCACCCGAGGCAGTCTTGCTCACCCTTCTCACAAGTCTTCCCTCTGTCACCCTTTAATCCATTCACTGACGGAAGTTGGATCAAGACCTCCCTTGCTGCATACATACCAGGCCTGGTCTCTTGAGTCAAAGTTTTATCTTCTTGAGTCTTTACCCATTTGATCACCCCCATTTATTAAATCATGACATAAAACTGATGGGCGTCAGGCTCTGCTCCTGCAAGTAATCCAGGGGTGACTTATGACACTAACAAATAGGACAACAAAGAATTAGTTGACAATATGTAGCAGAATCGTCCTTACGAGTGTCAATTTTTATTAGTTCAACATTATTCTTGGAAAAAATATTTCTCACTACTCATTGGAAAATTAATTCATAGGGGAAAATCAATTTCTTCATTAGTAAAATTGATTCCTCTTCAGACCAATGAATTTGAATTCCTTTCATAGAAAATTGATTCTTCATAGTAATTTTTTGACTTCATTTTATCTTATTGAATCCTCTTCAAGTTGGCTCAAGTTTCTCTGAACTAAGTGCAATCCCATCTAAGCATGTCGACTTTGATCCCTAGGCCAATCAATTTCACTAAGCGAGTAGATTCTATCACTATTGTGTAAAAATCATTTGGTGTCATTTTTTTCCTTTGGGAAAAGAGATTCCATTTTAATTAAATAAGCTCACTACCGCTTAGGTTGGATTAGCACATTGTCCTACTTGAGAAATTTTATTTTTACAGTGAGTAGTTGACTCTATTCTTCATGAGTATTCAACTTCCTCACATTAGTTGTTTTCACTTTTGTGATTTTGATTGAGCTTAGCTAAACAACAGGGAAATTAGGTCCAACGTCCATTTACAATTTAGTTGCTCCAATCCCATCCCTCTGGTCAACTTCTCTTGGTAGACATTTCTCTATCAAAACTTCTTTGTCCCTTTTAAATTGCATCAATTCGAAATATCTCCCAAGCTGAGAGTGTATGGCCTAATTAAAGGTGCATATGACCTATCAAAGGGTGCATATGTCCTACGAGTTGCCCAATAGTCTAAGTAGGGATAAGAGGAATTCTAATTGTTTATTACAAGAAAGTAGAAATTAGAAATTAGTTGTCTTGGTTGTGGAGCCTGATTATCTTCCTCATTCAGAGGTCTTTGTTTTCAACCATGTTTATACCCCATGAAGACTTTACACCCCATGATACTGTACTCCCCTCCATGCAAGGGAGTTGTAACTTGTAGTGGGGGCTTGCCCCCCCTGCGGGGTCCTGGGGAAAGGGGGCCCTCGAAGGAAAAATTTCCTTGTAAATGTATATTGTAGTTTCATGGTAAATTTGGATCAGTCATTACAAGGTCACATATCTAACGGTAGAAGTTATGTTAAGGTTTTTCCCGCTAGAAGGCAGCCCTCTTTTATGAGGGAAATTGTATTGCGGTTATGCATTATTGCGAATATTGTATTATGAGAGAGGATACTATGAGAGAAAGAAGAGGAAGTTACATCGGGTGTGTTGTAGGTTGTATCCCTTCATTTGTTGGATAATAAAAAGGAAGGACCTGGGAATTTCTTTGGTGGACATAGCCCACACTGGGTGAACCACGTATATTTGTATCTCTGTTGTATTTTGTATCTTTTGTGCTTTATTAATGCATTTGTTTTTATTTTATTTCTCCATGATCCAATTTTTTCTAACAATTGGTATCAGAGCGAAAGGTAACTCACAATAAAAGAGGATTCCTGGTTCGGGTGGGAGCAATGGAGGAAGATGGAAAGTTTAGGGTCGAGAAATTTAATGGAAAAAACTACCAGTTATGGAAGCTGAAGATGGAAGATTATTTATATCAGAAGGATCTATTCCTACCATTGGGTGGAAAAAAAAAGAAGCCAATGACTATGAAGGACAGAGAATGGGAGGTTCTTGACAGAAAGGAACTAGGAATGATACGACTAAGCCTGGCAGCGTCAGTGGCTTTCAATATTTTGAAAGAAAATACAACAAAAGAGTTGATGGACGCATTGGATAAAATTTATGAAAAACCCTCGACGTCCAATAAGGTATTTTTAATGAAGAGATTATTTAATATGAAGATGTCAGAAGGTGGGTCTGTTGCAGATCATTTAAATGAATTTAATATGGTTACTAATCAACTAAGTTATGTAAAAGTGGACTTTGATGATGAGGTCATGACTCTTCTAATCTTGTGCTCATTGCCAAAAAGTTGGAATGGCTTGGTCATGGTTGTAAGTAACTCTATCTCTGGTTCAAACACTTTAAAATTTGATGATGTTGTTGGTGTTATCCTTAGTGAGGAAATGCGACGAAAAAGAAGATGTGAGACATCAGGTGATGCGTTAAACATGGAGAACATGGGAAGACAAAATGATATAGGAAAGGGCTCAGGGAACCACGAGAATTTTTAGGAAGGACAGATCCAAATCCAGACTGGGAAAGATAGAGTGTTGGAATTGCAGGAAGAAAGGACATCTGAAGAAAGACTGCAGAGCTTCAAAGAAACAAAGAGATGTACAACAAGAGAAAAATCAGGAAGCAAATGTAACAGGTGATGTGTTATAAGATGCTTTGATTCTTTCTGTAGATAATATTTATGAGTCTTGGGGTAGCAGATCTAGGGGCTTCATTTCATGCCACACCCCATAGGAAAC
>JZKD02S2204047.1:335452-351803 GCA_000966675.3 Picea glauca | reverse complement strand
CACCCCATAGGAAACATTTTCTAGATTATGTTTAAGGTGATTTTGGACAGGTTCATTTGGGTGATGATGCACCATGAAAAATTGTTGGAATGGGAAAGGTAAAAATAAATCAAAGGAATGGAAACCAATGGATGTTGAAAGAGGTAAGACATGTTCTAGATCTAAGGAAAAATCTAATTTCAACACGACAGTTGGAAAGTGAAGGTTGTATATCCATATTTACAGATAAGGTGTGGAAGGTCACCAAAGGATCATTGGTGATAGGAAAAGGAGAGAACGTAGGTACATTGTATTTATGTATTGGTAATATTGGCTCTTCTATCTCTCTAGCTTCTAAAGGATTGGATACAACAATGTGGCATCATAGGCTTGGAAACATGAGTGAGAAGGGGATGCAGATACTTAACAAAATAAATTTGTTTCTAGATCTTAAACAAATTGATTTGGATTTCTGTGACCATTGTGTTTATGGAAAATAAAAGAGAGTCAGATTTCTCAGAGTCGGAAAAGAAAAGAAGAGTGAAAGGTTAGATCTTGTACATACAGATGTATGGGGATCAACTCACATATCATCTCTTGGTGGCTCTCATTCTTATGTTACTTTTATTGATGATGCAACTAGAAAAACTTCGGTTTATTGCATTCAACAAAAAACTGATGTTTTTGATACTTTTAAGAAATTGAAAGCTTTGGTTGAGAACGAGATAGGAAAAAAGTTGAAGTGTCTTTGATTAGAAAATGGAGGTGAATATTTTAGAAACGATTTTGATGTTTACTGTTCATATCATGGGATTCATAGAGAGAATATACTTCTAGGAACACCACAAGAAAATAACGTGTCATAACGAATGAACATGACAATCATGGAGCGTGCAAGGAGTATGAGATTGCATGTTGGTTTTCCCTTACAGTTCTTGGCAGATGTTGTAGATACTATTGTTTACTTAATAAATAGAGTACCTTCAAGCTCCTTGGATGGTGGAATTTCAGAGGAGGCATGGAAAGGTAAAAGGGTAAACTATTCATTTTTGAAGACTTTCGATTGTGAAACATTAGTCCATATTGATAAAGAAAATAGAACAAAGGTTGAGGAAAAATCCAAAAAGTGTACCTTTATTGGATGTGGTGTTAATTATTTTGGTTATCACTTATGGGATTATGAAAATCAAAAAATAATTAGGAGTAGATATGTCATATTCAATGAGAAGGTCACGCACAAATATCAGTTGCAGGGAAAGAAACAAGAAAAAGAAAAACCAAAATACATAGTGCTTGATGAGATCACTGAAAAAGAAATTCCAAAGGTACCAGAAAATCAAAATGTACAACAACATGAGCAACTGGTACCTCAAACTCATGAAAGTGTTGTTAGAAGATCTACCAGGTTAAGTAGACCCCATGAATGATACTCTCCTTCATTGTATTGTTTATTATTGATTGATTTTGGCGAACCAAAATGTTATGAAGAGACAATGCAGGTAGACACTAAAAATAAGTGGGAGCAAGGAATGAAAGAGGAAATAGATTCCCTGGTAAATAGCTAGAATTGGGATTTGGTTAAGTTTCATGTAGGAAAAAGATAATTGTAGAATAAATGGGTTTACAAGTTGAAGGAAGAAGATGGAGCCAAAAAGTGGTACAAGACTAGACTTGTTGTAAAGGGGTTTGCACAAAAGAAAGGTATAGATTTTGATGAAATATTTTCTCATGTTGCTAAGATGAATTCAATTAGGACTATTTTAAGTCTTGTGGAAGTAGACTATTTCATATTGAACATTTAGATGTAAAAACAACTTTTCCCCATTGGGATTTGGAGGAAGAGATTTATATGCAGCAACCACAGGGGTATGAGGTCAAAGGGAAGGAAAATTTGGTATCTAAGTTGAAGAAGAGCTTGTATGGCCTAAATAAAGCTCCAAGGAAGTGGTATTTGAAGTTTGACAGGTTATGACAGAACAAGGTTATAGTAGATGTCATTCCGATCATTGTGTTTATTTTAAAAAACTAAAAAATAGAAGTTATATTATCTTGCTATTGTAAGTAGTTGACATGCTTGTTGCAAGGTCTAATATGCAGGATGTAAATGTGCTCAAGAAGAAATTAGTTATTTCTTTTGTGATGAAGGATTTAGGTGCTTTAAAGAAAATCCTTGGTATGAGAATAACAAGAGATAGGAAAAATCACAATTTGACATTGTCTTAGGGTGAGCACATAGAGAAGGTGTTGGAGAGGTTTAGAATACAGAATGCAAAACCAGTTAGTACACCATTTTCCAACCATTTAAAATTAACCAAATAAATGTGTCCCAAGACACATGAGGAGATATAATACATGTCCAAGGTCCCTTATTTATTAATAGTGGGAAACTTTATGTATGTGATGGTTTGCAAAGACCAGATATTTCACATGCAGTGGGAGTTGTGATTAGATATATGAACAATCCAGGTAAAGACCATTGGGAGGTAGTAAAGTGGATTCTCAGGTATTTGAAAGGTACTGCTACTCATACATTATGTTTTTGAGGTTCAAACATTGTTCTATAGGGATATTTTGATTCATATATGGTAGGTGATAAAGATAGCAGGAGGAGCACCACAGGGTATGCTTTTACCTAAGGTGAAATAGTAGTAAGTTGGATTTTGAAATTGCAAAAGGTTGTTGAACTTTGAAAAACAGAGGTAGAGTATGTTGCTTCTACAAAGGATAATAAATAAATGATTTTGGTTACAAAGGTTTATGGAGGAATTGGGAAAGAAGCGGGAGAATAGCATGTTGTAGTATGACAGTGAGAGTGTCATTCATCTTGCAAATAAATCAACCTTCCATTTGAATACTAAGCATATACATATTAGGTACCATTTCATATGATCCATATTGGAAGATGGACATTTGAAATTGGAAAAGATACACACTAGCCAAAATACTGCAGAGATGTTAACAAAGGGAGTAACCATGGAGAAAATGAGTTCCTGCTCAGTTTCAGTTGGTCTTCAATCATGAAGGTGAAGATAATAATTTTTCTAGGTCCAAGAAGGATCATAGTCCAATAGATACAATAGCGGTGGAGTTGTTGAGATTAGTCTCCAAGTGGGATATTGTTGGTTGTGGAGCATGATTATCTTCCTGATTCAAAGGTATTTGTTTTCAGTTGTGTTTATACCCCATGAATATTTTACACCCTATAATATTGTACAACCATCCACATGGGGGAGTTACAGGGGGGGTTTGCCCCCCCTATGGGTTTCGGGGGAATGTAGGCCCCCAAAGGAAAAATTTCCTTGTAAATGTGTATTGTAATTTTATAGTAAATCGGGACCGTTCATTATAAGGTCGCAAATTTGACAGCAGAAGTTATGTTAGGGTTTTTTTTGTTAGAATATGAAATATTGTGCTCATTTTACCATTGAAAATACCCTTGTCACCCAACCATAGGCCGAAGCCACCCTCCAAGCATCTTAACCTTGACAAAGAATCATTCTGGAAGAAAACACTAGGCTAGATAGCCAAACAAAGGGTAGTGCACCTTTCCTCAAGATAGCGCATCAACAAGATATGATCAGATAGTCCAAACCCTAACTAAGAGATAGTCCAATCCAAACATGATCTACTAGTTGCAACAACTGCAATGGCAGCTCTCCTCAAACATGTGCACAAGACTGGGTACTACAGTGCACACAAGTTGTTGCTCTGCAATTCTGAGACTGCCTGCTAGAATGAGAACTGGCCTCCTGTATTTATACTAATTTTGGCTAACTACCTGGGCTAACTTCTCATTCTGGGTATCTATCTGTTCAGTATATTATTATTTATTCTGGCTGACTTCTTCTCCTGGAGTCTAATAACCTAATATAAATTATCTTCTTGAGCCGACAAGTCTTCTAGGGTTATTAGCCAACTCATTAGGGTTTCTTCTTGCTTCCCGAAGTATTCTATTCTTGTTAGGTTTACACATGGAGGTAAATACCTCCCGCGGCTACCATAATATCAACATTTTTCCCTAGAAGGAAACTCTATTTTATGAGGGAAATTGTATTGTGGTTATTCATTATTGTGAATATTGTATTCTGAGAGCGGATATTGTGAGAGAAAGAAGAGGAAGTTACAATAGGCGTGTTTTAGTTTTTATCACTTCATTTGTTGGATAATAAAAAGGAAGGACCTAACAATTTTTCTGGTGGACGTAGCCCACACTAGGTCAACCACATATATATCTGTCTCTGTTGTATTGTGTATCTTATGTGTTTTATTTCTACATTTGTTTTTATTTTATTGCTCCACGATCTTGTTTTTTCTAACAAGTTGAATAATTGGAACAATCAACTTATGATAGCCATTGATCTCTAGGCTCAAATTCAATGGAATATTTGTGTTAGTATTTTGTTCGTCTTCAATGCTTTGGTGATTTCTAGGCTTAATAAAGAATATGTTTTCACAAAAAGTATATTATTGATACACATGGAATTACTTGGGTGTGCAATTGTTGGCTTATTTGGTATGCGCACGGGTTGTAAGACCCAAGGTTAATTTTAACTATGACCAACAAAACCACAAGACACTGGCCCTTTCGGCATCACCTGCTTGCACAGATGAAGTCTCACCTGAGGAATCTATTGGGACTACAAGAACTAGGCTTCTGCAGTAGTAAGGGAAAGGGAGGTGAATATTCGAGTCATTCTTCCTTCTTCTATATTATGTATGTTTATGATTATCACAAATATTATTCACAGTCACACTCATGAATATTGCATCATACGTAATCCATAAACTAAGTCTATTCTACGAAGCATAACAAAAACATTCATAAGTGCACATAGATAAGTAAATAACACAAGACACAATGTTATCTCTAAACTCTCTCTTTATTCATCTTTCGTCTTGCCAACTGATTATTACATTCATGACTCTTGCATAATAGTTATCTTCCTCTCACTCATCCTCTTGCTCCTCTCAATCCCACCCTAAATCTCTCAACCCATTACATATATATTCCCAAAATCTAGGACTTAAAACCCTTGAATTTTTATCCCAAAAATAGCCCATTACAATGCATGGCATGGCCAACTTCCATTAATTGGTTGTTTGCTTTGTTCTGTTTTTCACTCTTCAAGTAGCTTTTATGTTGTTCTTATATTTATAGAGTGTCTTGTTGTCATCCTTCTTGAATCATTCTCCTGTGCTTACACGTCCCTTAGCTTAGCCTCTATGGCCTTCATCTTTGGGTTTCCCATTAACTCTTCCCACACCTTTTCACTCTCTTCAAAAAAAATTTCTCATTCATCTTTGAATTTCTTAATCTTGGCAATTGTTGTCATTGTCATATGCATCCTACCTTCATGCACCTCTGGTGGCATTTCGGGCATGCTCTTCAGTTTTAAATCTTGGATATGCTCCCTAAAGCCCTTCATGACTTCGCCAATCTTCAACAATTGTTCCTCCATAGTGGTCTCTATGACCAAGGGAACTTCTAGTACTTGCTTTTATAACTTCTAGACAACATCTTGTGTCTACTATACCATAGCTTCAACTTCCTTCTTTTCATGTAGTTATTTCATGGCCCTTGCCTCCCCCCCCTCGTTATTCGTTATAACTTCCTCTATGCGGCTTTCAATTTCCTTATTTTGTTGAAGGGCCATCTTGTATTGTTTCTGCACTTGGGATCTTTCGTCCCTCATTTTGTCCAAGTCATGGTGTGTTGTGTCTCCTCTATGCTTTATTTCCTACACCAATTTTGCTTGTAAGTCTTGTACTCTTTGGATGGATAGTATTGATATGACTATATTAATCTGGGATAATGCCTTTATTTTCTCATGCAATTCGCCCACTGGAAAATCTAGCACAACTGCCTCAATCGGTATGCTTCTATGTTCTCTTATGAGCTGTGTTAGGGTCATCTACACACTGGTCGCTTATGTCCTTGGTATTGTATATGTTTTGACCCTTTACCTGTGTTCTTTCATGATGCATGTTGTTTCTAGGAGCTACTAAAGGATTCCAAGCTAATCCTGGACTTTCTTCTATTAGTCCTTGTGCTTCTTTGCATCTTCCTCCCAGAGTTCCTTTGTGGAATTATGGATCTGGTACCCAATCCTATCCATATCATCATTGGTTAAAATATAAAATGGGTTTTCTCGCTGCACCTTATCTTTCTTCTGTGCCCCTTTTGTCTGTTCTGGCTCCTTATATTTTATTTTGAGTCATGTGTCAGGGACTTTAGATTGGTCAGGATGATTTCCTACGCCATTCATCCGATCCTGTTCTTCTGCACTGTTGTCTTGGTCTTCGTCCTCTTCCAAGGGCTATGGAATATCTATTGGATTCTTCCAATCATCCTCCCATTCACTAATTATTAGGTACATGTCTTCTAGTGTCAACCAGTAATTGGTTGGAAACCATTGTCACATAAGATCCTTTTTGGATTGGACATATAAATGGTGCACGTCTGCTCTGAATAGTGTGATATCCTTGAATGCGACGATTGATTCCTCTAGTATGCATAGTGTGTCCTCCACTACCTTAGTAATGAATTGCAAATAGGTATAAAAAGTGGTGTTGTTGTCATTATGTTGTCTCTTAATGGTTGTGTTCCATAAGTTGGCATACCTAGCAACCAAGGGGATGCAACCTTAAGTACGCATACATTGGTAATACGCGAGGTCTTTCCACTTGACCGGGGAAATGAGGATTAGAAACCATGCGTAGTGAAATTTCGTGCCCTTCTCCTAGGCCTCCCTGCAATCCTGCAAAAATTGGTTAACTAAAAAGGTCGCTCAGTTCAACTGAGCTCCTTCCTTACATTTCTTCGTTGCATAAATTATTCTTGTTGTCACTTTGTCTCTGCGATATTTGCACAACAGTTTACAAGACAAAACCTGCATCATAAACCTGACCTCCTTATCACTAATGCTCTTCACATCCAGACCCCTTTTTCCTCTGAATGTGTCAAATTTTTGTTTCATGGCTTTAGAGAGGGCTCTCTCTCCCTTTTTGTGGAGCAATAATGAGGTTTCTTCTCCTGCTTTTTTCAACCCTGTGATATGTAAAATTAGTGTAGTATCAATCAAGACTAGGGGATCAAGCCGCACTAGAAAATTTGGGTCATTTCGACGCTCTTGTGACGTTATGTTGTGGATATTGCGATGAATCTTGGGTCTCCCAAACGTTGCTTCACTTGACATGGCATGTGCAATGAACCTGGCACAATGTCGCAAGAGAGACAACACTAGGGAGTTGTCACAAAAGCGACAAAGAATAAATACCGTCTCCAAAATGACTAAGTAGCGAACTCGTAGAAAGTGCGACAAATGAGGGAAATCATCGCAAGTGTGACTAGCGAAGAAAATCGTTGCAAATGAGACAATGTAGAGATATCTTTGCATGAGCGACAGGTTAGAGAGATCATCACAATAGTGACAATAAATGGAGATCGTCACACACCCGACAATATAGGCAAATTGTCACAATATTGACAAGCGAAAGAAATTTTGTGATGAATCAACTATCAAAGGGATCGTCGCAAGAGCGACGAGAACAAGGTATCTTGCGACAAAATTGCTATACAATTTTTCATAATTTGTATAGAAATTTCGTCGCAAGATTTCTTGAGGTCGTAGCTCTTGCAACGACACATATTTATTTAAAAAAAAAAAAAATTGATTTTTGAGAAAATAAAATAAAATTTAATTTTTGAGCCAATTATAAAAGGATTTTTGAGCAAAAAAAATTCTCAAACATCTATAACAATCATTAATAAAAATTTAGGAATAAAAAACAAGTACAATATTGAACTACAATATACCCTTAGAAATATTAAACCATATAAAAAACTATATACAATGAAAACAGTTAAAAACCAAGCATTTAAAAATAGTGGTGTTTTTAAGCACAAGGAAGGAAATGTTCTCTAATTTAAAACGATGGTTTTAGTCATTTTGTTGTACTTATGATACTAGTGCACAAATTCCTTCCCTATTTTGGGTGAAACAAGGTGCTATGATTGCACACTAAGGAGGTCATCCAAGTGAAGTTGTTGCATGGATAGAGTGTTGGTAAGCATGTGCAACATAGGAAAATTATTTCCATGCTAGGAACCAGTTGGTCCTAGTAGAAGGAGGTCATTTAAACATCCTCGTGTGGAATTTATACATGATAGCATAGCTTGTTGGATTCACACTGAACGATAAAACCATAATTCTACTTGGATTCATTAACTTCCAATATAGATTGTATCCAATTCTGAAAAATGCAATAGACTTGCACTCTAAAGATGGGAATGAATTATGAGTGAAGAGTTGGATCTTAATATTTCTTAGAGCTTAGAGTCAATGAGGATACTTTTTTAATGAAGGAAAAAGAAAGCTAGGAACTAGAGATAAATCCATAGCAAGAACTCGAGCTAGCAACGAAATCCGACATTCATAGTTAGATCCATTTTCAAGATAAATAGAAAGATGGCACATTGTTCTAGATTGGTCCTCTAATATTTTGGAGAACAAAAATCCTCACAATGGGGAGGCCTGATTTTAAATGGATTTGAACATAGGAATGATTGTATGAATCAATACCTACAAGTGTAATTTAAAAAATAATTAAGGTTATATAATAAAGGACAATGCAAATTTTATAAATTAAATGAGACAAAGAAAGAAAAGTAAACAAAAGAAAATAGAAAAATGAAAATAGGAGAAAAAAAGAGAGAGAGAAATGGGAACTAAAAGGTCAGTCTCTTGGCATTCCCATTACCCCCAATATCTCCTATTCATCCTTGTGACAGGACTCTCAAAGGGTATTTTGGCCAAAGAGGAAAGTATGCACAAAGACCCATGAGTTACATTGTAATCAAAGATTCTCAAAGTGAGAATTGAGTAACCATTGAAATTTGTTTTTCCCATTTGGGTTTCTAGAGAAAACATTATGTCATTGTCTGACATCTCATTTATGTTAAATTAATGGAATATAAGTTTGATTGGAGTTTAATTAAAATAACAACCAGTGTCCTATACAAAAGTTACTGAAGATGAGATACTAGCATGCTATGTCTCATATGCAATATGTATAAATGATGGAGGAACTGGTGAGGGAAATGGATCCACTTGCTAAGATCCCTTTGGCACATTAGTAGTATGTGGTTTTAGTGTGGGATGTAGGAAGAAACAATGTTATCCTTGTGGATCCCTTTGGAATATTAGTAGATGATCCCTTTGGCATATTAGTAGTATGTGGTTTGAGAAAATTTGGTGGTAGTGATAAATCTTGAGTAGAATTGAACTTGCCTTGGTTGTTATGTGGGACTTCATATTTCAAAGTGCTATTTTGGGAGTTGACGGTTGGCATCGTTACCAAGGAAAAAGTTTGATTCCCTGGATTCAATAGATCCAGTATAGCATGGTGTTGGGAATTCGTATTTCTTTGAATCACTAGTTTCCAGTTTCTTGTATTGAGGGTGAGAGAAATAAATGGTATGCAAGGGATTTCAAGGTCTCACATGGTAACTCCAATTATGGAGCACATCCCTTTGATTTTTATGGATAAAGTTTCTCTAGTCCAGGAGGATCAAGATATTGACTACTATAGTTTTGTGCAACACAAAAGAGATATTGATGGGGGTGTTGAGCATAATATTTAAGGATTGAAATAATAGAATTATATATAACCCTAAGAAGGGTATTCTTTGTCAAATCATTGTCAATGGACGCTTATATGAGGATCCTCTATATGACATTTAATACCATGATTACGAAGAAAAACATCATAATTTGATATTTTTCTTCGAGATGACTTTTAACATTGTGTTATGGGTATGGGAGGTCATCCTAAACACATCTAATGCATATATTGGGGCTTCACAAACCATAATAATTGTTGTGATAGTGGGTTCCTTTCCTAATATATCCATTGAAGGTTTAGTTACAAGTTTTGCACTATATTCATGGTGGTTTTTGTTGCTACTTGGTTATCCTCTTTTTGTATGGAAATGCCTAGAATTTCCAAGTGGAGTCTTGGCATTAGTCGGAGAAGATCATGACATCTCATGCTCTCTTTTATTATCCACAAAAGTTGCATTATGTTCTTACTTCTTGTAGCTTAGGTGACATGCTATCACAACTCTCTCATTGTAATTTATTTTTTTGACCTCATCAATGGTGTTGGGTTCCACTTATCTTGGTATTGGCTTGTAGTCATAAGGTGTTGGCTCAAAGCCTTTACATTAAGCTCTAAGCATGATACTAGGGTTTTAGGTTGCTTCTTATGATTTTTTGTTTTTGTTTTGAGAGTGTGTTTATCCCACACACATTATTGAATATATGTGGGGGATAAACTGAGTATTTTATCATAGACACATTGCTCCCTTGCACATCAATGAAGTTTTTATAAAGGGACAAATTAGTTGACATATGGTCAAAAATATCTCATTGTTGTTTATTTATTTTTCTTCATTGATGGTGTTGGGTTCCCTCTATTTTAGTAATGGTTTGTAAGATGTGTGGAAAAACCTTGGGAATTTACAGTAATGAATGGGATACTAATGATCCCAATATTGAAATATAAAATGGAGAATGTGAACATGTTCATGGCATGTTTCAAGATAAAAATGGTATGGMAYGTKATKCTCTAKAACTTCATGATAGCATTGATCTCTCTTTGTCTTCAACTATAGTACAAAATTAAGGATATATTGCATCTAACACTAACCATGGGTTCAATGATAATCAAATTATTGGTGCTAAATCAAAGTGAAAGGAAATTATCCTTCATACATGCTTAATGAGGTTATGTGAATCAAGTATGATATTGAATAACATTAGTGGCAAGTAATCGGGGCCATACCATTGGTTTCTCTTATCAATGACAAAATTATGAAATTTGTCCATGAGGAACCAACAAAGGAGGTTGAAGTAATAGGTTTACATAGGAAACTATAAGAAAAATATGATGATCACCTAAATAAAAATGCAACACTAGGTTTTGAGAAAGTAAAATTATAATAAAGAAGGAGCGCTTAAAGATTTTGGTCCTTTGTATTTCACTAGAATTCCAAGGTACCCAAATTCATGTCTATCTATATGTATATGGATGAACCTCAACCTAAGATTTCAAGGTCAAATTGTTACATCTATATTTGAACGTATGAAACAAAATACATGAAGAAACAATCCTTAATGTTGTTGAAGAAACAAAATAAATTTCATGGAACTAAAAACATTAAATTGTTGCCAAAATTGTGCCCTCTAATTGACAAAGTGAAGATTGGAATTTATGTCAACATTATAACAATGAGTGTTTATATCATGAACCTCTATATGGATTATAAAATGTAAAGACACAATGAAAAAAAGGGTAATGCTATGGAAAAATATTATAAAATGTTTGACATTGCCATTTCCAACCCCTCATGTTTAATCCTTAATGTTGTAGAAGAAACAAAAGAAATTTCATGGAACTAAAACCATTAAATTGTTGCCAAAATTGTGCCCCTCTAATCGACAAAGTGAAGATTGGAATTTATGTCAACATTAGAACAATGAGTGTTTATATCATGAACCTCTATATGGATTAACATGACCATGAGAGGATTAAAGTAGGAAAATATGAAGAAAGTCTTGAAACCTTGAATAACCCTCCACATATTGTAGACATGAAGATTGAGATGATGAACATGTGTGAAAGATTAAATTTTTGACATCGCCATTTCCAACCCCTCATGTTTAATACTTAATGTTATTGAAGAAACAAAAGAAATTTCATGGAACTAAAAACATTAAATTGTTGCCAAAATTGTGCCCTCTAATCGACAAAGTGAAGATTGGAATTTATGTCAACATTATGACAATGAGTGTTTATATCATGAACCTATATATGGATTAACATGACCATGAGAGTATTAAAGTAGGACAATATGAAGAAAGTCTTGAAACCTTGAAAACCCCTCCACATATAAATTGACAATGACAATGTGATTTTGTTTTTTTGTCATGTGAGACACAATGAATAGAAGGGTAATGCTATGAAAAAATATTATAAAATGTTTGACATCACCATTTCCAACCCCTCATGTTTAATCCTTAATGTTGTTGAAGAAACACAAGAAATTTCATGGAACTAAAAACATTAAATTGTTGCCAAAATTATGCCCTCTAATCGACAAAGTGAATATTTGAATTTATGTCAACATTATAACAATGAGTGTTTATATCATGAACCTCTATATGGATGAACATGACCATGAGAGTATTAAAGTAGGAAAATATGAAGAAAGTCTTGAAACCTTGAATAACCCTCCACATATTGTAGACATGAAGATTGAGATGATGCACATTGTAACAATGAAGTTTCATATCTTAACAAGACCTTTACAATGGTACAAATATGACACAAAACAAATTTTGGGTTCAAAAGTTATGGTGAAAATACTAAAATATGTGTTTCACAAGTTGCAAAAAGATGCATGTTGCATGTCACACAAAGTTAAAAGTTCACATATCACATGTTGCACCAAGTTCAAGTTTTGCATGTCACATGTCACACCAAGTTCAAAGTTAATAAGCCAGACCAAGTTCAAAGTTCACGTGCATCGAACGGATTCTTTTTTCATGTTGCATATCACATGTCACAACATTTTCAAACATGAATGTCGCATGTCACAAGATTTTGAAAAATGCATGTCACAAGTTGTAATATTTTTTAAGTTCCCTTTACAACTTCCAAAAACCTCTTATTGCATCTTCCCAAAAATTTATTTTTGCATGTTGCACCAAGTTTAAAGTTTGCACATTGCTTGGAAAAGATGCTTGCCACATGTCACAAGACTTTGAAAGTTTCATATATCATGTCACAAGATTTTGGAAGTTGCATATTGCATATTCAAGCTCTATTTGTTGCCTAGTCTCCATATCCCAAGCACAAGGCACCAGGTGTTGCATGGATTCTCACGTTATATCTTAAAATACAAAGAGATTACCCTTCTTAAAAGACAAAGAGATACAAGTTTGGAACTCTTGAAACCCACAAACAAACAAGCATGTAAAATTTAAATCCAAACTTGAACAATTCAATCTCTTAAATTTCACGTTTACTAATGCCTTCAAATCGCTAGGATGATATCCATGGAGCCACAAATTGATGCAGAAATTGTATGTCAAGGCCAATAGAACCAATAGAACCAAGGAGTATTGAATCAATATATACCAAGTCTAAGAGAAGCTGAAATTATCATTAAGTGTATAACAAAATTACATTCATAGATATATAGAAGCCATAGAAATAGCCTTGTGTATATTATTAGATGAAAAAGTACCCATAATGTCAATGCATTATATGAATCATTACATGTTCAACTATATAATGTACATCTATCTATCTTATAAAATTATTACACATCATCAATTTCTTTTAGTCTTCTTTTGTGTTTTCCAGGTCTTAAGTAATTCATCCATCTCCATGTCTTCGTTTACTGGGTGCTCTTCAGCAGTTGATGTTGTTTCATTCCTTTCATGTTGAGTACGTCCGGTGTCGTACCCACAATGTGGATACTGCTATGAGGGGCCGTCACCTAAAAAAATATATATATTAAATTTATATGGCCTATTTTTAAATATCATTGAAGTAGTTCATTAATATTAAAAAAAAACCCTATAATGTAATTATTTACTTGGTCCTCTAGTCAGCACCGTTGGAATGGTTGTCGGCTTGTTCACCTGATCTTTAGGTCGAGGAGGATCAAATATGGAATTCTCTTCCATTGAAACGTCAAAATTTATAAGTATAGAATTATTAAGTATATGATTAATATACAACCATTTTACCATCGTGGGCCTCAGTCACATGAACATCTTGGGGCTGCACCTCACTGGGATGGGGCTGCTAGGCAACACCATGATCTTCTGGCTGCGTTGCACTATCAATGCTCTATTTTCCACTACTAATGGTTTTTTTGATAGTGTTTCTCCCCTGATTAAAACAAAGTAAGACATTAAATTATGAACGATATCAAACATTTATGTATTTTATAAGTAATGAAAGGTAAATGTGGAGTGATTTTTATTTACCTTATCCCACAAACTAGATCTTGGGTCTGACCTATGCTTTTCCTACGATCAACCACAGATTTATAACCGTACTTGTAACCAAGTTGGAGGTCTTCCTTCGTGGTTTCAGTTCTAAAGTCGTCGCCCTGCATTGCATAAGGGTATGGTTTTTTAATGTTTTTGGCTGCAATTACCTGAAAGTTGTAAGGTGATACAAATAATATTCTTAAGATGTTTGGGTACTTACGATTTGTGACTGCAACCTAGAGTAGTCGCCCTAGCCTATCTTGTGTTGGCCATGTTTGGAAATCCTTGCTTTGGTTTCCTTCAAAGTGTCAGGCAACCTATCATCAAAATTTTCAAGTATGTTATATATAACCACACTTTTATTTAGATCTAAAGAAAAATAAAGATGGTATTGAAATCAAAATATTGTAACTTACCTTGGTGTACTAGTTATTTTTTCTCCTGATTTTTTCAAAATCTTCTCTTTTGCATCATCAATGATCGTCTTCCACTCCCTCTCTGGAATTGAGGGAGGATGCTCATACCTAGGATTTCCTGCCAAGCTTTGTCTATAAACATCCCACGTATGTTTTAAATATTCACCTTCTGCATAAGTGATCACTTTTCTATTGAACGTGTCTACTCCAAAGAGGCCTTCAGGATAATCCATAAGTTCCTTTTTGAGGTTGGAATTCTAGAAATTACACCTCATGCGTAAGGTTGCCCCAAAACTCAACAAGGCCTTGCTCCCTAGGTGCCTATAAAAATGGTTTTTTCCTACACACAAAAAGATATGATCATTAATTTAAAATTAATAATCTAGATGATTTGTGTTTGAGATGGACAACATTAAACGATTAAAATATGAATTAAAACTACCTAGGAGTCTTGATTGTTTTAATGGAATTCCATTATCGACGACGAAAAATGTGCATGGAAGGGTCCCCATGCGTGTCACACATCTAGCTCCAAGAAATGCAACCATGTCAACCACATCACCAACCTCATCTCTACCACCATCTCTAGACTCTAATTGATGTGTGGATGTCTGGCGGTGCATGTCATGGTTCCTATCTAAATTAGGTGTGGAAGATGGAGAAGTAAATAGTACTCTAGTAGTTGTATGAATACCCACATTAAGACTCTATAGCGTCTCTGTAGCGCCACTACTACCAACACCGGGCTGAACATGCTCCAAAAATATCTTTATAAAAAAGAAAATGTTTTTTCGTGAGATAATGTAAAAGTTAAAGAACAAAGTTTCATAATTGAACGTATGAGTACATTAGAAAAAAACACTTTAAATTATGATTATTAACTTATATGTGTTAAGTTGTGACATAAGGATATTGATCTTTGCTAGGACATCGAGAGTTTCATATGGACGATCCACTCCTACATTGGGCGCAAATTAAGACGAAATATTATGACGGTTTAGAATTTTGTTGTGTTTTTTTTTTTCTTTTTTTGTACTAAATATACTTTTTTTTTCGGGGTCCAAATGTTGGTCGCTGTAGCGACCAACATTCCAGGTTGGTCGTTTTAACAACGAACTATGGTCACTCTAGCGACTAACCACCATTTAGTCTCTCTAGCGACCAACAATGGCACGTGTGAGAATCAAATGGTCATTTGCGACAAATCAATCATATATATATTTGTGGGGCCAACGTTGAAATTTTTTCAAACTGTTTCTGAATGCATTGAAATTTGACATGGATAGACTATTCGCATGCCTTAATGATAAGGAAGGGTTTCTGGACATAAACCCTAATTTATCATCATGTAAAACATAAACCCTAATTTAGTGGAGTATTCGATTTGTTCCCAGTCATTTAGTGCCTACCTATCATGGGTTGGTCTAGTTAACACCTCTTTTTTTCCATTTGGTGCCCATGTTGGCCCTTTCTTTTATAATTCCCAAGAGCCCCATTAGCCCCACCATGAATTTTAGTTCAAAATACATGGACTGTCAATGAGAGGTGATCTGGTCATGGTGTGTAGGAATAGGCCTAGCACCTTCAAAATTATCATTCTCCAAATATCTTATTATACAAATTTTACAAGGAAACTGTACTAGGACTAGACACGACGATAACAGTGACCTGTGAATTCATCATGTAAAGGAGTTGATTGATCCCAGAGCTAATCTCGGTGAGAAGGACCAGAGTTGATCGATCCTAGAGCTAATCACGTCAATAGAAGCAAACCTTGAAACCACCAATTGTGAATATTGCAAACAAAGATGGCCAAGGCTTGGCCTTTACATTCCAATAAATTGGGAAATCCCCCCCTCTTGCATCTGGTCACTTTCTCTCTTATAT
>JZKD02S2204047.1:308746-322176 GCA_000966675.3 Picea glauca | reverse complement strand
CTTCCATTGCTACTTCACCTTGAGCAATCAACAACTGTCTCATCAAAACTTTAACTGAATTTGTGGCCACAATGTGTGTTAGAATCCTCTTTTGTAGCCTATTCGAACCATATCTCCTTATCCTCTTCAAAATATGCTCAATAACATAGCTACTCTCTTCATGTATTACAAGTGTCTTTTCATCAACAAGGTTGTTGATTTCTTCTTTTCCTTTAACAATTGGAACCCCTAACAGGGTGGAAGGATCTTTCTTGGGCTAAGGTATTTTCCATTGCATCCCTAGAAATATTTGATTCTAGTTCCTAATCTATTGAGAAGATATACTCCTACTCCTTCTTCACACTCTGCAAATTCTTATGCAATGGTTGATATAAGCTCTATAGCATCCATGAATTCTTCACCTACTAGTGTTGGCACATGTTCTAAAGCATGTGATGAGTCTTCAATACATGGTTTTAATGCTACATTTTCTTCAGGATGGATAATGAACATGTCCCATGTGACATATGGTTGTATTCTTCATAATTCATCGAAAACAAATAGCTTAATCAACCCATGGTGTGCTACAACTACTTATGYTCTCGATTGGACTTCTATATCCATCCTTTGGAGMAAMTTYATTAAGTAATATGGAATGCCAATGATCCTCCAATGTCTCTAATGTTCCAAGATCTTAAAATGTTGTGCCAACCTAAAAACCTCGAATTACGATGGCATTTTGTGCAACTGTTGAGAAAACTCTATAGTAATTGCATTGATGTATGCAATGCGTATGTCAAATAATTCCATCTATATTGTTTGTCTTCTGGTGCACCCTTTTACCTAGACAGGTTTCCCTCCCACAAGATATATATCAGTAATTCATTTTATCCCTTGCTCCATCCAAATTTCCCATATCCTTACCTCATGTCATATATTTTATTTTGGAGACATCAAGAGAGTTGTTCACATGATCAATAACAATAGAGTTACATATGAAGAATACCTACACATTGAGTTCCTCAAACATGGTATTCACTCTATCAACTTACATATTGTCAATTTGTTTGATTTATTTCGTCGTTTGATCAAGTTCTCCTTTCACATCGTTCCACTATATCATCCAACCCATTTTGAAATCAAGGTTTAGTTAAGATCCTACAATTACATGACCATCATGATTGGACACACTTAAATACCTATTATCAAATTTAGTTAAGATATTGTGTTGAATGGCATAATTTTTATTTTTTTTAAACCACAACATTGGTCACTTTAGTGACTAACATGTTCGTCGCTAGTATTGGCAATTGGTCGCAAACACCAACCTGTTAGTCTCTAGAGAGACCAACCTGTTAGTCGGTCGAGTGACTAACAGGTTGGGGTTTGCGACCATTTGGAAATACTAGCGACAAACATGTTAGTCGCTAGAGTGAACAACCTGTTATTCGGTCGAGTGACTGACATGTTCGTCGCTAGTACTTCCAATTGGTCGCAAACCCCAACCTATTAGTCACTAGAGCGACCAACCTGTTAGTCGTTCTATTGACTAACATTCGTCGCTAGCTAAACTTTTCCCTATTCTGAATAGGCTTCATTTCCTGGTCACTAGACTGGCGAAGATCCATGTGTGGCCGCTAGACTGATGAATGTATTCTGACGGAAAAAAAAAAATCATCTTGGTCTCAAAAATGACTCTATGCCGATGAAAATTTGTCTCTACTTTGTCGCAAAAACGTTCAAATTTAATAGTGATCTAATAAGCTAGCAAGTTCCTTGTTTGCTTTAATGATATTTTTTTTTATTAATACCATCGGATCAGGGGATGAATAGAACCCCTCCTCATTGTCAGAATCATGATCAACATGGCTTGCCGACTACATATAATTTCAACAAAAAAAATGTTATTTCAATAAAATTATACAAGCAAATAATAAAATTCATGTAAAATGAAAGTGGAAATTGATAATCATTTACATGTTATGTGGCTGGCCCTTTTCCACGATCATCCTACCACATTATATTATAATTAGAACCCCCAAATATTTAAAAAATTGTTAACGATAACAAAAAAACTGATTGCCACCCAAATAAAATCAACCTCAATGATCAAGCTCCCACATTATTATAAAATTGGGACCGTGAAATATTTAAAACAATGTTAAAGATAATAAAAAAATATAATGCAATAAGTATAGGTTTCTTAAAGAGGTGTTGCATAACTACCCGCACACTATTAGTCAATGTTTCTATTCGATTCAAATGGTAATCCACTAATAACTCTTCCCCGTGAGCTATCTTTCTTATTGCGCACAGGACTACCCAATTCTCTTCACCTCCCTCATATATGCAATTTGGTTGTTTGTTTGTTGTCTCAGGTCATGTGTTGTTTATAAACCCTTTGATATTGTCAGAATATTTAGGCCTTCCATCAATATAGATAGTCGCTCCCTTATTTTTATTCTTGTTTATTAGTTGTATATAATTTGCAGCGAGTGCATATCTCTGCATACTTCGCATGTACCGGACCAGCCGCATCCAATCATTATAATTGTAACACGGTCTGACATAGTCCATCAATTCAATTATTGTATTGTATTTTACAATTATTCCATCCATGGAAAATAACCCCAGGCCATGCAGGGAGGATGGTGCATTGTGATATGTCCTATTGTTGACAATGAAGTCAACATCTATAGGAGGTAGTTCCTTAGGTACCCATTGTTTCATTGGATGCTTATACCTGAGTGGAACCTCTATGTCTCCTATTCTCTCATCATCATAAGAGAATGATCCTCCTTCGGCAAGAAAAAATTCCATGTGGCTACAAAATTTTCTTATGACTTTTTCACCTCTGGTCCTTGTTTGCTTATCATATCTACTAGATGCAGTCACATTTCCCTCTATTTGTCCTAAGTTTTCCTCACTCGACAAAGAAATATATGATAGGTACCTGTTTGGTTGTATCTTCAGTTGCATGTGCACGTGTTGTTAGTGAGTAGTCCATCATCATCTTAGTTCCAATTTATGAACTTTTTTTTCTATATTTAAAGTTCTAAATAAAAAATTTATATCTTTAGTTTTGGATGCACAATTAAACTAGGGTGAAATTACCAATATTAGTAGGGGAAAATTAGAATTATTATAATAAATGTCCATTGAATATGAAGGTTAATGCTATGGAATAAGAAATCCAACCATCAATTGGTGTGTTGCAAATCTTGGGTACTTTAGTTGGCAATATGTCTAAGGCAAGCCAATAGTAGAACTATACAAATATTAGTTTTGTTCAAGACAAGAGTAGAACTATACAAATATTAGTTTTGTTCAATACAAGTTGAAGAATAAGTTAGTTATGGTGATGGTTAACAATAGTGCAACCCACATTTTTATGTAGGAAGTAGTGGTTGTTAAACTCAATGTGCAGTTGAAATTGGTGCAGTATTTTTTCAAGGCAATAAACTCTAACATAGGTAGGGTGGTTGGCTTGGCTAAAGGAGTCAACTTATAGCTTGGAAACTAGGGTGGAACTACTAGTTTCAAAGTGGTACCCATGGATGACTTTGAAGTTGTTTTTGTGCAAGAGTTTATGAGGATGTGATAGGTGGCACCAATCCCTCACCTTAACAATTTGTTAAGCTTTGATGACACAAAACTTCACATAATTCCAATGTTGAGGGGGAAATAGAGTACAATCACTAGGAGACTACCATGACTATGATTACAACAACCAATCATGCAATAGTGAAACCTTACAAAGAGGAAGTTGGAGGTTTTAAGACATCAAATAAGATCTCGAGTGTAGGTTTTTGGTAACCTTTGGTGGATGAAGGCCCACACAAAAAGTTGTTTACTAGGTTTGAATCCATAGTAGAAGTTATCATATTTTAAATGTGAGATCAAGCACTTGATTCTATTAAAGAGAGAATCACATACAAAGAAGTGCATTAGAAAATCCGAGTAGGAGTGTTTGATTCTACAACACATGATGATGTACTTTCATGGTTTTCGATGTAGAATTGGACTAGCTACCTATCTTGTTTGAAGGCATGAAGATGAAGGTGTACTAAGGCATGAGAAATTGGAGTTGAAGGCAAGTACAAGTGTGTGTGGCAATGTGAAGAAATTTACGTGAGTTTAGTTGAAAATGGATGGTGAGTCTGTGTAGTATAGTAGTTAGTTGACAAAGAAATGTAGAATTTACGAGCATGTTGTTGGGGCAACATTGAACATACGTGGGGGAGGATGTAAGGATTTTTTTTCCCATAAAGAACAAATGCACTTTCCACGTGTACTATCTTGATCAAGGTGAAGGAAAACGGGATGAGTCAGTTGTGACTTAATGACTACATGGATTCCCCCCTTGCTTTTGAAGGTGGGAATGTGGTCTACTATGTTGTTAATTCCCAAAAGGTGTTGGGGGCACACAAATCCTCCCTATAGGAAGTTTCCTTCTGCTTGTCTAATCAATTGAGTTAAATAGGCTAATAAGGGCTTGGAAGTCTCAAATAGTTGTGTTAGTTGAATTCCATCTAGTTCTTAGTCAACTTAGTAATGTATAATGGGGTTGTAAATATGATTTGAAAGGGAGCCTATTTTATTATATCCTATCATAAGGCAGTATCTAGTGGAGTGCTTGTAATGTGGAAAGACATTGGAAATGTCTGTTAGCTCCTAAAATGTCCCATTCCAATCAGCCTTTAATAAGTTTTTGAGTCTTGAAATTGTCAAAGTGTTTTATTTACTCATCAAGCATTATGAATATCTCAATTCAATATGGTCATGTCAGTTGTATTGGAAGGATGACTAGTGATATTCAAAGGTCACTTAGTCAAATTAGTAATGTTTTAAAATGCCTTAGTGTTAGTTATCCTAAATCTAAGATTGGGTCCTACACCAAAAAATGTCATTAATTGTCATAATTATCCCTCATTGGTCATTTTTAATCATTATGAGACCTTGTCCACATCAAACTTCCAAAATTCACGAGTTTGTAGTGCATGCAGTGCTTTTTGTGACCATTGCACTGACAACTCAACATGAGTTTGTAACGCAAACCATGTTTTCTCTATATAGCGTGCTACAAACTGTTGTAAGTTCATTGTTTCATAATGAAATGATGTCAAATCACTTACATCAGTTAAGGAGAAGATTTTAAAGTTTGGAGGACGTCACCAACAAGCTAAATTTCCCTCCAAGCTCTGGCTTAAAGCTATTCACTCAGTTTTACAAAATCATTTTGCACGCAAAAGAAGGATTTCATTAACAAGTTTGGTTATAACATTTTCTTGTGCGGAGAAATCTTGCTATAGGCTGCAAATGGCTCCAAAGAAGGATCCTATTCAAGGATAGGTTAGGATCTCTTATCAAATTTGAGCCATCAGACACAAGCATCATTGAACAAGATTAAAACCATGTGGATTCCTTAAAGAGGATTGGTTGTTGGAGGTATTTCCAGAAATTAGAGGGCTATCATCTGGAGGTGTTAAGATATTTTGTGTAGAATTTCAAGGAAGGTAAAATTCAGGTTGGGCCCTTGGAGATTGAACCTGTCAATTTTCCTAAAATAAAAATCTTCATCCAACATTCCCAATAAATATAAGTGACTGAGATATACTCAAGGCTTTGTGATCTAATTTTGAATATTGATAAATGTCCACCTCTTTTCCTTCAACAAAATGGACAATAATTTTGTGTTTCTCCCATGATGAACCTACGAAGAAAGAGGCAAGTTGGATGAAGTTTTGGAGATCATAATTCTAAGTCATTCACAGGGAAGTTCATCTATCATGGCAGAGTTATAGCCCTCACAAGAAAAAAAGAGAAAAATTTGTGAAAAAAAAGAGGATTTTGTTGCATTTTGGGAGTAGTGCAACCCACGACGTGACCCTTCTATGCAGCATAGCCCACTGTGTGAACCACGCGTGACCCTTCTGTCAAACTTTCAATTTTTTGAATTTTTTCCTGTTTTGGTAAAAATTCAACTTGGAAAGAGGATTTTTGGGTCAAGGTGGCCACATATATTTTAAGATAATATCATCCTCTATAAAATCATGTAGGTGGCACTTCATTTCATCAATGGAAACATTCTAGGGATCAAATCCTAGAATGTAGGGATATGACTAGATTTTGAAATCTGTATTTTCCTGTTTTAGTCATGTTTTTTGGAGATAGATTTTAATGATATGGAAAGGTATTTTTGGAAATTGAGAGAGGTTTTTCACAAGAACGATCTCCCCTTCACAAAACTCGCTCTTTTTTCCAACAACTGTTTTTATTTGGGATATATGGGTGAATCTTTGAGAGGCATATCTTGGAGATTGAACCTGTCAATTTTCCTAAAAGAAAACTCTTCATCCAACCTTCCCAATAAAGATAAGTGACTAAGGTATACTCAAGGATTTGTGCTCTAGTTTTGGATATTGATAAATTTCCACCTATTTTCCTTCAACAAAATGGACATCAAATTTGTGTTTTTCCCATGACGAACCTATGAAGAAAGAGGCAAGTTGGATGAAGTTTTGGAGGTCATAATTCTAAGTCATTCATAGGGAATTTCATCTATCATGGCAGATTTATAGCCCTCACAAGAACATAAGAGAATTTTTTTTAAAAAAGAGAGGGTTTTGTTGCATTTTGGGATCAGTGTGACCCAAATCGCGATCCTTCTGTGCAACGCGACCACGACACGACCCTTCTGTCAAACTTTCAATTTTTTGAATTTTTTCCCTTTTTGGTAAAAATTCGACTTGGAAAGAGGATTTTTGGGTCAAGGTGGCCAAATATATTTAAAGATAATATCATCCTCTATAAAATCATGCAGGTGGCACTTCATTTCATCAATGGAAACATTCTAGGGATCAAATCTTAGAATGTAGGGATATGACTAGATTTTGAAATCTGTATTTTCCTGTTTTAGTCATGTTTTTTGGAGATAGATTCTGATGATATGGAAAGGTATTTTTTGAAATTGAGAGATTTTTTTCACAATAAATAGCTCCCCTTCAAAAACCTCTCTCATTTTTCCAACAGTTGTTTGGATTTGGGAGATATGGGTGAATCTTTAAGAGGAATATCTTGGATATTGAACCTTTTAATTTTCCTAAAAGAAAAATCTTCATCCATCCTTCCCAATAAAGATAAGTGACTGAGATATTCTCAAGGCTTTGTGATCTAATTTTTCATTTGATAAATTTCCACCTCTTTTCCTTCAACAAAATGGACAGTAATTTTGTGTTTCTCCCATGACGAACCTATGAAGAAAGAGGCAAGTTGGATGAAGTTTTGGAGATCATAATTCTAAGTCATTCACAGGGAAGTTCATATATCATGCAAGAGTTATATCCCTCAAAAGAACAAAAGAGAAAAATTTGTGAAAAAAAGAGGGCTTTGTTGCATTTTGTGACCCACGATGCGACCCTTCTGTGCAGCGCGACCCTTCTGTCAAACTTTCAATTTTTTGAATTTTTTCCTGTTTTGGTAAAAATTCGACTTGGCAAGAATATTTTTGGGTCAAGGTGGCCACATATATTTGAAGATAATATAATCCTCTATAAAATCATGTAGGTCACACTTCATTTCATCAATGGAAACATTATAGGGATCAAATCCTAGAATGTAGGGATATGACTAGATTTTGAAATCTGTATTTTTTTGTTTTAGTCATGTTTTTTGGAGATAGATTCTGAAGATATGGAAAGTGAGAGAGTTTTTTTACAAGAATGATCTCCCCTTCAAACACATGGCTCATTTTTCCAACTGTTGTTTGTATTTGGGAGATATGGGTAAATATTTGAGAGGAATATCTTGGAGATTGAACCTATCAATTTTCCTAAAAGAAAACTCTTCATCCAGCCTTCCCAATAAAGATAAGCGACTGAGGTATACTCAAGGCTTTGTGATATGATTTTGGATATTGATAAATTTCCACCTCTTTTCCTTCAACAAAATGGACAGTAATTTTGTTTTTTTCCCATGACGAACCTACGAAGAAAGAGGCAACTTGGATGAAGTTTTGAAGATCATAATTCTAATTCATTCACAGGGAAGTTCATCTATCATGGTAGAGTTATAGCCCTCACAAGAATAGAAGATAAAAATTTGTGAAAAAAATAGGGATTTGTTTTATTTTGGGAGCAGTGCGACCCACAACGCGACCCTTCTGTGTAGCGCAACCCATGGTGCGATCCACGACGTGACTCTTCTATCAAACTTTCAATTTTTTATTTTTTTCTCGTTTTGGTAAAAATTCGACTTGGAAAGATGTTTGGGTCAAGGTGGCCACATATATTTTAATATAATATCATCCTCTATCAAATCATGTAGGTGGCACTTCATTTCATTAATGGAAACATTCTAGGGATCAAATCCTAGAATCTAGGCATATGACTAGATTTTGAAATCTATATTTTCTTGTTTTAGTCATGTTTTTTGGAGATAGATGTTGGGTATGTGTTATATTCTTTGCATGTGTGTGCGTGGGTGCGTTAGATATGACAACTGCATATTACGATCCCTCTAGTAGTGCTCCTTGTGTCATGTGCGTCGGGTGCATTCCTAGGGGGGTCCCTAGGGGGGGAGGTATGCCCCCCCTGGTTACGTGCAGCGTTCGACAACGGGGTTTGGGGCAGCACCCTCAATTTGTTTTTTTGCGTTTTTTTCTATTTTTAGTGGATTTTGCTATTTTTAGCGGTTTTGTAAATTAATCCCAGATTAATGGATTAGGGTTTTGGTATCTACAAAATAACTAAAAACATTGTATATATATTGTATGGTGAATGGTGAAATTTGATATAATGAATATAAGAAAGATTTTCCCGGTTGAGGGTTTCTAGTATAAAATCTCTGTGTACTATGTGTATGAGCCATTGATTAAATTCTATTTTGCTTAAGAAACCATATGCATTTCTTTACTTCACAGGTTTAAAACTTACATGTGGTATCAGATCTCATTTTTGGCTTTAGAGAGAGGCCTTTGTTGTTGAGGGTTTGGCTCAGTCTTGATAGATCAAGTTTATCTTGGGTTTGTGATAAACCTGGGTTTAGTGGGAGATTTTGCAGTGGAGATTCGAGTATAGAAAGAGGAATGGCGAGCTCATCTAGAATCAAGATAGAGAAGTTCAACGGTAAAAAAATTGAGCTATGGAAGCTCAAGATGGAGGAAATTCTTGTAGACAAAGAACAATGTATCGTTGTGGATATTGGTACACAGCCTACCGGTACACCATCTACTAGCACACAGGCTACTAGTACACAACCTACTAGTACACAAACTACTAGTACACCAGCTAGTGATATGTCGAAGGAATATTGGTAGAAGTTGGACATAAGAGCAAGGAGTACTATTCAATTCTGCCTGGCAGATTTGGTTTTGTTGAATGTCTCAGGAGAATCTACAGCCAAGGAACTATGGGATAAGTTGGGGAATTTATATCAATCAAAGTCCCTAGTAAACAAGTTGTTTCTTCGAAAGAAGTTGTATCATCTTAGGATGGAAGATGGAGATTCGGTGACAGAACATCTAAATGCCTTTAATACTCTGGTAAGTCAACTTGTCTTTGTTAATATTACGATTGCAGAAGAATATAAGTGTATTACTTTGTTATGTTCTTTTCCAGACTCTTGGAATAATCTAGTTGTAGCAATTGGTAGTACCACTCAATCTACATTGAAGTATGAGGATGTAGTTTCATCCTTGTTATCTGAAGACATGAGGTGGAAAAACATGGATATTCATAGCACAGATGCTTTATTTGTAAGAGGTCGTACCGAAGACAAGAATCCTAGTAAACCTTTGGGGGGGAGATCTAAATCTACAGGTAGATCTAAGTCTCCAGGAAAATCTTTGAGGAAATGCTGGAAGTGTGGTAAAACAAGGAATTGTAAGAAAGATTGCAAGTCTAAGAAGGCTGATAAACCAAAGGGATCTGATAGTACCTCTTCCATAGAGGTGAAAACCTCCACTGAAGAACGAGGTGACGTTTACCTAGCATCTACAAGTACACATGCAGGCCATTATGTATGGTTGATTGACTCAGGTGTGTCATACCATATGACTCCTCACAGGGAGTGGTTCTCGGAATATGAAAAATAAAATGGTGCTGATGTATTCCTAGGAGATCACTCGACATCAAAAATCTTGGGACATGGAAGGGTTAAGTTGTTGCTAACAGATGGAAGGATTAGAAATCTCCCTGGGGTTCTGCACATTCCAAAACTATCCAGGAGCCTAATATCTATAATAAATATGGATGATGCAGGAGTGGATGTTGTATTTGGAAAGAACACTTGCAAGATGGTACGAGGAGCAATGGTGTTGATGAGGGGAGTTCGGTGTGGAACTCTGCACAAGCTGCTGGGAAGCACTTATACTAATGGGTGTAACAGTTCTGTTGTCCTTGAACAGAGAAATAAATAAGACATGACCAACATTGTCCCTAGAAAGAAGACCATGTTGTGGCATCAAACACTAGGACATATTAGAGAAAAGGGACTTCGAACACTACACGGTAAAGGTATGGATGAAGGTATGTCTAATTGAACTCTGGATTTTGATTTATGTGAACATTTCATATATGGTAAACAAAATCGAGTAAGATTCCCACCTGGTGCTACAAGAGCAAAGGGGATCTTAGAGTTGATACACAATGATGTGTTTGGACCTGTTCCTATTCCATCCCTAGGTAAATTTGTCTATTATGTTTCATTCATAGATGATTTTTCAAGGAACACATGGATTTATTTTCTTAGAAATAAATCTGAGGTATTTGATAAATTTAAAGAGTTTAAGGCTCTAGTAGAAAATCAGACAGAGAAGAAAATAAAGGTATCGAGAACAGATAATGGTGGAGAATTCTATGAAAATGAATTCAAATAATTCTGTAAGAAGTGTGGTATAGCAAGGCAGAAGACTACTCCATACACTCCTCAGCAGAATGGAGTTGCAGAAAGGATGAACAGGACACTAATGGAAAAAGTAAGGAGCATGCTTAGTGGTGTTGGGTTAGGACAAGAATTATGGGTAGAGGCAGTGGGTACAACATGTTACCTGGTCAATCGATCACCTTCATCAGCGTTGGATGATAAAAATCCACACAAGGTATGGTCTGTAAAGAAACCCTCTCTTCAACATCTTAGAGTGTTTGGTTTTGATGCTTATGTACATGTTCCCAAGGAAAATAGGAGTAAGTTGGATAAAAACGCTGAAAAGTGTATCTTTATTGGTTATAAAGATGGTGTGAAAGGTTATAAACTTTGGAACCCAAAAACCAAGAAGACTGCTTATAAGTCGAGATGTTGTGTTCAGAGAGGTAAAAGATGTGTCCAAACAGAAATTCCCACCAGCGCAATACGAACCTAAGAAAATAGATCTTGAGTTGGATGATGCAAAATATGAATCATCTGAAGAAAAGGAAGCATAAGAAGAAGAAGAAGAACCTCATACCCCAGTATTGAGGAGATCGGTGAGAGATAAAAGGAAACCATAAAGGTATAGTCCACCTGATTTTCGTTCCAATTTTGCTTTATCTATTACTGATGATGATCCTAGAACTGTCAAGGAAGCAATGAATTTAGAGGATAGTAAACTATGGAAGAAGGCCATGGTTGAAGAAATGGATGCCTTGGATAAGAATGAGGCATGGGATATAGTTGAGTTGCCAGCTGGAAGAAAATCTATTGGTAGAAAATGGTTGTTTAAGAAGAAGTTTAATACAAAAGGCAAAGTGGAGAAATACAAAGCTCGGTTAGTAGCAAAAGGTTATTCCTAGGTAGAGGGAATTGACTTTGGTGATATTATTTCTCCTGTTGCTAAGTTAACTTCTATTAGATTTATTTTATCTAATGCTGCTACTTTTGATCTTGAAGTGGAACAGATGGATGTGAAGACAACATTCCTACATATTGGGGATCTGTAAGAATAAATCTACATGAAGCAGCCAGAAGGCTTTGTAGTGAAGGGAAAGAAAGAGCTGGTCTGTAAGATAAAGAAGTCACTATATGCTCTGAAGAAATCACCTAGGATGTGGTACCAAAAGTTTGACACATACATCCTTGGATTGGGATTTGTAAGAAGCAGGGTTGATCACTATGTATATTCCAAGCAGGTTGGTAATCACTTCATTTATGTTGTGTTGTATGTTGATGACATATTGTTGGTAGGAAATAACATGGAGGTTATCAAGGAGGTGAAATAACAACTATCCTCCAAATTTTACATGAAGGATCTCGATGTTGCTAACTTCATTCTGGGAATGGAGATTAAAAGAGATCGTGCAAACATGAAACTATGGTTGAATCAGAGAAAATATGTTGAGACGATATTGCAGAGGTTTAATATGCATGGAAGTAAACCGGTCAAGGTTCCTATTCCTATAGGTGTAAATTTATTTGCAGATCAGTGTCCCAAGACACGGGAAGAAGAAGAGGACATGTCCCATGTTCCATATGCCAGTGCAGTTGGCAGTTTGATGTATGAAATGGTTTGTACTGGACGGGACATTGCACATGCAGTGGGACTTTTGAGCGGGTATATGTCAAAACCAGGGAAGGAGCATTGGACAATAGTAAAGAGGGTCTTTAGGTATCTTCATGGCACTACCAGTTATGGATTGTGCTACCAAGGAAGACCAAGATTGGACAAAGTGATGTGTTGACGGGCGAAATTGACCGTCCGTCAACTGGGAGAGTGGAATCGGTCTGGCGTTGTCTAAATAACCCAAGCTGTTTGTAATGGACCACCCTGAAGAGTTTAACGGCTTCGTTGGCCGCTCTAAGGTCTTCTATGAAAACCAAAGAGAGAATTGATCTGAGCTAAGTGATCTAACTAAAGTAAATACAACAAACTAAACTATAATTGAATACAAGAAACTAACTAAAATAAACTAAACTAGAAACTAATAAAACAAAGAAAAGGAACTAATATACTAAATACTAATTATTCTATACAACCCACTAATTACTATTGTAATAACTCAAATCAACTATCTAATTATCAGCTACAATATTACTTATTCACAAATGTACACTATAAACAATCTACAGATTTGATTAAAACCTGCAAAACTCATGTGTTCGCTGCCTTAAGACAGCCAAGAATCTCTTTTTTGATTTTTTATATTTTATGAAGAAGAAACAAACATTACTGAAATTAAACAATCTAATATATTTACTGAAATTAAACAATCTAATATAAATCTAACTAAGATTATATCTAAATTAAACTACTTAATCAAAACAGTAAACAATGTACTAGTTGACCTGGAAACGCTCCAAGTCTACCCTGCGTATGCTAACTTCTAAGCTGGTTGGAGGAAGAAATTCGCACCGTTTAGTCCTCAAGCTTCTCGTAAACGATCAGCTATGCTGCTCCTTGAAGTGTTTTACAGGAAAAACAAGACATAAAAGAAAATCATAACAATCTTCTGATGATAAATCTCTGCAATAAGGGAAAC
>JZKD02S2204047.1:266361-296981 GCA_000966675.3 Picea glauca | reverse complement strand
CTCACAAGGTAAAACATCCTTGTGAATAATAGCAAATTGTTTTACATAATCTGGGAATCATCCCAAAATCAACTAAACTAAGCAAAATGAAATGCAAGTGAAATCTGTGAAACATTTCCTAACTGCTCATCATATCCATTGCCAATTAGAATTTACCTGCAATAGAACACAAAGATCAAATTAGAAAGATATTTCATTAAGAAAACAATGAAAAATTGACTCCACAGACTTAGCTACAGCATCATCTGATTCTGTAGCTAGTCAAAAATAGCATACAGTATCAAATAACAATCAAATAAAATCAAATCTAATCATCTTTTGATAATCCTCAAAAACGAATTACTAATAATTCAAGTGAAATTATCATTTAGATTAAACCATATCAAAATAAATGCAATCGAAACAGAGTAAGGAATGCTCTGTTTTTAGTCACCATAAAACATGGTCAAACTTTGACAAGCCTGTTTCGAATTCGACAAAATTAAGCAGTGAATCGAACCATGTGAGATACGATATAATCGTAATCAACACAGCCATAATCGAATAGAATCGTATACAAAATATGGTATGCCATAACATAACTGTAATCGATATCATTGAACACAACATATATGTTACAGCTGTAGTAAATTACATAGATTTCCTGTCGTTTCAATCAATAGTAAAGATAGGTAGGCTATAGATTATGCATAAGATTCATTTTGTTGTAATCAAATATGGAAAGGCTGTTACAATATACTCAAAACGAAACATGCGTAACAATATTTGACCAAAAATCACCATTGATTTCAATTGCTGGGTGTAACACTGTCAAAATCGAATAGCATTGATAACCATAACCTGGGCAACAATAAAATAAAATCGGGTCTGAACCAATTATAGAACAATTCATCATCCTGGGCATGATCGTTTTTCTTTACAAATCTATTCATAACCGAATATCCATTGTTATTCAATTCAAAATATAACAGGGTCGATTTAATCAATGGGCCATAGCGAATTGACTGGCTAGGCTTCACATGACTGTTACGATTTGTATAAATTCACGATTTGGCAAATATAAAACAAAACCCCTTTTTAAACATGATCCAAATCGTATCCGGGTTGGTCAAAGTCATATGTAAATAAAATTGTAACAAACAACCATCGTTTATGTGCATCATAACCAATTCGAATTAAAACATAGATCRTGTTTCAAAATTTGAAATGCAAAACARCTTGCCTATAATAGATGCAAMAGARCATTCAATCRCAACTRRTTTAAAACAATCAAATCCAGAATATGATTACTAGAATCAAAACCAAATCCAACTAAAACTTAAACGATAACAAAATTCGATTTACCAAAACAAATCATATACAGCAATGCATGTTTATGTGACAGAGCAGGTCAATGATGTACACAGAGTTTATGAATGTGCCATATAAAAGGGTGAAAGTTATACCAGCGCGGTTGCTGAGGCTATGTCAATTTCGAATTGACAATTGCTGTAGCCGAATCGACATTCTTGAACAGAATTGAACCAGTAGTTCGCTGCTTCTTGTCAGTGGGTTTCCCCTTGACATTCTGACCGGTGAGTTTTTCCACTTGGTCTTCCAAAGCATGGATTCTGGATTGCAACATCGGCACATCTAGGTAGTACCTCTCCAACCATAAACCACACTGATCGCATGGTGGAACAGTACGTCGAGCAGAAGAGGGTTTCGATGAGTCACCTAGGGTTCCACGAGATAGTTCAATGCCAGGAAAATTAGGATCATCCCATAGACAAGGTGGTAAATTCTTGACAAAGTCAAAAGGAGGTTTATCACACAAGCCTTCTGAGTAAGGATACTCATTTGCGAGAAAACGTTCAATCTCTGAATCAAAATCTTCACTGACCATGATAGGCTCAGAATTGGCAGGGGTTCGAGGTTAACTGAGGGGCAACAGATTAACCAAGTGTTTTTCTTACTTTTAGAATTAGCACCAGTTTTAGTTTTAGGCTTATTGACTGCGGGTTTAGCAATTTCGACCTGTTTGGTCACGGACATGGGCAAGTTCGTAGGTGGGTCGAGTAGAGATTTGGGTAGCAAGACATTGTAAGGGACAGGGGGAATAGGTTTTCTTTCACTCACCACAGGTTTATCAACCTGTGGTGGGTTTGAGTCTTCAAAGCCATTACGACTGAGAAAATCACCCCAACAGTCATGACGTAACCCCAACTCATAAACTATAATCATTTTAATCAACCCCAAATGGAAGAGACTGGTATCGGCCTGGCTGCGTTTATACCTTTTAGCCATCTTGAACAGACTTCTATGCAGATAGTGAGGCATATTGAGGTCATAGTCTATAAAAACCATCAATAGACGATGGTGAAACAAGAAAACGAACCCGTACCTGCCCTCGCAAGTAATGAATTGCTTGATTATCATTAGCAGGTCATGCCAGTGTTGTTTCAACATTTTTGCAGGCAAACCTTTGTCGCAGGAGTTCACCATTCGGGATTGGAAGAGCAATGTCCATGGGACATCTTCCACCTTGCAACTCTTCGACCACTTCTATCCCGTAGCAGGCAAACTGGTTTCCGAGCTAAGAAATTGCTCATTAATCTCAAGTTGCACATCCCCAATTTTGGCTTAGCAGCCATCGAATGATAACGCAAATTGCCGAGCCACGATAGGGTTATAACCATCGAATTTTCTTATAAATGGGAGCCATCCAAATTTCTCCAGGTCGCTATGAGCGCTATCAAACATGAGCAGTGCTTGGCAACCATTGGGCTCGGCCCTTACGACAGGAGCCATGGCCTGTGCATAGTAGGGTTTGAATCGAACAAAACAATACACAGGGTTGAAAATGGTTACGGCTAACGACTGCAGCGCCCAAAGGGGAAAGGATTAATGGTATGCGTGCGAAGGTGGTGGGATTGCCACCGCCATGCAAAACATTAATGGCACAGTACCATCCCTGTTCAATCAATCATAACCAATATCAACATTATTCGGCCAACCCAAGGTTTTAAACGGTGGACAATTATATCAACGTGCCAATGTATAGTTTGAAACCATGATCATTCAATGTAAAATCAAACCCACAAAATAATGCACCAAGCAACGATTCAAACTATAAAATCAAAATCTAAAAGTTTAATCAATGCACCTTTGTAAAACCTCAAGTCATTGCCATTCCATATAAAATCAAACTTATAATATTACCAATGCGCTTGTTGCATAGTCAAATGTTTAGATTCAAAGTTTTTAGAACAATTGCAACAAAGATCTCATAAAATCGATAAGTCAAGAGCTTATAACAATAAGGATTATAGCATATAAAACCAAAATCAATCATAACCCTTACAGAATCAAATGTAACCAGTAGATTTGCATGCTCAAGGGCTTATTAATCGAATTGCGCAATCAAAGTAAAATGGACATAGTTTGAAAAGATCACTCCAGCCACTTAATAACAAACCAAGGGTAAGTGCCTTTCAGAAAATGATAACAATCCAAATAATGATGAAGGGGTTTTCACACTTTCAGCTGTGAAAACTGAATCGAAATCAAATTGAAATTGTCGCAATGAATAAAATGTCTAGTTGCAAAATGCGACGATGACTTGTCGTTTAGAAGACAATCGGTGTAGGCAACTTATAGGGCAATTAAAAAAATTGAATTGGCTGCCAACATGATGGACATACATGGCTTTGTTGATGCAGATTGGGTTGGAGATCAGGATCGTAGAAGATCTACAAGTGGGTATGTGTTTAACCTATTTGGAGGAGAAATCAGTTGGATGAGCAAAAGACAGGTTGTAGTGGCACTCTCAACTACAGAAGTCGAATACACGGCAACCACTCATGCAAGCAAGGAAGTAGTATGGTTACAAAGATTGTGTTCAGGTGTTGGGTTGGTACAAAAAGTAGTGAGATTAGATTGTGATAGTCAGAGTGAAATATTCCTAGCAAAGAACCCAGCTTATCATTCGAAGACAAATCATTTTGATGTTCGGTATCACTTTGTGAGAGACATGGTTGAGGAAAAGAAGGTGTTGTTGGAAAAGGTTGACACTTTGGAGAATGTTGCAGATTCATTGACAAAGTCTGTGAGCATAGAAAATTTATCCTGGTGTAGAGTAACAATGGGAATTGTTTCCCTGGATTGTTGACTATATAATCCCCTGGGACCCTAGATGCAAAGAAAACAACAAGTGGGAGAATGTTGGATATGTGTTGTATTCTTTGCATGTGTGTGTGTGGGCGCGTCAGATATGAAAACTGCGTCTAACAATCCCTCTAGCGGTTCCCCTTGTGTCGTGTGCATCGGGAGCTTTCCTAGGGGGGTCCCAGGGGGTGCAGGTATGCCCCACCTTGGTTACGTTCATCGTTCAGGGCAACACCCCGAAATTTTTTTTGGGGCAGTTTTTGCTATTTTTAGCGGTTTTGTAAATTAATCCTGGATTAAGGGATTATGGTTTTGGTATCTATGAAATACCTAAAAACATTGTATATATATTGTATGGTGAATGGTGAAATTCAATATAATGAATATAAGAAAGGTTTTCCCGGTTAAGGGTTTCCGGTATAAAATCTTTGTGTACTATGTGTATGAGCCATTGATTAAATTTTGTTTTGATTAAGAATCTATATGCATTGCTTTACTTCACGGGTTTAAAAATTACAATAGATTCTAATGAGATGGAAAGGTATTTTTGGAAAGTGAGAGAGGTTTTTCACAAGCACGAGCTCCCCTTCATCAATCATTTTTCCAACAGTTGTTTGGTTTTGAGTCTGCATGTATTCCTTTCCAAGAGGTTGGGAGAATTGTTGGGAGAAAGAAGAAGAACCTCACTTATTTTCGAGAAAAGGGACACAACACTCTGTATTGTAGGGGAAGGCTAGTATAAGAAGTAGCATTTACCAGATAGAGGGGGGATAAAAGTAGTCTTTGACCACTTCTAGAATGGGATCATCCTTTTTAAGCAGGACAAGGACTAAAATATCTTCAAGGGAATTTTATATGGAGGCATTTCTCCGTGACATCTTCATGAAAGATTGTGAATCTATGGTGCATGTACAAATATGTGAGATGTGGGTGTATGATAATATTTTGAATTTTCCAATCAAATTCTCCATTGACCTTGTGTAAATCATTCCATTTGGTGTTTTTTGCACTAAGTGTAAAGAACAATGTTGGACAATTATAAGACGTAAGTTAGATATGAGATATTTGTTACCTCTTTATTCCCTTTTATTTTAATGGTATCCATATTTTGTATTGATCAAATGAGAAATGAACCCGGAACTAATGCCATTAGACACAAACTCAATCCTAAGGCCAACTAAGGAGAAAAATCAACCCACGCTAATTAATCTAGGAGTCAAGCATGCAAACAAACCTTCTCACAAAGAAGCGCTAGTTGGTGATGGAATCCAACATCGTAGAATCGATGCACGAAAGGGATGAGTTTTGGTGGGTGGGAAATTTACGATGAAAAACTGCCTAACGAGCTAATGCCCTGGTGCAAGTTACCTCACCGAGCAGTGGGCAACCCTCCAAGGAGTATGAGTGAGTCTAGCCAACGTCAATCCCAGGTACAACACCACCTTCCTTGTGATGTCACCTTGTGTAGGAAGTCTAAAATATTATGGCCTCTATGGTACCACCTACTATACCAAAGAAGAGGGGGGATATTTGACAGTCGACACCAACACCAACAAATCAGGGTTGATTACTCTGAGGGCCCCAATGTGACCTCGTGATTGACCCTTGTGTTAGAAGGGATTCCTAAAGTCAGTGATATAGCAACTGAATTTCACTCCCTAACTGAAGGCTTTATGTTTGTTTAATAGCTTTGGAAAGTTATTCTCACAATCCTATTCCAAAGATCTACACCTAAGCTAAGATGGGTTTTAAGAGCCCTATAAAAGTTGCTAGATAAATTTTAATTAGCGCTTGATTTTAGGTTGTTGTTACTCAAAGGAGTGGTCGTGAAACTGATGGTGTTTTGACTCGACTCTTTAAACCATGCAAGAGAAAATGAAATTCAATAATTTCAACTTCGATTAAAACTAGCTATGGGAAGGAGCAAGAGGTTTTAAGCAAAGAAATAATTTCGTAATAGATTAATATGTGTGTAGTACTGCTAATGACAAAAAGTATGAGCTAATTATCCAGATAAATGGAAGTAAAATGACCCAAATTTTAAAAATACCATGCAAATGTCATAGTTCACTTAGTACACCTATACAACATTGAATCAAATGTCATCAGTTCTAACATAGTAAACTTTTATGATTATAGAGACCACCATACGCATATTGAATACTCATGAGGATCATGGGGGCTTTGCCTTGTTGACCAATATCTTATCATGTTCATTCACAAATGGGTTTTTTTAGTTATGAAAATTAGAGTCAATATATTGTAGGTATTGGGAACCTTGTTGAAGGTAACCCAACCTTGGAGAGAGATATAATATCACCTACATAACAAAGAGAGCAATGAATACAGGTTGGATTTAGAATTCGACCTATAAAATAGAAATCTTTGTTGTAGATTGGTACTTTCCTAGTTGTGTGTGTCCAAAGAAGATTGAGGGTGTAACCCTTTTTCGTTATCCTCAAGTCACTATCATAGGAATAATATAGTTATAGTTGAACCTAATTTAGAACTATTAATATTCTCTGGAGCCAATTAAGCCTCCTCTTTGATGTTTGTTTTTTTCATTTGGGTTTCTATGGTAAATCCTCTATGTTCTATGGCATGTGATTGCATGAGTTTATTGTTTTTAATTGTTTGTTTGGATACATAGTAAAATGTGGATATAGTAATAGCATAGTCACATGACAGTTACACAATAGTAATTGGTGAAAAAATACACATTAAGGTGAAATAAACTAGCACCATAATGAACATTTAATTCCCACATTTTAAAATATAATAACATTCATACAAGTGAATAGACTTGGCCATAGACTAAGAAATTATGGATCATATTGGTATCTAAGTGGTATATACTTGGGAGGTGCACATTGAAGAGAAATCAACCATGGGAAAGGCTTTCAAAAGAGAAATGTTGGAAGAGTTGAATGTCATTGATGAGCATAGTCAAGAGGAGAATAAAAACCAAGGGAGAAGTTGTAATAATATGAGAAGAAGATTGGAGACTTGTAGTGTGAACTCCACACCTTATAATATTTTATTTCAAATTCTACAAGGGTATAGCTAGGGAGACATCAAGGGTACATATCCAATGCTACACAAGTTGGTATTTGTACAATGTTCGACTTATGAAACTAGTAGAGGAGGTGAATCAATTGAATGGTCACAAAGAGGATAAGTGTACTTATATGATGGCATAGCTACAAAAGGAATTGACAACCAAGGAAGAACTATTGTTAGATATTCAAGTATAATTACAAGTGACAAAGTAAGGGGGGGAACCTTTGGCTTCTACAATATGTTCTTGCACCATGACTAAGACAAATGTGGTAAGCACATCCTCCAAAAACCTTTCTCATTTTGATTAAGCAAAAGAATCTTTTGGTAGCTTTGAATTGCATATCAGAGATATAGGTGCTAAGTTGATGAAACAAATTATCTACAATGGATAAAGGATTAAAGACCCCACTATAGTGGAACCTAGGTTAAAGCATGAAGGCATAGCTTAAAGAGGAAATGGGTGAATGTTCCAAAGTTGTGGAAGATTATGAGCATATTGTGGTAAAACAATGAAACCCATCTCTAAAAAGTTTGGCTATAAGAGAATATAAGACCACCAATATCACATTTGTTAAGGTAGATGAGAGTAAAGTAATGTCCACTTCAAGAGAATAAATAATAATAGAAAATGGAGTAGGAAGCACTCTGTTATTGAAGCAATCATGTGGAATATTAAAGAAGGGTAGTGGGAGATTACCTTGGCATATAAAACTATATTGTCATTTAGTATACCAATCAAGTAATCCTACAAGAACTATTTCTATTGATGAAAATGCCAAACTCACCCTAAATACCTCCCCACGATTCACACTGTACAGAAAAAAACCAGATTTGGAAACAAGAAAACAATGACTCTATAACTAATCGAAAAAATGAATATTATAATAATAAAAATCACTCAGTCCAAGTGAAAAAATTCTTACCCCTATTATTTTGTGCTCCATTCTATCGGCGTGCCCTAGATCCTACACCTCAAGCTATATCCTCACCTTGAGTTGTTTGTTGGCGTGCCCTAGCTCCTGCACCTCGAGCTATCTCTTCGCGAAATGGTAAACTATTCCTGCAACTCATCGGCTTTCTCTTCTACCTCAGCAAGGATAAAATGTCCCAGCTCATCGGCCTTCTCTTATACCTCGGTCAGGATCTGTATTCTCCTCCCCGCACAGGATCTCTCCTCATGGGCATGATTTTGAACAGGCCGCCAAGCTCTCTTTGTGCACGATATAGAAATAGTGTCAATGTTTATGGTGACTGGCTTCTCCTCCCCGCATGGGATCTCTCCTCATGGGCACGATTTCGAATAGGTTGCCAAGCTCTCTTCATGCACGATATAGAAACAATGTCAATGTTTATGGTGAGTTTAATTGTTTATGTTTTAATGAATTTTATTTATGTTTTGTTTTATTTATGTTTTTTTTTTTATATTATTTTTTATAATTTTTTATATTTTTTAATTACTATTACAACCCACCCATAGATTAACACCCACCCCTACCTTCCCACCATTGCTAACCTTCAAGGATAACACGAATGAAAGTCAAATGTCTCTCACAGGAAGACAAAATAGTCATCCTCTAATCTCATAGTAGGGAGAGAAATGGAATACAAAATGGTCCTTAGTCTCAATCTCTAAGGATTGGATCTCGAAAATACAATGCTCATGAGGAATATGATGATTTATCTCAATGTGAAGCTTGTGGGAAGAGACTCTATGATAGGAAAGAGGGACCCTTAGGCTACAAGGTAACTATGATCTTTGAGTGGGATATGTATTCTATTAAGAGGTTTTGTGCAACAAGAATGGGTCTTGGCCTTGAGCAAGGTCTTAGGAGGAAAACAAGGACCTTGAGACATAAATGAATTGTCTATTTATCCCATGCCCATTAATGAGGTATTAACCCACCATGTATGTGCCCTATGAAGGGGGCCTTTAGCCTTTGAGTAGGTTATGTGTGTCATTTGTGAGGTTTTGTGCTCTAGGGATGGGTTTGAGGGCCTTAACCATGGTTGGGAGAAGTAATAGAATGCCTTAGGAACTTAAGTGAATATTTTAGGGCTTTTAGCCATGAATGATACCTTGAACAACCACACAGACCCTCTAAAGAGAATCTTTGGCCTCTAAGAGTGATATTCACACCCTTAGGATGCTTAGAGGTGATATTTGGCATCAAAGTGGCATATGGAGTACACCATTATGAGATTTTGTGCACTAAGGATGGATCTCATGGATTTTACCATGTTCATGGGAGAAAAATAAGTGCCTTAGTCCTAAATGAATCTTATAGGGTTTGAGGGTCGTGAGTAAGTCATTAAACCATCACAAAGGGCCTCTAAGAGGAATATTTTCCCTTTGAGTGAGATATTATAGCTATTAATTGCACAACAAAGGTGGGTCTTAAGGCAATGAATGTTCAAGGGAAGAAATTTGAATATTTAGACCATAAATGAAACGTATTTGTCTTATGGGCCATGAACAAGGCCTGAAACCATGAGACAATGCCTCTAAAGGATATCTTTGGCATTCAAGTGGAATATGGCCAGAGTCAATATGATGTTTTAAGTAGTAGGGATAGATCTCAAGGCCTTAACCATTGTTAAGGGATTAAAATTAGGGCCTTGGGAGGTAAATGATGCTCGTAAGAACAAGGGCTATGATGAGGATACAAATGAGGCCTCAAACCATATTTGGGCCCTCTAGAGTGAATATTTTTTCTCTAAGTGGTATATGGGTGTCATTACGATTTATTTAGCACTCAGGATGGGATTTGACCATGTTAGGGGAGAAACAAGGGCCTAAGGCCCTAAATTAAATATAGGGTTCATGGGCCATGATTGAGGATTTGAACCACCAAACATGTCCTCTTTATGTAATCTTTGACCTTTAAGTAGGATATTGGTGCCACAAGGAGGTTTTGAGCACTGGGGATGGGATTTGAGGCCTTGAGCATGAATGAGGGAGAAAAATAAGTGATTTATGCTCTAAATGGAGCTAGTGGGGGAAATGGGCCATATATGAGACCTAGAACCACCACACAAACACTCTAGAGGGATTATATTCCCCCCATAGTGGGATATGCGATCCAACATGAAATTTTGTGCAGTACTCATGATGGGTCTTGGGGCCTTAACCATGGTTAAGAGAGGAAATCAAAGAATGTTTTCCCTAAATGAAGCTTCTAGGGCTCTAATATATTACAAATGTATCAAACCACCATAGGAGGCCTTCAAAGGAGACCTTTGGCCTACAAGTGGTATATGGGCATCATTGAGAGGTCTTATGCACTAGGAATGAATCTCATGCCTTTGATCATTATTGAGGGAGTAGAAAAAGGGCCTTATACCCAAAATGAAAGTCTCAAATGACCACAAGACCCACTACAAGGATTATCCATGATTAGGGACCTTCTCCAACATTCAAACCCTATTGATACTATCAAAAGTTGGTTAAGGTCATTGGTAACAAGAATTAGGGTTTTACAGGTGTACAGAACCTATAAACCACACAAAGGAGCCCACAATTAATTCACATTTATTATTCTTTACAATTTTTGGAAGACACCCGTGCCTTTCTTAAATGAAACATGTAGGTACCTACACACTACCCAAAGGAAGAGCACATGTATGAGGAAAAATCAATTTAGCATATGTTTCATGTGGAACAAATATAGGGAATGGATACTATCTTGGCCAACAAGGCATCCATGGTTAGTAGTGACCAAATAAAGCTAAAGCTATGACATGCTAGAAATGACCACCCCTCCATGCAATTGCAACATACAAATGAGGATTGAATCTTTTCCTATGTGGTAGAGGGATAAAGGTTTTTGGTGCTCAATCTATTTACTCTCATAGATTAGAATCCCTTGTGGTAGCTCCAATACACAAAATTCGTATCAATTTGTCACACAATTAATCAAATGTTTAATCAAAGATAGATGATGAATGAAACATTTCACTTTTATTTTTATTTTTATGATTGATGCTACAAATTTTAGAAGTTATATAATAAGTGACAACTAAAATGAACGTTGTATTGAAATATTAAGTGATCATCACTTTCAACATTATGGTTGAAGTGAGGACACTACTTTAGGTAAATCAATATTGACTTTCCACAACAAACTTCATAAGGTTTGACATTTTTTAAGAACATTCTAGATTGTATGATTTATGGAAGTAAGTTTGCATTGGTCACTACAAACAACAATGAAGACAATATTGGAAACAAGGAAAGTTGTTTTATTCATAATTTAACTTGGTTTAAAGAAATCTTAAAATCAGTTGTAGAAGCTTGCAACCACTTTGAAGCACTTCTTTGAAATTTAGAGATCAATATTATTTTTCAATAAGAATGATACATAGATAAATGTTCAAGAATCAATATTCCTTTAAAAAAGGAAGAGAAAAGATAATGTATTTGACTTTGTTATGTACATGATTTCAACATGAACATTGAACATCATGTGAAATATGGAATTGAAATATGCAAGAATTTGTATGTGGATACTTCACCTATATAATAGAATGATATATATTTTATTATTATTATTTTTAAAGACACCGAACATTATATTATATATAAGCGGTTCACTAGCAAATTTGGGTCATTTTCTGATGACTATTTCGACGCTCTTGCGACATTATGTCATGGATATTGCGACAAATATTGGGTCTCCCAAACATACAAAGAACATTTGTCTTATGAATAAGATATGGTACTATCCATTTTGAGGTTTGGCATAGAAATTGTTCTTATACACTACACTACGTCATTGCACCATATAAGCCCTACACTCCTTGCAAACCATGTAACACCATTCAAATTAGACACATTCTTGTGACGAATTAGCTATACTATCGAATAACATTTTTCATCGATAATATAGCTAATTTACATTTGTCTCTCTTGCGACGATATCAAATGATGCTTGGATTCATTTCATATTTGGTTTACCAACTTGAAATTAAAATTTGATACTTTGCAAGCTAGATGGACCTTGACTCAAATAAAATATGAAATTTGGAATCATTAACATATCTACTAGAAAATATGAAAAATAGGGTTTATGGTTTACATGATAATATGATGATGGAAGAAAGTGGGTGTTTGAGTGAAATTTGAGTCCAAAAACCCTCCCATATCGTTGAGGCATGCAAATAGTCTATCCATGTCAAATTTCAATGCATACAGAAACAATTTGAAAAAATTTCAACGTTGGCCCCATTCACGTGTCATTGTTGCCCACCTCTAGTATTTTTATGGTGTTGATTAAGAAATCAATGAAAAAGAGGGATTTTTCATCACAACCATGACACGGATACATTGTATATACATCAATGTAGAACCTGAAATAAAAATGAAGAAATACTGACAAAAACTTAAAACTTGCGTCAACCAAATTGTGTGTACTTTGAAAGAAAATTAGGGTTTATGGTTTACACGATGAATTGATGATGGAAGAAAGTGGGTGTGTGAGTCAAATTTGAGTCCAGAATCCTTCCCGTATCATTAAGGAATGAAAATAGTCTATCCATGTCAAATTTCAGTGCATACAGAAACAATTTGAAAAAATTTCAACGTTGGCCCCATTCATAGGTCATTGTTGTCGGTGGCTAGTCCTAGTACAATTTTCGCTCCTTGTTCCTTGTAAAATTCGTTCAACATTACACATGTCCCCACATCTAGTACTGCAAGGGAGTATTTTTATGGCGTTGATTAAGCAATCAGCGAAAAAGAGGGATTTTTCATCACCACTATGACACAGATACATTGTATATACATTAATGTAGAACCTCAAAGAAAAATGAAGAAAGACTGATGAAAACTTAAAACTTGATTCAACCAATTTGTGTACATTGAAAGAAAATTAGGGTTTATGGTTTACATGATGAATTCATGATGGAATAAAGTGGGCGTGTGAGTCAAATTTGAGTCTAGAAACCCTCCCATATCGTTAACACATGTGAATAGTCTATCCATGTCAAATTTCAATGCATACAGAAACTGTTTGAAAAACTTTCAACGTTTTCCCCATTCACAGGTCATTATTGACGGTGTCTAGTCCTAGTTAAATTTTCATTCCTTGTTCCTTGTTCCTTTTCCCTTGTTCCTTATTCCTTGTTCCTTGACCATGGTATAGTCCCCAAGATCCATTATTTTTGTACAAAACATACTAATGACATAAAATGTCCCACACAAAGAAAAAATATCTACTACATAAGTCTTTTGTCTTTTTTCAAGGACTATGTAATGAATCTCAATTATAAGAAGATTCAAATAGGACCTAAGAACGTTATGTTCTTTCCTTAACCATGAGTGACATAACACTATCATTCAATTGTCAAATTGTTACATTTCATTGTCATGCATCATGTGTACTGAGGGCTTGAGCCACCACAAAGGAAACATACAAAAAATATTTATCTTATGAACAGAATATGGTACTATCCATTTTGAGGTTTGGCATAGAGATTGTTGTTATACACTGCACTATGTCATTGCGCCATATAATCCCTACACTCCTTGCAAATCATGTAACACCATTCAAATTAGACACATTCTTACGACGAATTAGCTATACTATCAACTAACGTTTTTCGTCGATAGTATAGCTAATTTACATTCATCTCTCTTGCGACGATATCAAATGATGCTTGGATACATTTCATATTTATTTTATCAACTTGAAATTAAAATTTGATACTTTGCAAGCTAGCTGGACCTTGAGTCAAATACAAATATGAAATTTGGAATCATTAACATATCTACTAGAACATATGAAAAACGGAGTTTATGGTTTACATGATGATATGATGATGGACGAAAGTGGGTGTGTGAGTGAAATTTGAGTCCAGAAACCCTCCCATATCGTTAAGGCATGCATATACTCTATCCATGTCAAATTTCAATGCATACAAAACCAATTTGAAAAAAATTCAAAGTTGGCCCCATTCACATGTCACTGTTGCCCGCCTCTAGTATTTTTATGGTGTTGATTAAGAAATCAATGAAAAAGAGGGATTTTTCATCATAACTATGACACATATACATTGTATATACATTAATGTAGAACCTAAAAGAAAAATTAAGAAAGACTGACAAACACTTAAAACTTGCATCAACCAAATTGTGTACTTTGAAAGAAAATTAGGGTTTATGGTTTACATGATGAATTGATGATGGAATAAAGTGGGTGTGTGAGTGAAATTTGAGTCCAAAAACCCTCCCATATCGTTAAGGCATGTGAATATTCTATCCATGTCAAATTTCATTGCATACATAAATAGTTTGAAAAAATTTCAACGTTGACCCCATTCACAAGTCACTGTTGTCGATGTCTAGTCCTAGTAAAAGTTTTGTTCCTTGTTCCTTGTAAAATTCATTCGACATTACACGCGTCCCTACATCTAGTACTGCAAGGGAGTATTTTTATGGCATTGATTAAGAGATCAGCGAAAAAGAGGGATTTTTCATCACAACTACAACACAGATACATTGTATATACATTAATGTAAAACCTGAAAGAAAAATGAAGAAAGAATGATGAAAACTTAAAACTTGCGTCAACCAATTTATGTACTTTGAAAGAAAAGTATGGTTTATGGTTTACATGATGAATTGATGATGGAAGAAAGTGTGTGTGAGTCAAATTTGAGTCCACAAACCATTCCATATCGTTAAGGCATGTGAATAGTCTATCCATGACAAATTTCAGTGCATACATAAACTTTTTAAAAAAAATTCAACGTTGACCCCATTCACAGGTCATTGTTGTTGGTGTCTAGTCCTAGTTCAATTTTCGTTCCTTATTCCTTTTTCCTTGTCCCTCGTTCCTTGTTCCTTTTTCTTCGTTCCTTGACCATGGTGTAGTCCCGAAGATCCATTATTTTTGTACAAAACATACTAATGGCATAAAATGTCTCACACAAAGACCAAATATTCTCTACATAAGTCTTTTGTCTTTTTTCAAGGACTATGTAACGAATCTCAATTATAAGAAGATTCAAATAGGACCTAAGAACCTTAAGTTATTTACTTAACCATGGGTGACATAACACTATCATTCAATAGTCAAATTGTTACATTTTATTGTCATGCATCATGTGTACTGAGGGCTTGAGCCACCATAAAGGAAACATACAAAGAATATTTGTCTTATGAACAAGATATGGTAATATCCATTTTGAGGTTTTGCATAGAGATTGTTCTTATACACTACACTACATCATTGCACCATATAATCCCTACACTCCTTGAAAACCATGTAACACCATTCAAATTAGACACATTCTTGCGACAAATTAGTTATACTATTGATGAACGTTTTTTGTCAATAGTATAGCTAATTTGTCGCAAGATTATTTACATTTGTATCTCTTGCGACGATATCAAATGATGTTTGGATTCATCTCATATTTAGTTTATCAACTTGAAATTAAAATTTGATACTTTGCAAGCTAGTTGGACCTTGAGTCAAATAAAAATATGAAATTTGGAATCATTAACATATCTACTAGAACATATGAAAAATAGGGTTTATGGTTTACATGATGATATGATGATGGATGAAAGTGGGTGTGTCAGTTAAATTTGAGTCCAGAAACCCTCCCATATCATTAAGGCATGTGAATAGTCTATCCATGTCAAATTTCAATGCATACGGAAACAGTTTGAAAAAATTTCAACGTTGGCCCCATTCACATGTCACTGTTGCCCGCCTCTAGTATTTTTATGGTGTTGATTAAGAAATCAACGACAAAGAGGGATTTTTTATCACAACTATGACATAGATACATTGTATATACATTAATGTAGAACCTGAAAAAAAAATGAACAAATACTGACAAAAACTTAAAACTTGCGTCAACCAAATTATGTACTTTGAAAGAAAATTAGGCTTTATGGTTTACATGATCAATTGATGATGGAATAAAGTGGGTGTGTGAGTAAAATTTGAGTCCAGAAACCCTCCCATATAGTTAATTCATTCGAATAGTCTATCCATTTCAAATTTCAATGCATACAAAAATAGTTTGAAAAAATATCAACGTTGGCCTCATTCACAGGTCACTGTTGCCAATGTCTAGTCCTAGTACAATTTTCGTTCCTCGTTCCTTGTAAAATTCATTTGACATTACACACATCCCTGCATCTAGTACTACAAGGGAGTATTTTTATGGCGTTGATTAAGCAATCAGTGAAAAAGAGGGATTTTTCATCACAACTATGACACAGATTCATTGTATATACATTAATGTAGAACCTAAAAGAAAAATGAAGAAAGAATGATGAAAACTTAAAACTTGCATCAACCAATTTGTGTCCTTTGAAGGAAAATTAGGTTTTATGGTTTACATGATGAACTGACGATGGAAGAAAGTGGGTGTGTGAGTCAAATTTGAGTCCAAAAACCCTCCTATATCGTTAAGGCATTTGAATAGTCTATCCATGTCAAATTTTAGTGCATACAAAAATAGTTTGAAATTTTTTTAACATTGACCCCATTCACATGTCACTGTTGCCAGTGTCTAGTCCTAGTAAATTTTTTGTTCCTTGGTCCTTGTAAAATTTGTTCGACATTACACACATCCCCACATCTAGTACTGCAAGGGAGCATTTTTATGGCGTTGATTAAGAAATCAGCGAAAAAGAGGTATTTTTCAACACAACTATGACACAGATACGTTTTATATACATTAATGTAGAACCTGAAAGAAAAATGAAGAAATACTGATGAAAACTTAAAACTTGAGTCAACCAATTTGTGTACTTTGAAAGAAAATTAGGGTTTATGGTTTACATGATGAATTGATGATGGAAGAAAGTGGGTGTGTGAGTCAAATGTGAGTCCATAAACCCTTCCCTATTGTTAAGGCATGCGAATAGTCTATCCATGACAAATTTCAGTGCATATACAAGTTGTTTGAAAAAATTTCAGCGTTGGCCCCATTCATAGGTCATTGTTGCCGGTGTCTAGTCCTAGTTCAATTTTCATTCCTTGTTCCTTGTTACTTGTCCCTCATTCATTTTTCCTTGTTCCTTGTTCCTTGTTCCTCATTCCTTGACCATGGTGTAGTCCCCAAGATCCATTATTTTTGTACAAAACATACTAATGACATAAAATGTCCCACACAAAGACCAAATATCCACTACATAAGTATTTTGTCTTTTTTCAAAGACTATGTAACGAATATCAATTCTAAGAAGATTCAAATAGGACCTAATAACCTTATGATATTTCCTTAACCATGGGTGACATAAAAATATCATTAAATAGTCAAATTGTTACATTTCATTGTCATGCATCATGTGTAATGAGGGCTTGAGCCACCACAAAGGAAACATACAAAGAATATTTGTCTTATGAACAAGATACAGAACTATCCATTTTGAGGTTTGGCATAGAGATTATTATTATACACTACACTATTTAATTGCACCATATAATCCCTACACTCCTTGCAAACCATGTAACACCATTCAAATTAGACACATTCTTGCGACGAATTAGATATACTATCGACGAACTTTTTTCATCGATAATATAACTAATTCGTCGCAAGATTATTTACATTCGTCTCTCTTGCGACGATATCAAATGATGCTTGGATTCATTTCATATTTTTTTTATCAACTTGAAATCAAAATTTGATACTTTGCAAGCTAGCTGGACCTTGAGTCAAATACAAATATGAAATTTGGAATCATTAACATATCTACTAGAACATATGAAAAATAGGGTTTATGGTTTACATGATGATATGATGATGGAAGAAAGTGGGTGTGCGAGTGAAATTTGAGTCTAGAAACACTCCCATATCATTAAGGCATCTGAATATTCTATCCATGTCAAATTTCAATGCATACAGAAATAGTTTGAAAAAATTTCAACGTTGGCCCCATTCACATGTCATTGTTGCCTGCCTCTAGTATTTTTATGGTGTGGATTAAGAAATCAACACAAAAGAGGGATTTTTCATCGCAACTATGACATAGATACATTGTATATACATTAATGTAGAACCTAAAATAAAAATGAAGAAAGACTGACGAAAAATTAAAACTTGCGTCAACCAAATTGTGTACTTTGAAATAAAATTATTGTTTATGGTTTACATGATGAATTGATGATGGAAGAAAGTGGGTGTGTGAATCAAATTTGAGTCCAGAAACTATCCCATGTCATTAAGGCATGATAATATTCTATCCATGTCAAATTTCAGTGCATACATAAACAATTTGAAAAAAAATCCACATTGGCCCCATTCACAGGTCACAGTTGTCAATGTCTAGTCCTAGTACACTTTTTGTTCCTTGTAAAAATCGTTCGAAATTACAAACATCCCCTCATCTAGTACTACAAGGTAGTATTTTTATGGTTTTTATTAAGAAATCAATGAAAAAGAGGGATTTTTCATCACAACTATGACACAGATACATTGTATATACATTAATGTAGAATCTGAAAGAAAAATGAAGAAAGACTGATGAAAACTTAAAACTTTGCGTCAACCAATTTGTGTAATTTGAAAGAAAATTAGGGTTTCAACAAAAATTCTATAGAAATGGCAAACATGTTCATTGAAACTTCGTTGATGCAATACTATGACAAAAATATTGATGAAATCTTATACGATCATGATGGTATAAAAATGAAAGAGATTCTCTTAGTTTCAAGAATAATTTATCCTCTACTGAACAAGGCCAACCATGTGAAGATAGAAGCTCATATAGCCCCTCCCCTCACCCTCACATCACTCTCAATTGATCCCCAATACCCAGTCTATAAAATAGAAAATAATCAAAAGCAACGTCCTATTAAGATTCATGCATAGAAAACACAAAAACAAAAATTAATGAAGGTGCATGAAATAATGTGTTTGTAAATGATATTTTTAGTTTACCACATACTTTAGTATATTGGAGACTATATTCAGGTTTCACTTAATAATTAAACAACATGTAACATAGGATATAAAAACGTCGCATAAAACTTGAAAACATGTAATTAACCCATGACATTATAAGTAAATTATTTTAAGAGAATAATTCATACAAATTAAAATATTATATAGTCACATACCTAATCCAACCTCAACATCTGTGTAATCATTCTTATTATTCATCTTGATATTATTCATCGAACTCGACATCTGTATCATCATCTAGTTCAGAAACAATGTTCAAAGGATTGACGATATCATCATCGTCATCAATGTCATTTTCGAGCATATTTTCATCGACATCATCATCAAGAATTGCAATATTGTCTCCTATGCCTGGATCATGATCTTCTTCATATTCTTCATCTGTCAACCCTACATGATCTTCAGGATCTGTCTGATCTGTCGAATGATCATCTTGATCTTCATATCATCTTCTTCCTGTAAATGAGTATACTTAATTGGCCTTCCTCTTGGATCATATCTAACAACAAATGACCAATCCCTCTCACTTGGAACATTTGAGTAAAAGACCCATTCACATTGGCTTGGAAAAACATATCTATCATGTCCTCTTTCAAACACTGTTATTTTAATCAATGGAAATCCATTGGCATGTTGAATAACAGTTCTTTCATCATCGTGTTCATGCATTCATAACCTATACCATTTGACATCGAACAGAAATAATTTGAAGGAATTAAAGTCACACTCAAGTATATCATTTAAATACCCATAGTATCTATTTTTAGATTCTTGGGGATGTCTGTCACTCCTAGAGGAAACATTAGTGACCTGGAATACTGCAGTTATCCCACTATCAAAAATTTTCCTGGTTTCATCCAATTGTTTGATGTGAAATTTACAACCATTGCACCACATAGCCTTGTGGTGTTTCAACTGCAATATGCCAGATATGTAAAAAATGCATTGTCAATTAATAACTTAACATATATATATTTATATAACTTTGAAAGTATCTGAAAAATACAGTACACATGTAGTCACATTAATATAATATAAAATAACTGAATAAAATGGGTGAATTTTCTTACCTGTCCATCTTTCAAACCATATGCTAAATCAATTTCCCTTTGAGTAACATTGGCATCTTCGTTATGATGAGCTTCTCTAACCAATTCAGATAGTCATTTCCATGATAACCTACCTTCGTTATGTTGTTTACATCTTTTAATACATACATTCATCTAGTCAAGATTATTTGCAATGTATAAATGCAGTGCATCCCACTCTTGAGCAACTGAATCAAAAAAGAATAATTCACCAATATTAAATATTGTTTATAACGTTCAATATCCAGGTTATAAATATTAATAATTTATGAAATAAATTATATTAATATATTAATGAGTATGACCATATACACAAAAAATGAAACTTTATATGTATTATTAAAATAAATCTCCACAATTATTAATATATTACCTCTCATTTTTTTCATTCTACCTTTCCCCAACAAATGCTCCTGATCTTCAAATTTTTTGATGGAGTTCACATCCCAAATGTGATCCACTACATGCATAGTTGGTGTTGCTAATTTAAGAAGATACCGACTAATATACACCATGGATTGATATACCATATATCCCTCCACCATAGAACCCTCAGGACATGCTCTTTGTCTAACCAATGCCTTCAATGATTTCAAGTAAATCTCCACCATCCACATTGACCTTGTGTGAATGGGTCCACAAATTTCAATCTCCTCAACTTGGTGTATGAGGTAGTGTTATTGTGCATTGAAAAATGTTGGAGGTATATACTTTTGCATTTCACACATTAGATGAGGAATTTCTCTCTTCCAATACTTTATATCATCTTCATGAATTTATTTCAATGACAACCATCTACATGAGATCATGACACAAGAAAATAACATGTTTCAACATAACATAATATAATATATTACATTACAAGTAAAACATGTGTCATTAAGTACAACAATAATTTGAAAGAACATTTTGCATAAAAATCACAACTACTTACCTCATGTATTTTCCAAGATCATATATAACTTGTTTGGTGTTGTTGTCAAATTCGTTTGGGAGAGATAGCGGTAGAAAATATTGTAACAAAAAAATGAATCGTTATTTGTTTCGACCAAAGTAGACAAAAAATAAAATAAAATAAAATAAAAGATGTATAAGGCCAATATATATAAATATGTATACCAAAATTATTACCTTAATGAAGGTATGCCAATCATGTGTTTTTACCCCACCAAATTCACCTTTCTTCATTAATATATTATTTATGTTTGAAGCAAAACCCATGGGAAATTTAATTCTTTGAACGACTTCTTTTACATCATTTCTTTGTTTCTCTGTTAATAACCATGGAAGGTTATTTCGGTCTAGTACTCCATATGATCTATTTGAATATCAGATCACACTTTGCATTGCATGATTGGCTTCTTGAATGTCATTACAAATTTTGACAATTTTTTATTTGTCCCTCCTACCATTTATGATTTGCCATAACGTTTTTATCACATTATTCCCGATATGCATTGTATCAAACAAATGAGCTATTTTTATCTTCTGATAATAGCACAACCTCATGAATTGAGCGGGATAAAATTCCATTCCTCGTGGAAGCCCATTATTAATACCTTCGTGATGATGGAAACCTTCATGAATCATAAAATAAATCACAAAAATAATTATCAAATAGGGTAAAATAAATTCAATGATTAAAATAAAAAATCAAAACATTACATGATCTGCGATACATAAAGAAATTTAGTACCTTGACGATTTCTATTATATTCCAACCTCCATAGGTGAGGTGTCATTCTTCATGGTTTTAAACCAGTCTCTTTTTTCCCATTGAAAATATGTTTTTCAGTAGTAAGATACCTATGGTTCTTAGGGAGGAGGTGCCTATACTCATCAAACACCACCTTTCCTAAACTTTTTGAATGACGATACTTCATCCTAGGGCCACAAACTAGACATGAAAAATTACCCTTTGGTTGAAGACCTGCAACAAATGGATTAATGTTAATTATTTAAAAATTAAACATGCACCATGATAACATCAAAAAATTATATAGTATTAAAGAGCAATATTAGACTGCTACATACCAAAAAAATGTGTAAGTCCAGGGGCATCATGAATTGCCCATAAAAATATTTCACAGAATTTAAATTTCTTCTCCCCGATTGGTTTACATATGTCATACATTGTGATGCCATCCCATAACTTTAGTAGCTCATCGATAAGAGGCTCGATATATACATTCACATCTTTAACCTAATACTTACCTAATTGTTTGAAATTACACATAATTACTATAGGAATGATATCATGTAATATATATAAGTAAATAAATAAACAAAAGATATTATGCAAAAATTGAAACAAATGAAAATGTTACATTCAAAAAATTAATGTAAACAAATACCTGGAACAATCATTGTCAATAGTATTTGCTCCCTCTTTATTGACATCCAAAGAGGAATGTTATTGTTGATAACAAAAATAGGCCACATTGAGTAAATATACCTAAGCTCTTTGAATGGATTAACACCATCAGCTGCAAATGAAAGCCTAACATTACGAGGTTCATCTTTGAAATATGCCCATTTTTCCTCAATTTCCCTAAATGCAGAACCATCGGTATGCATTCGAAGAACACCATATCCAATTATGCTACGTTCATGGTAATCCATAAATTGTGCTATGATTTTACACTTGAACAATTGTTGCAAATGTGGAATTATGGGAATATGATGAAGAACCTTTCGAGGCACCATTTTTTTTACTTGATCGGTTCGATATCTACTGATAACACATTGTGTACATTTTGTTTTCGAAGCATGTTGATGCAGGAGCATCATTGGCAAGCACACAGAGGCGGGATCACTCAAGATGTGAGAGTTCTTCCAGAACTTCAACGTGGGAAATTACAGCTGATTTTGGAATCGACCTCCACTCAGTGCCAAAATTCACTTTTGGAGGCACGCTTGAACCGATGCCGAATTTTACCCTTTGAGGAAAAATTTTGAAATTATAAACAGAGGAGGAGTTTCCACTTCGGCTCTAGAAAGCAACTAAACTAAGATAGCATAGGACAAATTTTAGAGTAGGCAAGTAGCCAGGGGAAACGCTAGAAACATTTTTTAGTTATGTAGAAGTTTGTACACCCGGTAAGAGAAGGATACAATAGAGAGAGCTGGAATACTGAGAGAAATTAGCTGTAAGAGAGAACTGCGAGTTAGCAGGAGATCTCGGTGTTTTGAGTTACTGTAACTTTGAATGTATTCTGTAGCCATTGGGCACTTGTGAATATAATAGAATGGAAAATTGATCCAAATATATGGTGTGTGGACTGTTTGCATTTTCCTGTCATTTCTATTTACATGAACAAGTGGATGGAACTGTGATTTTTCCCAGTTTCAATTGTTTCTCTTTATTGGAATCTCTGCAAGGTATGCATAAAGCCAGAGAGGAATGTAAGGAGATCAGGAGGAATTTCTCTGCGAGAAATATCGTGGATCTGAGTTATCAAAATCCCTCAGATGCAGGGAGTGCGCGGGAAATCGAAGTCTGAACCAGACAAAGATCAGAAGGGATAACCCTTTGAAAAGCGTTATTGAGACCCAGGAACTCATTCCTTGGAAGGAACAAAGTCCGAGTCTTCGAAGACTTAGAAAATTTTCTAAGTCTGAAGCAAGTAAAAGCTCAGGAGGAAGAACGTCATTGAGCGTTGGATCGCAGTGGAGAATCCCGTGGACCGTCTGATTTGAGAAAGGAGCACAGATTTTAACACTGTGTGGATCTAGGAGGGGAGATCTCAAAGATGTGAACGAACGGTGGAGAACTCTCGAGGAGAACTGCGAAATACCGTAAGTCGTTGGATCAAATGGAGTTCAAGGAGGTTAGTTATGGGGAAGAGATCTGACCATAGATCTGGAGGACGTTGTGAGCTGTTGATCAAGCACCTTGAGCTTTCGACATTTCGGCACTTCGGAAACTAGGGATTGCAAGGAGCAGAGAAATTCGTTGTATCTTGATTTCATGAAACGCAAAACGCCGAAACAAGCATGGTCGTCGATCCGAGAGAGATATGGGCCATAGATCCCAGGTCATCGGGATTTCAACATTTTGACAACCGAGAACTCCAGGGAGCAGAGATATTCCTTGTATTCCTGATTTCATGAAATGCAAAACACCGAAACAAGTGTGGTCATCGAGTTGAGAGAGATATGAGCCGTAGATCTTGGGTCATCAGGATTTCAGCATTTCGACAACCGAGAACTCCAAGGAGTAGAGATATCACTTGCACCCAAGTTTCGTGAAATGCGAAAACCTGAGAGAACAGACGCAGGGATATTTCGGCATTTCAGTAACCAGGGATTCCAAGGAGTAGAGACATCCCTCACGTTCTTGTTTCGAGAAACGTGAAAACCTGAAGGAGTAGGTGCTGGGACATTTTGGCAATCGGGGGTTCGAAGGATGAAGGAAACAGGGAGGACGCTTGCATTGCGATTCCCCGAATCGCGAAAAGCCGATAGCGCTTTGGCGTTAAGAGCGTGGTCACAGAGTGGTGGTCACGTGGACGGAGGTTAAGGGAGGAGCCAAAGCTCATTAATCCCCTTTCGACATTTCGGGACCCAGGTGTTCAAGAGGTCAGGAGTCATGAGACAGGAATTCCCAACTCGTGGGTCATAGCCAAGGTCACCAAATAAGAAGGGACCCGAAGAGCCATTTCGGCTCAGAATTTGGAATGATCCAGAGATGGGGAGGTCAGTGGACCCTGCTGAGGTAGGGGGTCTGCATCACATGATGTCCATAATATGTAATATGATCATTAGGACATGCATCTATAGTTTGATAATCCATTCCATTGTCTTTCATAATGGCATGCAAACCTTGATATGTGCGAGGTAAAATATTTGACGATGGTAACAAAAATTCACCTAACAATCTACAACATAACAAATAACTAGTTAATGTAAAGAATATTAATTGTAAAAATTGCATTCTTATTTTACACATTAATTAACACTAAAAACAAATAGAAAAAAATCAACATTTATGTATAATATGAAATGAAACATATTACATACCTTAGGATCTATTTCATACAAGTGTTCGACAAATTATTCATAACCTTTAATTTCACTAGCAACAATGTAGCGGAGAGAAGATTTGCTCTTGATCCTTCATAAATTCGTTTATTTTCCTTTTGTAATAGAGGTTCATCATAAATACCAGAATTGTCCCCATCCTCATCCAACTACGAAAACAAATCTTGGATCATTTGATTTGTACCATCATCTTCTTCCATGGGATCATTAACTTGATTTGTCCAATCATCTCTTCCATGATATCCTCATTTGCTTGGTCATGTTCCTCAGCTTGCACAACATCATTTCTACTACTACTTGGTGCAATATTCTGCAAAAAGTTAGAGGGAAACCCTAACTTTATAATTACAAAAAATCATGCAAAATTAGTGTATACTATAACAAACATTCAAACAATATATATACATATATATAATTTTATATAAAATTGACAATATAAAAATAGATAATGAATATATAACTAATTACCATGGGACGATATTCATTTGATCTGCCATCAATGTGCCCATATTTCCTACAATGTTTTGTAGCTATTGCTATTAAAATTCTTACGGGATGTATGAGGCAACATTTTTTTCAAGGGAAATAACATCTACCATCACCCTTTTCACCTGCTTTACTTTTTTCCCCACCTCTAATTATATTTTGAAACATTATTCCGCACAACTTCCGCACAAAAATACCCTTTCAGAACCGTCGTTGTTATAGAAATATTGTCGCAACATCTTTAAATCGTCAAATATTTATAAGTTAATTTAGGTCACTGTCATCGCAATTGCGACAAACAGTGACCTAAATATAACTAGTTATTTGTTATATTTAGGTCACTTTGTCAAAGAGTAAAACGGTTATAACGTTCATATTGTTTCTCTTGCGATGAACATTGACCATATCAATTTAGACTTTGTAAAATAGTATAATGGTCAATATGGATAGTATCAAAGAGTGTAACTGTCAATAGTTAGTGTTGATCTTGTGATGAATACATGTGTTCGTCACAATAGAGACGATAGTCCACTATCTTCATTATCATCGCAAAATATATGAAAGTTTGATTACGTCAAGAGAGCGACGAATACGGGATGGATTTAGAACAAAATTGAAAAAAAGAACTTTTTCTCTTGAATTTTGCGACAAAAGAGTTCTTTTGTCGCAAGTAATCGTCGCAAAGTTTTCTATATGTAGTAGTGCCAGAGTGTCCCCCCATGAATGTAGCTGAGTAACACATTTACACAGGAATTAATCTTCACACTTCATCCAAAATGTTGAATTTAGAACAAGTTCGGTATCCCTGCTTTCTTTAAGCCTAATGCCCATTCCTGTGGCTCTGCCAAAATTGATCCTGTGTCGGGGACGATATTTTTGCATAAATAATGATCCCTAGCCAACTCAAGGAATTTATCTGAATCAGTGATAACTTGATCCATGAACTTCAGGTTGGAAACCTTCCCAAACATTTCTTCATCACTGCTGACAACGACCGGAACTGGTACTACGAGAAGTGGGTACTTTGCATTCACTGGTACGTTTATTGGGGATGTATTTTCCTTCCTTGGAGGTAAATAGTCCCTGTGAAAAAATGTTGGTGGCATTGGGGTAGAAGTTCCAGCCACCTCGTCAACCTCTACATCTTATAATGGTCATTTATGTTGCTTCTTCATTGTGCCAGACGACCCTCCCACTCTTTGTAGTGCCATTCCACTTGTGTGATGGACTCTTGGACTAGTTCTTCTCTGTTCGCTCCCACTTTCATGCAACAAATGACTTTGAGTTTACTACCCTCTTGTTTTTTTTGTGCTTTTGGTCCAAGTATACCTGTCTCATCTTGCCTTAACTGCTTTGTCCAATCTAGCATCGCAGTGGGTGAATTGGTAACTAAATGCTCCTTTATTGTCAAATCCAACTTAGGATTCTCCTCTCATACCAATGATCTATTTGTGATTTCTGGTGGCTTTTCCCATTTAAGACTTAAACGGTGCTTTTATGACCTGTTAGGTCAGCCATCTAACTTTCATTTATGTGCCTGACTTATTTTAACAGTCTTTGTCATTTCCAACCTACGCAGTGGTTATTTGCTCTTCCATTTGTATACTTTGCAGTTGGGTCCATCCATATCTTGTTTTTTAGCTTGGTGCAATGTTGTCGTTGTGTGTGATGATCAGTTCATATGTGCAAGTTATGATACCTTGGTATTCAAACACTCTCGTTCTTTTTTCCTATATATACTTTTTATTTGTTTTCTTTCCCTTTATATATATATAATATTAATTCTTGTTTTTCTTGATACTATTGTACACTTACTATAATACAAGGGTTCTGACACAACCCAGATTACTGTGCAAACTGTCGACTATCTCTATGGAGTTTCAACCAACTCACATTCATCATTCCTTCCAATAATTTTCCATATAAAGTTTCCAACTGTGCAACACTCATCTCGGTTATCTGTTGGATCACGTAGGGTCCCAACCAATGCATACAAAACTTCCTTGGATGATGCATATACTTGAAGTCATAGATTAGTACCAAATCACCGATTTGAAATTTCTTTGGTTTAATGTGTTGATCGTTTCCATCCTTCTCTCTGGATTTCTAAACCTATTCAAGGAATCCTACAATAAAAAATTTCTCCTTAAGTTGAAATAGTTGTGTCAACCGCTCCTCGATCGCACCAATATCCTAGAGATCAGTGATCACTACAATGAGAAGACTAGGTAATATGGACTCCATTGGCATCACTTCTTCCTATCCATAGAACCACCAAAAAGGTGTATTTCCTATCATCTTCTTACTTGTAATTATATAAGCCCATAGAGGAACATGGATTCGTAAGTCCCAATCATCTCTCCCTACATTGCATATCTTTGTCAAAGCATTCTCCAAGATCTTATTAAAATATTTTGTTATGCCATTGGCCTGAGGGTGATATGATGTACTATTTTGATGATGAATCTTAAACTCCTCATTCAGTGCATAAATGTTTTTTTTTCAGAAACTGTGTACCTTGACCAGTATGTAATATGGGTGAACATCCAAACCTCATCACTACATTCTCAAACAGTGTGGGACAATTGGTTTAGATTGATGGATAGATGGTTGTCATTGATGTCAAACTTTGGAGAGTGATACTGTATATTAATGTCAACCCTTATATATTTATGTCAACCCTTGGAGAAGTCCATTAGTGAATTCTAGTAGCACAAAGGTATTGGTAAGGGACCTGAGTTTTTTTAAGGAATAAAGGCATGAAGATCAATATATTTGTCCGTGAGATTTCTTTATATGGATAGTACATGTTGTGTTGTTTCTGGTTATATGTGTAACGTCACATAAATCCTCACAGTTAGAAAATTATGGCCTTGTGAAGTTGGAGATCCCTCATTAGTTTTCTAGAAGCCCTAGAAGGTCAAAGAAATCAAAATTATTCTAGAAGCTACTAGAAGAATTTGACTAGTCAAATGGATGAAACTAGGATTTAATCATGGATTAAGTGCTTTTATTAAGAAAATAATTAAATAGAACTTAGTTGCAACTAGAAGTGGTTAAGTTAAGTGTACAAAGTTGTTAAGTGGACAAAGTGGCTAAGTGATATACTTCTAGAGGAAGATACTTGGAGAGTATAAATAAGAGAGAAAGGGTCTCCCATTAGCACCTATTGGGCATATTGAATATCTACAAGTGATTGAGGCAACCAAAGGATATCTAAGGAGAATTTCAGAGGGAAGGTGAAGTAAATAAGGCCGAAAATTCAAGGGAGGATAAAGTATTTTGATGATGCTTTCTAAGGTATGTAATTTACACGCCATCTCACCATTTTCACAATAACATTTTTTCTAGAATGATTCAGATATTGAAATATGGATTCTGTTGAGATGACATATCCAAGTAAATTTGATAAAAATTTCATGTTGTGGGTCGTTGTAGTTTTTTAGTTACAATATGTGGAATATATGGTTTGTGGTTAGTCCTAAAACTAGTCTAAAACATGTGTTCCAGGAAAAAATGTCATAAATTATTCATAACAGGTCCAAATTAAGTGAGACCAAATGTATTGGATAAAATACAGTATTAGGTATGTTTTGTACCATTTTCATATCCATACAAAAAATATTACATGTTTGGAATACTCTACAAGTTCTCTCTCTAGAATAAGCCATAATTCAGCAAGGGCTACCATTTTTCTATAACTCTTTTTTTGGGAGGTTCCAAGCAGTGAAACCTAGAGGAATTGCAGAGAAGAAATGAAAGAAAATTGTATATAATTTTAAAACCTTTATTCATTACAAGTACAGATTTATGGTTGTTGCAAGTTAGGGTTGTTGATTAATCCAAAACTAATCATGTGAGACTAAGGTAAAGTTTGATGAAAATGTTAGTCTCTTGTTGTTGAAGTTGAGGAATGTCTGCAGGTATGTGATCATATACAGCAAATTTGTTACAAGGTTATAGGTGGTTTTATATTTATGTTTTGATGGTTACATTTTTTCATGACATGGTACATGCTTGAGGCTACATAACAATGATGTTTGACACATGGTTTTATGTAAGGGTTTATGATATGTGGATTATGGATTTGTGATGTATTGCTAGAGGACTCTTGTTGGTTGTCTTGATGTATGTTTCGGTATATGGTTGAGTTATATGTTGATTTAATGGATGATACACTTAGTTGATGAGTTGGCATATACATGAGGTGTATGGTATGGTGATGTTGGTACATCTTGATGTGGCACAGTTTGACTTGTTATTGATAAATGATTTCTACATGCTTGGTACATTGTTAGAGACACTTGTTGGTAATCTTGTTCGAAATATTTGTAGTGATATTGGCACATGGTTTATGGTTCATGTGGCATAGAGATATTGGTATTGGTGATGGTTTTGAAGTGTTATGATGTGCATGGTTGATGCACTTGTGATGGTACATGTTGTGCTAGTTGTTGATGTACATGATTCGTTGATGAGATTATTGTGACAGATTATTGGTGTTGGATTACTGAGAGGGGGGGTGAATCAATAATAGTGTAATTATAATCTTTTTTCTTCAAATAATCCAAGTGTTATATCAATGTAGAATTATTATGCAATAATGAGCAATAATAAATGAACAATCACACACATACATAGTACACCAGTGTTTTATGTGGAAACCCAAATTGAGAGAAAACCACAGAATGATTTTTCTTATATGTCTTGAAGAATTGCATTCATTGGAAGCACCAACTTCCTTTGTTTTCCAACTGCAACTGGAAGGAGGCTCCAACCCCCTAGTTTCTCGGGCTACAACCTGAGGGAATCTCCAACTCTCCAATTCTCTGGCTACAACCAGAAGGAGGCTACAACCCCCTATGTTCT
>JZKD02S2204047.1:216188-240131 GCA_000966675.3 Picea glauca | reverse complement strand
GCTTATCATTCAAAGACAAAGCACATTGATGTTCAATATCACTTTGTGAGAGACATGATTGAAGAAAAGAAAGTATCATTGATGAAGGTGGACACTTTGAATAATGTTGCAGACTTATTAACAAAATCTGTGATCACTGAGAAGTTCTCTTGGTGTAGAGGATCCATGGGCATTGATGCCCTGGATTGTTGACTATGTAACCCTATAACCCCCTATATGCAAAGAAAACAAAAAGTGGGAGAATTTTGGGTATGTGTTATATTCTTTTCATGTACAGTAGTGTCATATTTTTTTTCTGGATCGGGACTGCATTTTTCGGGACCTTAATTTATTTGGACCGCATTATATTTAGGTGGTTTTTCGGCACATGGTTTTTTTGTCGATGGTTTTCTATTTACGGTTAATGAATTAGGGTTTTGGACTAATCCAGGTCATTGGTTTAGGCTTTTGGATGCCGCTGGCTCCTATATTTATTTTTTATTGTAAACGTTGTAACAAAATGAATGAATATAGAATATGTTGGTTTTCCTGGTTTGGGTTTCCAGGGGAAAAAACTCTCTGTAATGTTTGTATTTGCCATTGTATCTTTTCTGTTCTTTTATGAATATCTATTTACAGTAGATATTGTAAAAGGTTAGAATTTACCTTTGGTATCAGAGCTTTATTGGCTTCAAGGGGATGCCTTTGTGGTTAAGGGTTTGTCTCGGGACTGTGATAAGCCTTGTTACAGTGGGAGATCTACGGTATTGTTTTTCAGGTAAAAAGAAATGGCAAGCAATTCGAAGATGGAGATCGAGAAGTTTAATGGGAAAATTTTTGAGTTGTGGAAGCTCAAGATGGAAAATTTGTTGGTGGACAGGGATCAGTGGATCGCGGTAGATCCAGGTACTGCACCTACAGAAACTTCTGCAGATGATTGGAAAAAGTTGGATCAAAAGGAAAAGAGCACAATCCGACTGTGTCTCTCTGATTCAGTATTACTGAATGTGTCAGAGGAAGCTACAGCCAAGGATTTATGGGAAAGAATGGGGAATTTGTATCAGTATAAGTCCCTGGTAAACAAACTATTCCTGAGAAAGAAGTTGTATAACCTGAGGATGTGAGATGGAGACTTGGTGGCAGAGCATTTGAACGCCTTCAATACTGTGGTAAGTTAGTTAGTATCTGTTGAGGTTAAAATTTCAGATGAAGATAAATGTATCAGTTTGTTGTGTTATTTACTAGACTCGTGGGATAGTCTAGTTGTGTCCATAGGTAGTAATAAAACTTCCTTGAAGTTTGAAGAAGTGGTTTCATTCTTGTTGTCGGAGGATATGAGACGGAAGAATATCGAAGGACATAGCACAGACACATTATTTTCAAGAGGACGTTCCCAGGAAAGAAATAAATCTTATTTCTCAAGTGGGAGATCTAAGTCTAAGGGTAGATCTAATTATCTCAGAAATTTTGTAAGGGTATGTTGGAGATGCGGAAAAGAAGGGCACTATAAGAAGCAGTGTAGATCCAAAGTTGAGAAAAAGAAGGGATCTGAAGAATCTTCTTCTATAGAAGAAAATACCTCCAAGAAAGAAGGAGGGGATGTATCTTTATTGGATATAAAGATGGTCTCAAAGGTTATAAGCTTTGGAACCCAGAAACTAAGAAGGTAGTGCATGGTCGAGATGTGGTATTTAGAGAAATGAAGGATGTTGTTTAATAGGAAGTCCTACCAAGTAAGGAAACAGGAGAAAATAGAGTTTTATTTAAAGGATGATGAATCAGACTCTACAAAAGAACCGGAATAAGAAGAAGAAGATCCTCATACTCCAGTATTGAGGAGATCAGAATGAGAAATAAGGCTACCAGAAAGGTATAGTCCATCTTATTTTCATTCAAATTTTGATTTGTCTATTACTGATGATGATCCTAGAACTATCAAGGAGGAAATGGATTCAGAGGATGGAAATCTCTGAAAAAGGGTCATGGAAGAAGAAATGGCATCTTTGGATAAGAATGAGGCTTGGGATCTAGTGGAGTTGCCAACTGGAAGAAATCCCATTGGCAGAAAATGGCTATTTAAAAAGAAGTTGAATGCATAAGGAAAGGTGGAGAAATACAAAGCTCAGTTAGTAGAAAAGGGTTATTCCCAGGTTGAGGGAATTGATTTTGGTGATATTTTTTCTCCTGTTGCCAAGTTAACCTCCATAATACTTTTGTTATATGTTGTTGCTACATTTGATTTTGAAATAGAACAAATGAATGTGAAGACAACATTCCTTCATGGGGAACTGGAAGAATAAATCTCTATGAAGCAACCAGAAGGTTATGTTGTGAAGGGAAAGAAGGAGCTGGTATGCAAGCTGAAAAAAGTCCTTGTATGGTTTAAAACAATCACCAAGAATGTGGTATCAATAATTTGATACTTATATGATGGGACTTGGCTTCAAAAGAAGCAAAGAGGATCATTGTGTGTATTTTAAATTAATTGGTGATCATTTGATTTATTTGGTCTTATATGTGGATGACATGTTGTTGACAGGAAACAACAAGGAGATTATTCAGGATGTGAAAACTCAGTTATCCTCTAAATTTAACATGAAGGATCTCGATGCTTCAAATTTCATTTTGGGCATGGAAATTAAAAGAGATCCGAAAAGGAGGAAACTCTGGTTAAATCAGAGAAAATATGTCGAGACAATATTGCAGAGGTTTAATATGCAGGAATGTAAACCGATCAAGGTTCCTATTCCTGTTGGTGTAAAGTTATCTGTGGATCAGTGTCCCAAGACACATGAAGAAGAGGACATGACTCATGTTCCATATGCGAGTGTAGTTAGAAGTTTGACATATGAAATGGTCTATACTAGACCGTACATTGCACATGCAGTGGGATGTTTTAGTAGGTATATGTCAAAACCAGGGAAGGAGCATTGGACAATAGTAAAAAGGGTTTTCAAGTATTTGTGTGGCACTGCTAGCTATGGATTGTGCTAGGAATGAAGACCGAGATTGGACAGAGTGGTGGATGTACATGGATTTGTGGATGCAGACTGGGATGGAGATTTGGATCATAGGATATCTAAAAGTGGGTATGTGTTTAACCTGTTTGGAGGAGCAATAAGTTGGATGAGAAAAATATAGGTTGTAGTGGCACTTTCAACTACAAAAGTTGAATACATGGAAGCCACTCATGCAAGTAAGGAAGCAGTATGGTGTTATGGGATAAATCGATAAATGCAGACATAAACTAATCTCCTTAGATCCACCTGGATATAGAAAAAAAACAAGACAGGACATGACGCTTCCCCTAAGTTGCTACCATTGAATTTACTACTAAAGAAGGAATCGATGACATACCTTAAGATATGGCTTCCTTATATCTCTGTTGTCCCCGCTTCCCTCCATTTCTCTTGTGAGATCAAATCTACAATGACACAAACCAACCAAAGTGAAAGCAACTATAGTAGATTCAATGAAAACCTAAACATGTGATCAAGGAGTCATGTAATAAAATACTAATGATTTTATGAGAAAGAAACATGCCACTGTATTATATAATGTGGAAGAAAGATACAACCAAATGCCTTGATGTCATCAAGTTCCTCCTTCCAATAGCTCCTTGCTTCCCACATACTTCTTTCTCCAAGGATTCTGAGACCATGGATCTAATAGCTACTCACAATCTATCTTGACAAAGTAAAGCTCAAAGCCAACATAAATTTCCCAAGCTCAATCCAACTCAATCAAGCTCCAAAACCAACTCACTTTCTCCATGAGAGCTCCTCTCCTTTTATAAGTTGAAGAGGATAAGGTAAGGACGTTAGGATGATCCCAATAAATCATGAAAGTGAGTAAGATCCAAACTGTTTGGAGGCCACCTCACCATAGAAGCTTCTCCTTCTAGAATCATTTAAAAAATGCTCGTTTTTCCCACTTACGAAGGTCGTCGCACCCTAGCTATAGAGCAACCTATGGAAACTCTGTAACCCAGCTATATAGAAATGTCTAGAAATCAGGCATTTTCTCACCCTGCACATAGAGAAGCCTGCAGAAATCCTCCAAAATAGGGTTTTTACAGAGGAAAACACAACTTCTTCTCTCAGGGAAAGTCCTTCTCCCTTCTTTCTTCAAGAATTCAGGCCCCTGACCCCTTTGAAGGCAACATATAGGTTTACATCATTAACAGTCATAGGGATGATGAAAATAATGTGTAACAGAGAGCCCCCCAAAGTATGAAGTTAGAATAGAGTTATAGCTGAAATACTTTGTCGAGTGTGTGTAGGGAACAAGAAATAGTCGGTCAAAAACCAGCCAACAAACTAGGAAATACAGTACAATAATATATCATCACTGAGGTAGGCATCCCCATACTCAGAATACAAATGAATCAAATCATAAATTCCAACATGTGAATATCCATGTCAAGTAATATAGGTCATGACCACCAAACATACACTATGGATCCATGCCATTATGACTCAAATCTGAACATAGCCACCAAAAATACACTGTGGATCTATGTGTTAAAGACTCAAATTTGAACATAGCCACGAGACATACAATGTGGATCTATGCAACAGTACAAACTGAATATACTCCAATGCAACCTGAATCTGTGAGAAAAGATTCAGGGTCTTCATCTCCACCACTCTATAGTACAAATCTAACCATGCGAATACATGTGCTGAAGTCGAAAATGGTAGAAACCACTTGATTACCGATCATTAGTGTATACCATTAACAAGTGCAAGGTAAATCACCATTAATGTCAATGACTCCCAAGATACACTAGTACAATCCAACGAATGTGAATCAATGAGCTGAGGTCGAACACTCGGTGGAATCTCCCAATAAGGGGTCAATAATGAAAATCCACTGTCGAAAGAGAGGAAACCTACCATTGAGGCATGCAATTTCCAAGGTACCAATTATTTTCTAAGTCTAATTCCTGGATAATGAGTTGAATTCGACAGGAAAATACTCCTCACAGGAGGGCCTTAATGTATTCCCCATCAATGACATTAAACGGGTAACAAGATGTGAAGTAGATCAAAGTAACAAATGATTCAGGACTGACTTGGGGATGGTCGAGGCAATAGAAGGCTTAAGGACTGTAGAAATGGCTGACACAATAGAAGGATTTCAGGGTTGAACTTCTCTCTGAACATATTGACGACACGACAACTGTCTTGGAAAAACTGACTCAACAACAGGGATCACAGACCAATTTGTAATCTTATAAAGGAGTATGTTCAAGAGACAAGCGGATTTTCCAACCCAGACATAAATCCAGTGAAAGGGTGTGATGTTCAAAAGTGACTCTTCCATGGAATACAGGTTTAGACACATTTCTTTCCGAATTTTTCCCCCACCATTTCTGGCAAGTACCTCTTTATTTTTAACCAGCTTGAGGAGGATAACATATGCTTGAAATGTAAGCTCATCCTTCGGATGAGTCCCTCGGAATATGTTTAACGAACCCTAGGAAGGAATGGTTCGGTCCCATATGGGTCTTTCAATACTTACTTAACAACTCCAAAGAAAGAAAACTCGGGGGTTTTTCATGTTTAGAGACTCTGAAAAACACTTAAAGAGAACTCTCTCGGTTCCTTTTTTGTAAAGTAGTCTGATGAGACCGAAAAAGAGATAAACTATTGGTCAACAAACATTTTCTTCAAATACTTTAACGAGCATGAAAAGAACAAAGTCGCTCGGCAATCTTTTCATGTTTAGAGAGTCTGAAAAGAGCATAAAGGCAAATCCAGGGGGTTCCTTTTTCGTATAACCTTTATGAGTCTGAAAAAGTGATAAAAGTATACTCGATTACATTCTCACGTATTTATGAGCACGAGAAAGAGCAAAGACTAAGCTCGGTAACTTATTCTCATGTATTTACGAGCATGAGAAAGAACAAAGACTAAGCTCGGGATTGTTTTCATTTTTTACGCAAGATTTAAAACAAAACAAAACTATGTTTGGTCCTGGTTTCATTTTTACACAAGCTCGAACCAAAGGAAACTATGCTTGAGGTATTTGGTTTCATTTTTACACAAGCTTGAACCATAGAAAACTATGCTTGTGACTTCCCGACATATGGTTGGTACTTAGCCCCCGGCTTAAGAAGCTAGTGGCTCAACTTCAACATGAAGTCCAGAGGCTGGAAGCATTGCCCCCCAAGCTTCGTTTCATCCAACTGCAAAGGAGAATGAAATGAAGCTTCAAATACTATACGTAGGACTTGACCCAAACAAACAGGAGGAAGTTGTTTCATTTTTTAACAATCTTGACACATGAGAAGAACTATGCTCATGACTCTAGGTATAATCCCTAGACCATTGTTTCATTTTTTTAACAAGTTTGACATAGAAACGAGAACTATGCTCATAAGCTATGTTTCATTTTTTAACGAGGTTTCTACAGAGACGCAAAAACTATCCTCGACTGGGTTCATTTTTTAATGAGCTTGAAAGCAGAAAACTATTCTCAAAGCTGGTTTCATTTTTTAACGAGCTTGAAATTAGGAAATCATGCTCGAAGTTGGTTTCATTTTTTAACGAGCTTGAAATCAGAGAACCATGCTCAAAGATGGTTTCATTTTTTAATGAGCTTGAAATTAGAAAATCATTCTCAAAGATCTTCTTGATCATGGTTTCCAAGAGGACAATGCTCTGGAAGGACACCATGTCAAGGGACAAGACTCGGTCATGGCTTCCAAGAGATCTTCATTTGACGGAAGAAACACACTCTAGAAGGACACCATGTCGAGGGTCATGAGAGGGGTAAGGAGTTCAAGCTCCAATAGCCTTACCGAATAGGTCACCATGTCAACTACCGGATCCAAGTCATTGTTATCGGCAGTGGAAGGCATGGGAGACAACACCACACAATTTACTTGTGGCAGGGGCGATACCATCTGCATATAAGAACCACTAATGGTGGTAATCCAATCAACACCGATGAATGAAAGTTGATCAATAGTCACCATTATTCCATCATGAGGGAAAGATATCACACTAAAAAGAGTGGACACAATAGCTTTCATGGCATAGACATAATCTTGCCCAAGGAGTAAAGCACAATCCAAGGGGTCTTGGACTACCATGACATCAATAAAGACAGTTTTTCCTTCTAATGTTACAGGAAACTGAGGAAGGGTCCCTAAAGGTTGACTGGTTCTTCTATTAAAAGCTAACATATTATGTGTAACCGACGCAAGTTGAGGACAACCCAAAGCTTTCCAAGCAAAAGAGGATAAAATACTAACGGACGCACCTTCATCAATCAGTGTCTGAGGAACATTCCGACCACAAACCTACACTTTGATCTGGAAAGGAATGTGAGAGGGAAGACAAGGTCCAGTTAGCACACCCCAATCAAAACGGATGGCCTCATTACTTGGAGGGGGTTCCATGAGAGAAGGAGGAATACCCCTTGACATGGTAGAGTCTATATCAAAAAGAAAAACGTGGGCAGTATCAAGTTTATTCTCGAGCGGGAGAGTAGGATCGATTGATAATGACATCAAATCGGCCACTTGGGTTTCATTCTCCAAGGGGAGAATGGGGTCGACGGGTGGAAACGGATCGACCACTTGAGTTTCACTCTCTAACGGGAGAGTGGAATTGACTAAGGATGGGATCGAATCAACCATGTTGTCAACTGGTTCAACTAAGGACGTGACCAGATTGATGACATGATAAACTGGATTGACCAAAGAAGGGGTCGGATTAATCATTCCATCAACTGCAGGTGGGTCAAGAGTAAGCTTGTGATAAGCAACGGGAAGTTGAGGCTTTGAAACAGTCATGTCTTCGAGTAATTTCAAGGCTTCTTCTGAGGGAAAAGATGAGTTAGATGATTCCCTTTGCATAACATACATGGGAACTTGGCTCTACTTTTCTTCTTCCCAACTATATCGTGAATAGTTGATGGGAGGTCATCAGCATTTTGCTCAGAGGCTAATGACATTGGTTGGCGAGGGTGTGTAGACCATGCTTCTATAACCTTTGATAGACCAGGGAAATCCTTAAGAATATGGCTACCCTTACAAACCCTGCAAGGGTACTTGGTTTTACGGGTTGTTTGGGTGTTCTTGGCATCATCAACACTCCTAGCATGATCAATAGTAACTGGTTTCTTTTCAACATGTACGGCAGTGGTTGGAAGTGTGGATCCTTGATTATTTTTCTTCTTCTTATTCTTCCTTTTCTTCCTCTTCTTATTCACCAAGTTACCATCTTGAGAGCTTTCACTGGGGGACGAAGATGAAATGGAAGAAGACCTTGCAAGTGAAGAAAGTGAAGAAGATATTACTGGTGAAGAAGGCAAATGATCAACATGAGGTTGATTTTCGTAGGGGGAAGTGCTTACAACTGAAGCACTAACTGCATTCAAGATTATCTGAGTGTAAAAAAACCATACCGGTAATCCAATTTCGAAACCTAGAAGGCTCAAAGTAGCGATGTGAGGAGGACCAATGTTTCCATAAGAGGGAAAAACAAAACATTCTCCTGGAGCAGAAGTTCCTTCATTGGTCATTTTGGGAACTGATGCCATTAAAAACAAAGATCCGACCTAGAATCTTCTAGGGAAAACAAACAGCACACGCTAAAAATCTTGTAAGAAAGCAAGCAAACAAAACCTTCTCACAATGAGCACACTAGTTGGTGATGAAATCCAATGTTGTGGGAACAAAGTAAGAAGGGGTTGAGATAGAGCGGGTGGAAAATTTACGTTGATGACCTGCTTAACGGACTTACACCCTAGTGCAATCTCCCACACATAATCATGGGTATACCCTCCAAGGAGCCCGAGTGAGTTTGGCCAACATCGATTCCAGGTACCATGAAGACTTTTCCCTCCACAGTCACCTTGTGTAAAGACCCTAAAGAGATAGGCCACAAAGGTTACCAACTACTACAGTGATGCATGGGGAAATAGTCGACAATCTAATCCATGCGCAAGGGCAGGATATCTATCCCGAAATCAACTTGAAAGCCCTCCACTCATCATTGTGGGTATACCTTTCAAGCGACCCCCATAATACGCGCAATCTCTACACCAAGACCAACAAAGCATGGTGAGTAACTCTGCTAGTCTCAATGTGACCTCGTGATTGACCCTTGTATTAGAAGGGATTCCCATAACAAAATGTAATAAGTGGATTTCACCACTCCTTAATGCAATATTCTATGTTTGTTTGTATCTTTGGAAAGTTCTCTTTCACACCTATTCCAAATCCCTATGACTAATCAAATGTAGGTTTGCTACCAGAAAATATAAAAACGTCTAATCAATTTTTATAAGTGCTTTATTTTATGGTTGTTGTTACTCAAGAGGAAAATGGCATGGACAATATGGTGTTTTGACCGACTCTAAAGTTATGCAAAGAGATGAAGATGCAATCTTTTCATTTCGATGAAAGATATGCTACGAGAAGGAGAAAACATTTATCATTCCCAGATGCACAATGTCCCAAAATTTATTAAACTCATCAATATCAAGATTCTCAAGAAATGAGAAAAAGAGACTGTACACCAATGCACAATTCATGCCCCCCCGGCCATGAGGGGGGAAATTTTTCAGAATTTAAGACCAAAAATGCCAAGAATCATGCAATTTCGCTACTTCAAATGCAAGGAAGCCCCCAATCTAATATAAGGAAAGAAATTACAATTTTTTGTTTCAAAGAGACACTAAAATAAATAGAAAATCACTTCAAAACAAAAACAACCCAAACTATTTTCTCTTTTAATATGAACTATTCAATAAAATAAAAAGAAGTTCTTTCACCAAACAATTCTAAAGAAAAGACAGTGCTTTGTAACTGAAAGGCACTCAAAGAAAGAGACTAAATCTTCCCAAAGCAAACAAAGCAAAGATGGATCAAAGCAATTTCGAATCTGTCAAGAAGACTGTAAACAGATCATAATCAAACCCAAAAATTCACCTCAAAACCAAATCCAAGGTCTGGGTAAGGAAAAAACATCAAAAATCAAAATTTTCACAATTTCCACAGGATGTAGACTAACACAGTGCGAAAATCCCTAATTTCCACAGGCCAGATATGGGTAGGGTGTGGAGTTTCCACACTGGTCTAAACAGGTAAGGTGAGGAAATCCTAAGTCGTCGCACTGTCCCTCAAAGCAGGGTGTGGAAATCAAGCAAAAATGGTAAAAATTAAAAATTAAGAAGGTTTTCTAGTGAAGTTTAACAGTCACAGAGTCAAGTTGGATCTCCCAGTGACTCAGAAAATAGAAACCAAGAAATCAAATCAAGAAAGCAAGACAAACTAGGAAAAATATGTGTTCCTCAGTGGAGTCGCCAATTTTGTTATAGGATAAATCAGTAAATGCAGACATAAACTAATCTCCCTAAATCCCCCTGGATCTAGAACAAAACAAGATAGGACATGACGCTTTCCCTAAGTTGCTACCATTGAATTTACTATGAAATAAGGAATGGATGGAATACCTTAAGATATCGCTTACCTATATCTCTGTTGTCCCCACTTCACTCTGGTTCTCTTGTGAGATCAAATCTGCAATGACACAAACCAACCAAAGTGAAAGCAACTATAGTAGATTCAATGAAAACCTAAACATGTGATCAAGGAGTCATGTAATAAAATACTAATGATTTTATGAGAAAGAAACATGCCACTGTATTATATAATGTGGAAGAAAGATACAACCAGATGCCTTGATGTCTTCAAGTTCCTTCCAACAGTTCCATGCTTCCCACACACTTCTTTCTCCAAGGATTATGAGACCATGGATCTAATAGCTACTCACAATCTATCTTGACAAAGCAAAGCTCAAAGCCAACATAACTTTCCCAAGCTCAATCCAACTCAATCAAGCTCCAAAACCAACTCACTTTCTCCATGAGAGCTCCTCTCCTTTTATAAGTTGAATAGGATAAGGTAAGGAGGTTAGGATGATCCCACTAAATCATGAAATCGAGTAAGATCAAAACCGTTCGGAGGCCACCTCACCATAGAAGATTCTCCTTCTAGAAGCATCAAGAAAATGCTCGTTTTTCCCACGTACGAAGGTCGTCACACCCTAGCTATAGAGAAACCTGCAGAAACTCCAAAACCTAGCTATAGAGCAAGGTGTGGAAATCAAGAATTTCCGCACCCTACACATAGAGCAACTTGCGGAAATCCTCCAAAATAGGGTTTTTACAGAGGAAAACACAACTTCTTCTCTCAAGGAAAGTCCTTCTCCCTTCTTTCTTCAATAATTCAAGCCCCTAACCCCTCTGAAGGCAACATATAGGTTTACATCATTAACAGTCATAGGGATGATGAAAATAATGTGTAACATATGGTTACAAATATTGTGTTCAGGTATTGGGTTGGTACAACAAGATGTAAGGATAGAGTGTTACAGTCAGAGTGCAATGTTTCTGGCGAAGAACCTTGCTTATCACTCAAAGACAAAGCACATTGATGTTCAATATCACTTTGTGAGAGACATGATTGAAGAAAATAAAGTATCACTGATGAAGGTGGACACATTGAAGAGTGTTGCAGACTCATTAACAAAATCTGTGAGCACTGAGAAGTTCTCTTGGTGTAGAGAATCCATGGGCATTGCTACCCTGGATTGTTGACTATGTAACCCTGTAACCCCCTGTATGCAAATAAAACAACAAGTGGGAGAATTTTGGGTATGTCTTATATTCTTTGCATGTGTAGTAGTGTCATATTTTTTTTCTGGATCGGGACCGCATTATATTTAGGTGGTTTTTCGGCACATGGTTTCTTTGTCGATGGTTTTCTATTTCTGGTTAATGAATTAGGGTTTTGGACTAATCCAGGTCATTGGATTAGGGTTTTGAATGCCACTAGTTCCTATATGTATTTTTTATTGTAAACATTGTAACAAAATGAATGAATATAGAATATGTTGGTTTTCCCGGTTTGGATTTCCAGGGGAAAAATCTATGTGTAATGTTTGTATTTGCCATTGTATCTTTTCTGTTCTTTTCTGAATATTTGTTTATAGTAGATATTGTACAAGGTTAGAATTTACATTTGGTATCATAGATTTATTAGCTTCAGGGGGATGCATTTGTGGTCAAGGGTTTGGCTTGGGACTGTGATAATCCTTGTTACAGTGGGAGATCTGCGGTATTTTTTTTCAGGTGAAAAGAAATGGCAAGCAATTCAAAGATGGAAATCGAGAAGTTTAATGGGAAAATTTTTGAGTTGTGGAAGCTCAAGATGGAAGATTTGTTGGTGGACAAAGATCAGTGGATCGCGGTAGATCTAGGTACTGCACCTACAGGAACTTTTGCAGATGACTGGAAAAAGTTGGATCAGAAGGCAAAGAGAACAATCTAACTTTGTCTCTCTGATTCAGTATTATTGAATGTGTCAGAGGAAGCTACAACCAAGGATTTATGGGAAAAGTTGGGGAAATTTTATCAGTCTAAGTCCCTGGTAAATAAAATATTCCTAAGAAAGAAGTTGTATAACTTGAGGATGAGAGATGGAGACTCGGTGGTTGTTGCACATTATTTTCATCATCTCTATGACTGTTAATGATGTAAACCTATATGTTGCCTTCAGAGGGGTCAGGGGCCTGAATTCCTGAAGAAAGAAGGGAGAAGGATTTTCCCTGAGAGAAGAAGTTGTGTTTTCCTCTGTAAAAACCCTATTTTGGAGGGTTTCTGCAGGTTGGTCTATGTGCAGGGTGCGGAAATGCCTGATTTCCGCACCTTTCTCTATAGCTGGGTTGTGGAGTTTCCGCAGGTTTCTCTATGGCTATGGTGTGGCGGCCTTCGTACGTGCGAAAAAATGAGCATTTTCTCGATGCTTCTAGGAGGAGAAGCTTAAATGGTGAGGTGGCCTCCGAACGGTGTGGATCTTACTCGCTTTTGTGATTTAGTGGGATCATCCTAACCTCCTTACCTTATCCTCTACAACTTATAAAAGGAGAGGATCTCTCATGGAGAAAGTGAGTTGTTTTTGGAGCTTGATTGAGTTGGATTGAGCTTGGGAAATTTGTGTTTCCTTTGAGCTTTGCTTTGTCAAGATAGATTGTGAGTAGCTATCAGATCCATGGTCTCAAAATCCTTGGAGAAAGAAGTGTGTGGGAAGCAAGGAACTATTCGAATGAACCTAACGACATCAAGGCATCTAGTTGTATCTTTCTTCCACATTATATAATACAGTGGCATGTTTCTTTCTCATAAAATCATTAGTATTTTATTACATGACTCCTTGATCACATGTTTAGGTTTTCATTGAATCTACTATAGTTTATTTCACTTTGGTTGGTGTGTGTCATTACAGATTTGATCTCACAAGAGCACCGGAGCGAAGCAGGGACAATAGAGATATAAGGAAGCGATATCTTAAGGTATGTCATCCATTCCTTATTTGGTACTAAATTCAATGGTAGCAACTTAGGGAAAGCGTCATGTCCTGTCTTGTTTTGTTCTAGATCCAAGTGGGTCTAGGGAGATTAGTTTATTTCCAAATCTAAAGATTTATCCTATAACAGTGGCAAAGCATTTGAATGCCTTCAATACTGTGGTAAGTCAGTTAGTATCTTTTGAGATTAAAATTTCAGATAAATATAAATGTATCATTTTGTTGTATTCTTTACCAAACTCGTGGGATAGTCTAGTTGTGTCCATACGTAGTAATACAACTTCCTTGAAGTTTGAAGAAGTGGTCTCATCCTTGTTGTTGGAGGAGATGAGACGGAAGAATATGGAAGGACATAGCACAGACGCATTATTTGCAAGAGGAAGTTCCCAAGAAAGAAATAGATCTTATTTCTCAAGTGGGATATCTAAGTCTAAGGGTAGATCTAAATCTCCCAGAAAGTTTGTAAGGGTATGTTGGAGATGTGGAAAAGAAGGGCACTATAAGAAGTAGTGTAGATCCAAAGTTGAGAAAAAGAAGGGATCTGAAGAATATTCTTCTACAAAAGAAAAGACCTACAAGGAAGAAGGAGGGGATGTGTACTTGGCCTCTTCAAGAACACATGTATATCATGAGGCATGGTTGATTGACTCTGGTGCATCCTTTCAAATGACTCCCCACAGGGAGTGGTTATGTGAATATGAAAGGAATGATGGAGGTAATGTTTTCTTAGGTAATGATTCGGCAACCAGAATCATAGGAAGAGGAAGGGTCAAGTTGAGGCTCATAGATGGAAGGATTAGAACACTTCCTGGTGTTCTGCACATCCCAAGGATGGCCAGAAATTTGATTTATGTAAGAAAAATGGAAGATGCAAGGGTAAAAACAATATTTGAAAAGGTAACTTGCAGGATGGTTTGAGGAGCAATGGTGTTGATGAAGGGAGTTTGGTTTGGAACCCTGTATAAGATAATAGGAAGCATTTTTAGTGATGAGTGTAACAGCCCCATTGTTCCTGATATTGGAGTTGAAGAAGAAAAAACTCCTACAGTCTCTGGAGAAAAGGTTATGTTGTGGCATCAAAGACTGGGGCATATCGGAGAGAAGGGTCTTTGACTACTGCACAGTAAAGGTATGGTTGAAGGTATGTCTAACTTCTCTCTGGATTTTGATTTATGTGAAAATTTTCTATATGGGAAGAAAAATTGGGTAAGATTCCCCTCTAGTGCAACGAAGGAAGAAGGTATTTTACAGCTAGTTCACAGTGATGTTTCTTGACCTGTCATTCCCAACATTGGGAAAATCTGTGTACTATGTCTCATTTATAGATGACTTCTCGAGGAAAACTTTGATATATTTCCTCAGGAAGAAATTTGAAGTTTTAAAGTGCTTAAGGCTCTTGTTGAGAATCAAACAGAGAAAAGAATTAAGTTGTTGAGGATAGATAATGGCAGAGAGTTATGCGGGAATAAATTTGAAGAATTCTGTAAGAAGTGCAGTATAGAAAGGCAGAAGACTACTCCATATATACCTTAGTAGAATGGAGTTGCAGAAAGGATGAACAAGACGTTGATAGGAAAAGCAAGGTGCATGCTCAGTGGTGATGGGTTAGGGCAAGAATTCTAGGCAGAGGCAGTGGGTATTTCATGTTATCTGGTCAACAGATCACCCTCTTCATCGTTGGATTACACGACTCCACAAGAGGTATGGACTGGTAAGGAACTTTCTCTCACACATCTTAAGGTATTTGGTTGTGATTCATATGTTCATGTTCCAAAGGAAAACAGGAGTAAGTTGGATAGGAAGGTTGAAAAATATATATTTATTGGATATAAAGATGGTCTCAAAGGTTATAAGCTTTGGAACCCTGAAACTAAGAAGGTAGTGTATAGCCAAGATGTGGTTTTTAGAGAAATGAAGGATGTTGTTAAACATGAAGTCCTACCAAGTAAGGAAGAACCAGAGAAAATAGAGTTTGATTTAAAGGATGATGAATCAGACTCTACAGAAGAACATGAATAAGAAGAAGAAGATCCTCATACTCCAGTATTGAGGAGATCATAACTAGAAATAAGGCTACCGGAAAGGTATAGTCCATCTGATTTTTGTTCAAATTTTGCTTTGTCTATTACTGATGATGATCCTAGAACTGTCAGGGAGGCAGTGGATTCATAGGATGGAAATCTCTGGAAAATGGCCATGGAAGAATAAATGGCATCTTTGGATAAGAATGACGCTTGGGATCTAGTGGATTATCCAAATGGAAGAAAGCCCATTGGCAGAAAATGGGTATTTAAAAATAATTTGAATGCAGAAGGAAAGGTGGAGAAATACAAAGATCAGTTAGTAGAAAAGGGTTATTCCCAAGTTGAGAGAATTGATTTTGGTGATATTTTTTCTCCTATTGACAAGTTAACCCCCATAAGATTTATGTTATCTGTTGTTGTTATATTTGATTTTAAAATAGAACAAATGGATGTGAAGACAACATTCCTTCATGGGGATCTAGAAGAATAAATCTTTATGAAGCAACCAGAAGGTTATGTTGTGAAGGGAAAGAAAGAGCTGGTATGCAAGATGAAAAAGTCCTTGTATGGTTTAAAACAATCAACAAGAATGTGGTATAAAAAATTTCATACTTATATGATGGGACTTGTCTTCACAAGAGGCAAAGAATATCACTGTGTGTATTTTAAATTAATTAGTGATCATTTGATTTATTTGGTCTTATATGTGGATGACATGTTGCTGATAGGAAACAACAAGGAGATTATCCAGGATGTGAAAACTCAGTTGTCCTCTAAATTTGAAATTAAGGATCTCGGTGCTTTAAATTTCATTTTGGGCATGGAAATTGAAAGAGATCGGAAAAGGAGGAAACTATGGTTAAATCAGAGAAAATATGTCGAGACAATATTGCAAAGGTTTAATATGTAGTAATGTAAACTGGTCAAGGCTCCTATTCCTGTTGGTGTAAAGTTATGTGTGTATCAGTGTCCCAAGACACATGAAGAAGAGGAGGACATGTCTCATGTTCCATATGAGAGTGCAGTTGACAGTTTGATGTATGAAATGGTCTGTGCTAGACCATACATTGCACATGTAGTGGGAGTTTTGAGCAGGTATATGTCAAAACCAGGGAAGGAGCATTGGATAGCAGTAAAAAGGGTTTTAAGGTATTTGCATGGAACTGCTAGATATGGATTGTGCAACGAAGGAAGATCGGAATTGGACAGAGTGGTGGATATACATGGATTTGTGGATGCAGACTAGGCTGGAGATTTGGATCATAGGAGATCTACAAGCGGGTATATGTTTAACCTATTTGGAGGATAAATAAGTTGGATGACCAAAAGACATGTTGTAGTGGCACTTTCAACTACAAAAGATAAATACATGGCAGCCACTCATGCAAGTAAGGAAGCCGTATGGTTACAAATATTGTGTTCAGGGATTGGATTGGTACAACAAGTTGTAAGGATAGAGTGTGACAGTCAGAGTGCAATCTTTTTGGCGAAGAACCCTGCTTATCATTCAAATACAAAGCACATTGATGTTCAATATCACTTTGTGAGAGACATGATTGAAGAAAATAAAGTATCACTGATGAAGGTGGACACTTTGAAGAATGTTGGAGACTCATTAACAAAATCTGCGAGCACTGAGAAGTTCTCTTGGTGTAGAGGATCCATGGGCATTACTGCCCTGGATTGTTGACAATGTAAACCTGTAACCCCTTGTATGCAAAGAAAACAAAAAGTGGGAGAATGTTGGTATGTGTTATATTCTTTTCATGTGCAGTAGTGTCATATTTGTTTTCTGGATCGGGACCGCATTTTTCGGGACCGCATTTTTTGGGACCGCATTATATTTTGGTGGCTTTTCGGCACATGGTTTATTTGTCGATGGTTTTCTATTTCCGGTTAAAGAATTAGGGTTTTGGACTAATATAGGTCATTGGGTTAGTTTTTTGGATGCCGTTGGCTCCTATATGTATTTTGTATTGTAAACATTGTAACAAAATGAATGAATATAGAATATGTTGGTTATCCCGGTTTTGGTTTCCAGGGGAAAACCTTTTGTGTAATGTTTGTATTTTCCATTGTATCTTTTCCATTCTTTTATGAATATATGTTTATAGTAGATATTCTACAAGGTTAGAATTTACATTTGGTATTAGAGCTTTATTGGATTCAGAGGGACGCCTTTGTGGTTAAGATTTTGGCTCGAGACTGTGATAAGCCTTGTTACAGTGGGAGATCTGCGGTATTGTTTTTTAGGTGAAAATAAATGGCAAGAAATTTGAATATGGAGATCGATACGTTTAATGGGAAAAGTTTTGAGTTGTGGAAGCTCAATATGGAAGATTTTTTTTTGGACAAAGATCAGTGGATCGCGGTAGATCCAGGTACTGCACCTACAGGAACTTCTGCAGATGAATGGAAAACATTGGATCAAAAGGAAAAGAGCACAATCTGATTGTGTCTCTACGATTCAGTATTACTGAATGTGTCAGAGGAATCTACAACTAAGGATTTATGGGAAAAGTTGGAGAATTTGTATTAGTCTAAGTCCCTGGTAAATAAACTATTCCTGAGAAAGAAGTTGTATAACCTGAGGATGAGAGATGGATACTCTGTGATAGAGAATTTGAACGCCTTCAATACTGTGGTAAGTCAGTTAGTATCTATTGAGATTAAAATTTCAGATGAAGATAAATGTATCATTTTGTTGTGTTCTTTACTAGACTCGTGAGATAGTATGGTTGTGGACATAGGTAGTAATACAACTTCCTTGAAGTTTGAAGGAGTGGTCTCAACTTTGTTCTTGGAGGAGATGAGATGGAAGAATATGGAAGGACATAGCACAGATGCATTATTTGCAAGAGGACGTTCCCAGGAAAAAAATAGATATTATTTCTCAAGTGGGAGATCTAAGTCTAAGGGTAGATCTAAATCTCTCAGAATGTTTGTAAGGGTATGTTGGAGATGTGGAAAAGAAGGTCACTATAAGAAGCAGTGTAGATCCAAAGTTGAGAAAAAGAAGGGATCTAACGAATCTTCTTCTACAGAAGAAAAGACCTCCAAGGAAGAAGGAGGGGATCTGTACTTGGCCTCTTCAAGAACACATGCAGATCATGAGGCATGGTTGATTGACTATGGTGCATCCTTTCATATGACTCCCCACAAAGAGTGGTTCTATGAATATGAAAGGTATGATGGAGGTAATGTTTTCTTAGGTAATGATTCGACAACCAGAATCAAAGGAAGAGGAAGGGTCAAGTTGAGGCTCATAGATGGAAGTATTAGAACACTTCTTGGTGTTCTTCACATCCCAGGTATGGTCATAAATTTGATTTCTGTAAGAAAAATGAAAGATGCAGGGGTAAAACAATATTTGAAAAGGGAACTTGCAGGATGGTTCGAGGAGCAATGGTGTTGATGAAGAGAGTTCGGTTTGGAACTTTGTATAAGCTGCTAGGAAGAAATATTAGTGATGGGTGTAATAGCCACATTTTTCATGATATTGGAGTTGAAGAAGAAAGAAATCCTATAGTCTCTAGATAAAAGGTTATGTTGTGGCATCAAAGACTAGGGCATATCAAAGAGAAGGGTCTTCGACTACTACACGGTAAAGGTATGGTTGAAGGTATGTCTAACTACTCTCTGGATTTTGATTTATGTGAACATTGTCTATATGGGGAGAATAATCAGGTAAGATTCCCCTCTGGTGCAATGAGGGCAGAAGGAATTTTACAGCTAGTTCACAGTGATGTTTTTGGACCTGTGTTGGTCCCATCATTGGGAAAATCTATGTACTATGTCTCATTTATAGATGAATTCTCAAGGAAAACTTGGATATATTTCCTCGGGAAGAAATATGAAGTTTTAAAGAGTTTAAGGCTCTTGTTGAGAATCAAACAGAGAAAAGAATTAAGGTGTTGAGGACAGATAATGGCGGAGAGTTCTGCGGGAATAAATTTGAATAATTCTGTAAGAAGTGTGGTATAGCAAGGCAGAAGACTACTCCATATACACCTCAGCATAATGGAGTTGCAGAAAGGATGAACAAGGCGTTGATGGAAAAAGAAAGGAGCATGCTCCGTGGTGTCGGGTTAGGGCAAGAATTCTGGGCAGAGGCAGTGGGTACTGCATGTTTTCTAGTCAACGGATCACCCTCATCATCATTGGATTACAAGAATACACAAAAGATATGGACTGGTAAGGAACCTTCTCTCACACCTCTTAAGGTATTTGGATGCAATGCATATGTTCATGTTCCAAAGGAAAATAGGAGTAAGCTAGATAAGAAGGATGAAAAATGCATCTTTATTAGATATAAATATGGTATCAAAGGTTATAATCTTTGGAACCTAGAAACTAAGAAGGTAGTGTATAGCCAAGATGTGGTATTTAGAGGAATGAAGGATGTTGTTGAATAGGAAGTCCTACCAAGTAAGGAAGAACCAGAGAAAATAGAGTTTGATTTAAAGGATGATGAATCAGACTCTATAGAAGAACATGAATCAAAAGAAGAAGATCCTCATACTCCAGTATTGAGGAGATCAGAACAAGAAATAAGGCTACTGGAAAGGTATAGTCCATCTGATTTTCGTTTAAATTTTGATTTGTCTATTACTGATGATGATCCTAGAACTGTCAGGGAGGTAGTGGATTCAAAGGATGGAAATCTATGGAAAAGGGCCATGGAAGAAGAAATGGCATCTTTGGATAAGAATGAGGCTTGGGATCTAGTGGAGTTGCCAACTGGAAGAAAGCTCATTGGAAGCAAATGGGTATTTAAAAAGAAGTTGAATGCAGAAGGAAAGGTGGAGAAACACAAATCTCGGTTAGTAGCAAAGGGTTATTCTCGGGTTGAGGGAATTGATTTTGGTGAGATTGTTTCTCCTATTGCCAAGTTAACCTTCATAAGATTTATGTTATCTATTGTTGTTGCATTTGATTTTGAAATAGAACAAATGGATGTGAAGACAACATTCATTCATGGGGATCTAGAAGAAGAAATATTTATGAAGCAACCAGAAGGTTATGCTCTAAAGGGAAAGAAGGAGCTGGTATGCAAGCTGAAAAAGTCCTTGTATGGTTTAAAACAATCATCAAGAATGTGGTATCAAAATTTTGATGCTTATATGATGGGACTTGGCTTCACAAGAAGCAAAGAAGATCACTATGTGTATTTTAAATTAATTGGTGATCAGTTGATTTATTTGGTCTTATATGTGGATGACATGTTGCTGATAGGAAACAACAAGGAGATTATCCAGGATGTGAAAACTCAGTTGTCCTCTAAATTTTACATGAAGGATCTCGATGCTTCAAATTTCATTTTTGGCATGGAAATTAAAAGAGATTGAAAAAGGAGGAAACTCTGGTTAAATCGGAGAAAACATGTCGAGACAATATTGCAGAGGTTTAATATGCAGGAATGTAAACCGGTCAAGGTTCCTATTCATGTTGGTGTAAAGTTATCTTCGGATTAGTGTCCCAAGACACATGAAGAAGAGGAGGACATGTCTCATGTTCCATATGCAAGTGCAGTTGGCAGTTTGATGTATGTAATGGTCTGTACTAGACTGGACATTGCACATGCAGTGGGAGTTTTGAATAGGTATATGTCAAAACCAAGGAAGGAGCATTGGACAATAGTAAAAAGGGTTTTCAGGTATTTGCATGGCACTATAGATATGGATTGTGCTATGAAGGAAGAACGGGATTTGACAGAGTGGTGGATATACATGGATTTGTGGATGCAGACTGGGATGGAGATTTGGATCGTAGGAGATCTACAAGTGGGTATGTGTTTAACCTATTTGGAGGAGCAATAAGTTGGATGAGCAAAAGACAGGCTATAGTGGCACTTTCAACTATAATAGCTAAATACATGGCAGCCACTCATGCAAGTAATGAAGAAGTATGGTTACAAATATTGTGTTCATGTATTGGGTTGGTACAACAAGTTGTAAGGATAGAGTGTGACAGTCAGAATGCAATTTTTCTGGCGAAGAACCCTTCTTATCATTCAAAGACAAAGCACATTGATGTTCAATATCACTTTGTGAGAGACATGATTGAAGAAAAGAAATTATCACTGATGAAGGTGGACACTTTGAAGAATGTTGCAGACTCATTAACAAAATATGTGAGCATTGAGATGTTCTCTTGGTGTAGAGGATCCATGGGCATTGTTGCCCTAGATTGTTGACTATGTAACCCTGTAACCCCCTATATGCAAAGAAAACAACAAGTGGGAGAATGTTGGGTATGTGTTATATTCTTTGCATGTGCAGTGTTATCATATTTTTTTCTGGATCAGGACCTCATTTTTCGGGACCACATTTTTTGGGACCGCATTATATTTAGGTGGTTTTTCAGCACATAATTTCTTTGTTGATGGTTTTCTATTTCCAATTAAGGAATTAGAGTTTTGGACTAATCCAGGTCATTGGGTTAGATTTTGGATTTCGTTGGCTCCTATATGTATTTTGTATTGTAAACATTGTAACAAAATGAATGAATATAGAATATGTTGGTTTTCCCGGTTTGGGTTTCTAGGGGGAAAATCTCTGTGTAATGTTTGTATTTGCCATTGTATCTTTTTTGTTCTTTTCTGAATATATGTTTACAGTATATATTGTACAATGTTATAATTTACATATTTAATGATATTTCATCTCTCCTATATGGTTTTCCCACTCGTTGACATACATCGCAGGGCTGACAATACTCCTTCACATCTTTGTGCAGTGTAGGCCACCAGATTCCTGCGCATAAAATCTTTTGTTTTGTTTCTCTTCCTGCATAATGTCCTCCAACAATTCCATCATGTGATTCCTCTAGTATAATCATCCTTTCATGTTCCAGTACACAACACCTCAATATTCCATTTTCCCCTAACTTATATAAGTTCCATGCAATCAACTAATAATCTATTGCTTTCACTACCAATTGCTTCTTCTGGGAAAATATCATTTCGGAGGGGGCCATACATGTACTTGGAAACCCCACAATGTTAGAGAAGTATTTATCCCAACCCCTTATGGAAGTCCTTATTCTATTGAAACTTGGCTTCCTTCTTCAGTAATGTTTCCATGGATTTTGTAATCTGTGCATATCCTTTGATAAACTTCTTGTAATAACTTGTATGGCCCAAAGTTTCCCTCAGCTGTCTGACTGATGTCAAAGGCTCCAACTCTAGAATTACTTTAATCTTGGTTGGATCAACCAATAGTCCTTGTTTACATACTACATGTCCTAGTTGAATTCCAAACGATGCACAAAAGATACACTTATATAATTTCAATGAAATTTGACACTGTCTTCATCAATCTAGCATGATCCGAAGAACTTCTATATGATCCTGTAGTAAATTGAACATCATCCAATCATCCAAGTAAACTTTTTGAAACTTATGGATGAACTCCTTGAATGCTACCATTATTACCCTAGAAAAGGCCACAAGGGCATTCTTCAATCCAAATGGCATCACCATATACTGATAATTGCCCCACTCCATCACAAAATTGGTTTTGTTTCTATCTTCCCGCAAGATTCTTATCTGATGGTACCTAGAGAATCCATTTGTAAACAAATATGTTTCTTGACCTCCAATATTATCTAGTACTTCATCCATGAACGGTGTTGGGAATGGATCATGTAATCATGTGTCATTCAATTTCCTTAGATACACACAGATTCTAATTCCTCCTTTCTTCTTGTCCTGCACCAGTATTGGGCTAATCCACTATGATTCTTCTACCAGTTCAATGATACCTGCGTCCAACATCTTGTCTATTCCAGCCTTGACCTTCTCTTTATACCTCAGATTTAACCTGTAAGGTCTCTGTCGGATAGGCTTAGCTCTGGGTTTCAGTGGAATCTTCATCTCACCTACGTCTTCTTCTATCCCCTTTGTTATAACCCTATAATTTATAGGATCAAATGGTGAATGAAAATTTTATCCTTTTATTGTTTTGGTTGTCAAATGATTTTTCATTCTACAAATAATTTGAGAAAAAGAAAAAGAAAAGAAAGAAAAATAATAAAAGAGGGCATAAAAGAAATTGGATAGAGCCCCATGCAATAACAATGACTTAGTTCATACAGTTTAAACATGGCCAAGTCCTTTTAAATAGATGTTGATAGGAGTAGTGAATAAGCTTGGCTAAAATGTTTAATCTTAGCCAAGCAAATTAGGTTAGCTAGTGAATAAATTTGACCAAACTGCCTAATCTTCGTCAAATAACCCCAGGATAGAGTAATTTCTTAGTCCAACAGTTTAATCTAGGCTAAATGTCATAGGTAATTAGGTTAGAGCATAGGGTAGCTTGCTTTATCTCAATAAAACAAGCATGATGAAAGATGTTGAACCCTATCTTTGATGTTTGAAAGTTGAATGTCTAACCCCATGGTGATAAAAACAGGGAAAGCTTGGGCAAACCCACTTAAAGCACTTATCTTAAGTTTTCATAGAAAATATGAGTTTGCGCTCACAGATTAAAGATAGCGCACAAATAAATGGCAGAGGTGCTAGCGCTCAGATCTACGGTTGATAAGATTTTT